>JAHDVF020000814.1:6600000-7186012 GCA_022606425.2 Lepidostoma basale | reverse complement strand
AGTGTTTGGGTCGTAATTAGAGAGGTCTTTTATTGTGGGGTTGGGATGTGAAGGGAGTCCTTTGTAAAAACGTTCGGCAAGTTTCAGAATGAATTCATCTATCATCAGGATTCCCGATTCTAGGTGCAGTTGTGTAATCCTGGTCCATGAAGGCGCACCAAGCGATAAACGGATAACCTTATTTTGCAGGATTTGGAGTTTTTGTATGTGACTCGAAGCTGCATAGCCCCAGATTGGGGCTGCATAAGTGAAGATCGGCCTTATAACCGTTTTGTATATCAGGAGTTTATTGTCGATGCTTAGTTTACTGTTTCTAGCTAACATTGGGTAGAGGGCTGAGATTGCTTTTGACGCGGCTTTGGCTTTATTTGTAATGTGTGGCCTCCATGTCAGCTTAGAATCCAAGGTAAGCCCAAGGTATTTGATTGTTTTGGTCCAAGGAACGTCTTGGCCGAACATTTTTATGTTGGGAATGTTTGGAGGAATGTGTCTTTTACTGAAAAGGGTCGCTGCGCTTTTACTCGGATTGATGGTAATGCGCCAGTTTCTGCACCACACCTCTAGCATATCGGCCTGTTTTTGCACCCTGCGGGTCGCGAGAAGCGGCCTTTTAGCACTGGAGATGATGCCCGTATCGTCAGCGAATTGGGCAATGTGGGTGTTCTGATCTCGGGGAAGAGGGATATCACTGCAGTAGATGTTGAACAGAGTAGGAGCCATTACTGAACCTTGGGGAACTCCTGCTCTGATAGGGCGTACAAGGGAACTTAAAAATGATACAAACATAAATATAATCAGAATGTAATAATGGCCAAGCGCTTTAGTTTTAATGCATGACCCGAATATTAAAATAAAATGCAGAATTAAAGCTGGACGAGCTGCATTTAATAAAATGAGAACCTTATTATGCATTGATAATCGTTACCTGAAAAAATTGAATATGATCTGTTCTATCTAGCTGTGAAACTTGGACTCTGAAAGTGAATGTATTGAACCGTTTTTAGGCGTTTGAGACGTGTTTATACCGCAGAATGCTCGGTATACCGTGGACCGATAGTGTCAGTAATGCAAACGTACTACAAAGAGCCAAAGCCAATAGAGAACTGTTGTCGAGTGTGAAAGTTATAAAGGTCGCATATGGGTAAAGTGCTAAGGGGAGAAAAATACCACCTCCTTCGGCTGATTTTAATGGATAAAGTAGAGGTTTGTCGGAGAGTTGGTAGAAGGCAGTTGTCCTGTCTGCGGAACATAAAATATTGGACAGGAATAACCAGAGTCCAGAACTTGTTCCAAGTGGCGCATGACAAAGATGCCTTTGATGCAGTGCTTGGTAACGTTGTGGGGATCTGACACAGCATCGGAAGAAGAGAAGGTAATAATGGTTACTTACAGTGTAACAAATGTATAAATCTCGACGAAATCGCTTGAATATTGTTAAAATAAATTAAAATAAGCGTTTATATCATTTATTTTTTTACAAAACACAATTTTGCGAAAATGGTACTTATATATATTAATATATTTTTTTACTGTTAAATTGTAAAATTCTGTTTATGGTATCATAATATTTATTATAAAATTATATTTTAACATCTGATAATGTCAACATAGGTTGACGAAATAACTGTCAGGAATATTTTTTTAATACCATAAACAGAGTAAATAATTTAAAAGTTTATAATGTTGAAGTATCGTAGTGACCAAATCACTCTACTTTTTTTTTTTTAATTTTCATAAAATCTCCTAACAATTTTACATTAATTCAAAATGAAGTAAAGAATAATACCCTTTTTACAATATTTTATTACATCTGACTAAAGGCAAAAATCTTTTTTCATACTGATAATACAATTATTAAAACAAATTAACGAAACTTTTTATTCATCTTTCATCAAAATATGTAAGTATAATATATCAATAATGTTTTTTATTTTAATAATTATGAATGCAAAGATCTTTTTTCTGTCCATTTGATAATGCCTTAGATAGGTGAAACATGTCAAACTTCTAGATAACGGACGTTTTTATTCGTAATAATAATTTAATATAGAGTTGTACATCATTGTACAAGAAACAATATTTTTTTTTTTTTTAATAAAATGATACCAAAATAAATAATTTGAATTAGTTTGTATCAAATTTTCAATAATCATTAAATAAAACGATGTTTTTAAACTATTTTCACTATTGTCTTTATTTCGACATAGACCGGTTTTGCCAGGCTCGCTAGCATCGACAGACTGGTGACACTATTGCAAACTGAGTCCTTTATATACAAATTGGTAATTATTGATACTTTTGTTGTTATTATTACTGATTCAGTATAAAAACATAAGTACCAATTTTTCAAACCTTATACATATATAAATATATCAACTTCGATAATAATTTTCATCCATTATATTAAACAAGTGTCCTCTTAAATAACTTTAAAAACAATATTTAAATTTAGTAAATTTTCCATAATTAATTCAAGATTATTTTTGTTTCGAACCATGTTTACCACCTTATCTGTATGTATATAAAGGACTCAGTTTCTAATAGTGCCACCAGTCTGTCGATGCCAGCTAGCCTGGCAAAACCGGTCACTGTCGAAATTAAGATAAAAGTGGAAGTAGTTAAAGAACATCGTTTTATTTAATTTTTATTTAAAATGAACTTCTATCAAGAGATTTCCGTAAAATCATTTGATTACCTTAAAAAAATTCAATTTATTTTTAATTTTTAAAATCTGTTATGATTTTGGTTTTTTAACACAAGCAGAATGGCGATCGCGGTTGGGTTTTTTTCTGTTAAGATTGAGGTAGATTTATTTTCTGCGGGCTCTTTCATGTTTTATTTTATAGCTTGTCTGGAATTAATATAATAATCAGTTGGTGGTAAGGTTTACTGCAAAAAAAAACAACCGAAAAATTCTCTGCGGGATATTGGTGTTCTTTTTTTAAATGAACTGAATACTTTTTCAAACGGTTAGGTACTTGAAAGAATGAACAGACCATAGATATTAAAATGAAATTCCAACACAATTTTAACGTTTCGAATAGATACGCTTATTGTTAAAATTAATAAAACTACATACTATTTTCGATTAAATTTGATATCTCTTCGTAATTTTTAAACAAACGTTTTCTATTGAATATGAAAATGAATCAATCTGTTTTTTTTTTACAAAAAGCGAATTTAATAAAATGATAACGCGAGTATCGAATCACAGTAAAATGAGTGCAATAGATAGCATTTTGATTTAGCCACTTTTTATTTTTAAATAATTTTGAAAATAATTATCAAATAATGATTCTTTACTTTATTTTAATATTTTTAAATAGTATTTGTATTATACATAAAAAAAAACTATAGATAATTATTCCAATGTTAATTGTTATAATAATAAACGCGAATGTTTAATGGTTTAACTTGATTTAATTCATATAATTACTTATATAAATAGCAATTACAAATTTGTTTCGCCTTGCGAGGGCATTTTCAATTTTGAGTTTGAAAATGCCCTCGCAAAGCGAAACAAATTTGTAACTGCTATTTATATAAGTAATAATATGAATTAAATCAAGTTAAACCATTAAACATTCGCGTTTATTATTATAATAATTATAATGGAGTTTTACAAAACAAAAACCTCAACAATCAATATTCCAATGTTGTATATTGAATGTTTTAAATGGTCCATTGGTTTGGCCGAAACACTATGATATTTTAACATTTTATAACTGTTAATGCAAAAACTTTGTTTTATATCACAATTGTATTTATTTTAATTTTACGACAGCTGTTTCACCAACCAATGTTGACATCATCAGGTGTTACAAAAATATATTTTTGTTACACCTGATGATGTCAACATTGGTTGATGAAATAGCTGTCGTAAAATAAAAATAAATACAATTGTGATATAAAATAAAGTTTTTGCATTAACAGTTATGAATGTTTTGTGTTAAATTTGAATATTATCTAATAATTAGATAACATTTAATAAACATTTAAGCACATTAGAGTAACTTTTTCTTTTCGTGTATTTTTGTTTAAAATACATTATACGAGTCGTATTATATTCCATGAAATATTATATTTAAAAAAATGCTATTGAACAACACACATTTCCAGTTGTCATATTATAAAATCGTGTATTTATGCGTGTGACATATAGGCCATCAAAAATACAAAGGTAACTTTCACAACTGAAATTCACCATGGTTTCCCAAGTCCAATAACAGTCCTCTTAATGGACCATATTTGAGTTGCCGACAGTTCGGTGGCATGCTAAATCCGGCTAATTATTGTGTTTCAAGTTTCAGGCGAAATAGTTCGGTTGAAGTTTTAGCCTTGCCATACACATAATCACCAATGTTACTTAAATCTAGTGGATACGTAATACACATATCGCCAAAACTGTAACGTAATTCTTATACTTGTAATATGGTTGTTTTGTTCACAATGGCAATAGCAATGATATACAACAAAAATAAGACATTCCATTGTTTTGGTGGAAATACTTTGATACTTCAAGATAATTAACTGTTTAATTTTAAGCATTGTTTTACGAGTATTAACAAATGGGTTTGCAACAACAACAATGACTCAGAGAAGCTGCTATAAATGTAGAGTTTTCCAAATAACTAAGAATAGAGCAATGTTGGAGATCAGGTATTTGGCGGGCCATGTCGCTCACAGCTCTGACAATAGGTGGACAAAACAGCTCTCCTTTGCTGGTATACTACGACTGTGACACTCAACCAAGAACATCCACAACTTTAAGGGACAACATTAGAGAGACCGCCGGTACGACATGGATCCGTGTTGCCAAATATCGACAGACACAGAAACAGATGGAGGAAGTCTACGTTCTTTAGTTTTTAGTTGTACGTATTGCATAGATTTTAGTGAATATACCAAGAAAACAATATACCAAGAATACAATATACCAAATATAAATACAATTACCATAACACCGCAGATTATTATTATTATTTTACACTGGTTAGTTTTTAACTCAAAACATTTTATTTAATACGTGTGATTGTTATGTCAAGTGTCGCAATGTTCAGGAAATTCTATTTCAATATCACTTTATATTATTTCAGTAAAGTCAACACTTGATATTTCAAATGTTCTACATAACTCTTGTTACAAAGCGAAGATTTTATTATATGCCATATTTTATTTCATTATTTTTATTTAATTTAATTTCAAGGAACGAATACGTGAGGGGTAGCTTTAAGGTTGCCCCAATAACGGAAACATTAAGAGAATCTCGACTCCGGTGGTACGGTCATGTGATGCGAAGAGACAGCGAATACATTGTCCAAAAAGCCCTCAACATTCCCACAAAACCAAGAAGAAGAGGTCGCCCAGTGGCAACATGGTGGGCCAACAAAGAAAAGGAGCTCCAACGTGAGAACCTGACAGTGAGGAGAGCCGACCCCAGATGATGGGAAATGGCAAAGAAAAATAAAGAAGAAAAATTAATTTCATTATATTTTCCATTTAAGCAAAGAAAATTTGTTGATATTTAAAGAATAACGTTATAAAAACGAATTTCTGAATTCAGAACATTTTAATCAACACCACAACACCGTTTCTATAAGGAAATTAAAAAAATAAATTGCACAGTAAATTTATATCCTCATATGTTTTATACTTTCGTACGAAGCATTTAATTTGTTGTGTGGAATTATTCAAAACTTTTATTTGTTTTAACGCCACATTATTAAAAAAGGAGTGTTAAAAACAGAATAAAGGTGTTTTGAAATATTTTTTATATATTTCAACTTACACGTATAACGTTAGGTACTTACTTTTTTCAGTTATATATTATACAACACAGTAAAACTCGACCTGTTTGACATGTGCGTAGGAACATTTTTTATACAGTTTGCACAACATTGCCTGGGAATAGATTGACCCAGACAAGACCGAGACTTAAGTTCACACGTACATAGGTTCAAACGTTTATTGAATTTTAACAAGGGCAATCGATAGGACGTCTAAACTCACTCAAAGCTGACATTCGGAGAGAACTCGATGTTGGTTCAAGTGATTTGGGTGTATTGCTCTGATTGAAATTCGGAAAGCGGCTTGATTTCAATCCGGAAATTTTCATATTTAGATTTTACTAATCAATATCCTGAAACCTTATTTTTCAATACACTTTACAAGTCATGTGATTGATTATTTTTTGTACACAACATTTCCACAATATATTGGTATTTTGTTTAGGTTGTGCTGAGTGATTGTGAAATGTTTAATTTATCCCATTTAAACCAGATATGCCCATCATTCTACATTACGGACAGCTAACTAAATTTCGTATTATTTTACATAACAATAATTGTTAGCATATGTTTTATTCTGCATAATTGATTGAATGATGATTCTATTGCATCATCCAATAATAGTATAATATTTCTAAAAAAATGAGTAGCGAATGTTACCTAGTGGCATTTTTTAGTCAATGAAGTTCTACCAATTTTTGGTCAACGAATGAAATTAAAATCACTTTAAACATTAAACCAAATAGCCGCACAATAATTGCTTATACAAGTGGTTTTGTTATCGTAATGTATTTTGTATTTATTACTCTCATTCATAGATAATATTGTAACTTTTAGGAAATGAACGTTTTTATATCATAAAAGAAGTTTATTGTATTTTGTAAGAAGATCATTGTTTTAAAAATCAATTTTAAGTGAATTAATGAAGATTTACAGGAAACCATTTTTTAGTTCATATGCTCACAGTAATGATAGGATATTTTGTTCTAACTAACAAACTAACCGTCACGCCGCGCGCCGTCTCGCCGAAGGGGTAGGCAGAAAGTATGGACTGCCACACTTTAACCGATGCGGCACTTCACCCTTCTCTTTTCGCCCCCGCGAGAGCCGCGGTTTGATGGGTTGCGAAGCTCATCGCCAGTTATATAGGCATTTCCCGCGCACATTTCGATCGTACAACGTCATAAAATAAATTTAAAAAAAATAATTTATAATACAATGATATAAAATAAAATAAAATAACAAAATAAAAATAACAACAAATAATGTTCTTTTTCAGCTGGATGATCCGGAATTTTATATTTATTTAATCTACATTCCACGTATCCACCGTTTTTTAATCAACTGTTATTATGCACTTATAACAATCTTACTCCAGCAAGATCTTCATAATAAATCAAAGAAATTATTCAAACTGACATTGGAACAAATAAACATAAAGGTTCCAAAAATCACGAAAATCTAATAGAAGCATAAATTCTAGGATAAAAAAACTACGAGTGCCTTTGTTATTTGAAGTATTATTTAACATCGGTATTAAAGTTTTTTTATTCAAATATTTTCCCATATTTTAACTTTCGTTGTTCTTAAACTTATGTTTTATTAATATAAAAAATATACGGAGAGCTCAGCTTGACAAATTTATAACTCAATTTCTGTCTGCCAGATTTCCCTTTACATAAATGAAATGGAACAGTTTTATATGTTTGTGAATTGAGTTTGTCTTTGAAGAGCGTCATAACTTTCCCTAGGCAAATATCCCCTACAAATTATTATATAGGAGGGTATGATATCCGTCCTTTGCGAAAGATGTCATGTTGTTGTCCCTTTGAATTGAATCCGGCCGCTGCCGCCCCAGTGATTTGATTTGCGCATCTCTGGAGATCATTCCCTCGGGAAATACTAAGGCCAAGGGTCTTCCAACTTTAAGGGTCGCAGTTCACAAGTATTTCCCTTACTTGACTTAGAGCTCAGATTATAAAACTGCAAGGGAAACTCTAAACAGGACATTAAGAAGTATAGCCGAGTGATTTTGTAATTACGTTCGTAGGGTTCTGTCTATTCTAGTCCTTGAAAAACAGAACTTAGTTTCATCCCAGCTGTAAGTTGATAAAATTGTTGTATTCGTATAGTACTAGTTCTAACTAAGAAACAATATATTTTTGTTCCTTTTTATTAAGAGTTTCTGAGACAAAGCTTAAATTGTTTGTTTGAGATTAGACTTCAGAAACAGAACTGTAAAGATTTCACGACAAGCTTACAGACCGACCTTCGCTTTATACGCTGCGTTTAACTTCCACTAAAATACGTCAGCGGTATCTAAAGGTACAAGTGAAAGTTAAGTAAGAACCATCGAATTTTAAAATATTTTACCCGAGGCCTCTATAGGCTTATGTTAATGATAGTTTCGACAGATCCCAAATAAATCTCCGTAAGTCGCTTTGACACCCAGTTGCGGCCTGAAAGATTTTAAGGTTTCACTTTCTAACCTAGTTATTAGGGATGACTTCCTCAAATAGATCCATCATTTGTTATCCTGTTTGAAGGCCCCATTTATAGGCAAGTTCATTAATGTACTATTGAACCGCCTTCAAACTGTTTACTATGATACATTATACATAGGAACCCAACATACATCTATTCATAGTCAGTTCATTTGAGATATCTTCCATGTCTCAATTATATGTTAAATTAAATATTCCGAAACGTTATTTTTCATGCTGGTGTCATATATCGATTATTAAAAAGGCGTGCAATACTAAGGACTCTGTGGAAAAATCTTAAAATACTTTCTTTATGAACTACCAAAAAACATTAAATTCTTTTTTTTTTAATTTTCAAAGCATGGTGGTATCCATTTTTTTAAAATCTGGATTGCTCGTTGAGTAATTGTCAAAATGAAAATGTAACATATTGAAATATAATAGTCCAATTTGCATGCCCAAATCTTTAACGTAACATCAAAAAAAAAAGTCTCTCCGAAAGGGTTGGTAGAAAGAATGAACCGCCACACTGTTCTTTCCTGATATACTTATCTCGCTTCCTCAACATTTATATATCGTGTCATGCACTCGTATAGATTTCTTTGACTTCTCACTTGGCCGACATTTAATTTTCGATTAATTTGATAGTGCCACATTTTCCGCAGTCTCTATTTCTTGTTCCGTTTATATCATATTTTTTGCATATTCTTCCTTCACCATTCTTTCTTTATTCATTATTTTTATATGTCCAAGCCATCCAAATGATCCTTTCAATATTTAATAATTACGTAATTACAACAACTCTATAATATCAGTAATCGCCTTGACAAAGATACAGAGCATCGAAACCGATGAGCAGTAAATAATATAATATCAAATATTTTAAAAAAATGTTACATGTAATTGAATATTATCATAACAATTGAATTAATAACGTGTTGAAAAAAGTTTACTTATAAACATAGAACTGTGTTTCAGACATAAAAAACGTAATTGCGGTCCAATTCACTACCCTTTAAAATGTTCTTACGACATTTACATAAATCATTAACCCCATCTCGGCTTTCAGTGGAGTTAACCAAAGTGGATTATAAGAACATCTTCATTTAATTAACTAGCACTTCTTACTCCACAAAGTGACATTGTTACATACTAACAAAATCAATGTTGGGTCGCTGCCGCCCAAATCACCAGTCCGGTCCATTATTCCAGTTGAGTCGGCTCGTTACGTACATATTCAGTTTAATGGGGCTTTATGGTAAATCGTATTCGTGTTCCAGCGGTATTTGAAGGCTTTTGACTTCGAACAAGAAGATATGGTGGATTTATAGACGCAACTGAAATGCACTAAACATCAACATACTATATTCTAATAAAAAAAGGATTTAAATTCTTATATCTTCTTCTTTCTAGCCTTCCCTCTACTGCTGGATGTAGGCCTCTTCCATCTGTCTCCATTTTTCTCTATCCTGGGCCGCTTCAATCCATTATTTCCCGGTGACCACAACAATATCGTCGGCCCAACTCTTCTGTGGCCAACCGACACCCCTTTTGTTTTCCCATGGCCTCCACTTTAAGACTTTGGGAGTCCATTTTGAACTTGGCTGTCTGGCTACGTGTCCTGCTCATTGCCATTTCAATTTTGCGATCCGATCCATGATATCGATGACTTTTGTTTGGCGTCTGATTTCTGTATTTGTAATTCTATCACTCAAACTTATGCCCAACATTTGCCGCTCCATGGATCGTTGGACAGTATTTATGGTAAGGGACATTGTTTCCAAACCATATTCATCACAGACGAGATGCATGCTTCGTAGGTTTTCCTTTTTAAATTAATGGGGATATCCTTATTTCTCATTATATGAATGAATTCTCTTATATACGCGATATAAATTCTATAAAAAATGCGAGATTAAAGTACTAAGAATAATCAATACGAATGAAAACGTCTGTTTTCTAGAAGTTTTATTATAATATAATATATTTATTGATGGTTGTGTTTTAAATTTTGTAAAACTCCCTTATAAATTATAGTAAAAACGACCAAACAATCGCGATTTCATTATAATTAAAAATTTATATTTTATGGTAATGACATGTTCCGTCTTGCTTTGTTATGTTAATACTTGAAAAATCCTAAGCAAAGCTAAACATATCATCGTATTATTTTTTTAATGTGGTTTTTGTTCCCGAAATTATTTTAAAAGAAAATGTTCGTGAATCATTTATGATAAGACTAGTAGATCTCAATAGGATCAGTACCGCCCACTAGTGGGCATTGAAAAGATCTAAGGGGGCGCTTTTAGTCCTAAGGCAAATGAAGGGGGCGTTGAAGACAGATTGCCGCCGTTCGAGCAATATTCGATAGAACCAGCAATGTTTATTGGGTTACTACTTAAAATATCTATAACAGGTATATAATTACTAGACGTTGTTAAGATATACTTATAAATATTCTATAATAAGAGGGCGGTTTGATAAGTCAGTGACTTTTTGAATATACGATGTATTTTTCGGCAAATAAGCATTTTATTTCTCAACATAGTCTCCTTTAAGCTCGACATTAGCTAGAATACTTCCACTAGCGACTTTCGCTGCGTAAAAAGCAGTCCCTAATAGGAGCCTCGCTTGGAGCTTAGAGCTACGCTAGAACACTTTCTAGCGTATCAACGCACAACACACATTGACGACCTTCGTGGCAGAGAGTTAAGAGCTTAGACTGCCATATGGGTTTGTCACAATGTCTTTGGTCTGGTGTAGAATTCACGCGACAATAAAATGGCTATAGATCAGCTACCTATCGCTTGTCACGAGAATCAATATAATAGCTAAAAACAAATTGTATACATTAATTGGGTTCAAACGACCTGTTGTATATAAAAAAAATGGGCATGCTATATACTTCGCGTCTTGTTACGTAATTATATAGCAGATAAGACTCGTCTCTGTATTCCATTCACATCGTTAACGTATACTTTATTCATCCACGCGTTCCATATGTCCGAACCAATTTTAAAATTGCTCCTTTCTTCTGCCTTTCCCCTACATGCCTTCTAGATAATTAATACGAATGAAAACGTATATTTTCTAGTAGTTTAATTATATTTTATAGGAATGACATGTTTTCCTTTTCTTTGGCATTATTATCAAATGTAGCTTATACGTTTGATAATGCCTTACCAAAGCGAAACATGTCATTCCTATAAAATATAATTAAACTTCTAGAAAATAAACGTTTTCATTCGTATTAATAATTTAATATGGCGTTTTACATCATTATTCAACTATCTAACTATCACGCTGTCTCCACGGAGGGGTAGGCAGAAAAAATGGACCATCACATCGTCCTGTCCTGGCACACTTCTCTCGATTTCTCTACATTCATACATCTTCTCATGTACGCACGTCAATTTCTCTGACTCCTTACTTGGCTACGTTTTGTGCAGCGTTTTTCAAATCTTTTTTTCCTTCCAAAAAAAAATGTTTTTCTCAAGGCCCTCAAAATTGTCATTTTTTCAGTGATGAACTCTTCATTCGACCCAAATCTCTTACCGCCCAGCCATTTCTTCGGGTTTGGAAACAGAAAATAGTCGCAAATGGGTAAATCTAGAGAATATGCTAGACGGGGTAGCAGTGTATAGCCCAATTTATAGATTTATGCCATGGCGAATACACACGTGTGTACCCGTGCATTGTCTTGATGGAACAGCACTTTTTCTTCTTCAAATGCGGTCGTTTCTGCTTCAAATAAATATCGAATCTGTCCAAAAGCTTTGAATAGTATTCGCTGGTGATCGTTCTACCCTTTTCAAGGTAATTGATGTAAATGACACCGCGTGCATCCCAAAAAACTATGGCCATGACGTTGTTGGCCGACAAACCCACCTTTGCCTGCTTTAGTGCACGTTCACCCGGAGAAACCCACTTTTTGATTTTTCCATGGTCTCTGGTGTAGTGTGATGGATCCATGTTTTGTCTACGGTAACGAATTGCGTTTGAACATCGCCAAACACTTCTTTGAAGTGGTTACACGGTTGTGCTTATGGTCGAGTGTGAGCAATCGCGGCAGCCATCGCGCGGATAGCTTTTTCAAGTCCAAATATTCATGTAAAATGTGATGTACCTGCTCAGTTCAGATGCCTACAGCCTCAGCCATCTAACGCACTTTCATTCTCCGATCGTCCAATATCATTCCATGGATTTTATCAATGATTTCTTGCTTGACGACCTCTTTTGGGCGACCTGGACGTTCGGCGTCACTTGTGCTGGTACGACCACAACGGAACTCAGTAAACCACTTCTTAACCATTGAAATTGATGGTGCAGAGTCCCCATAGTATTTATCAAGCCTTTGCTTGGTTTCGGTAATGGTTTTTTTTACCAAAAAAATAATGCTTAATCAGCACATGTAATTAACTTTTTTGCATTTTCGTTTCAATTCGTCGGATTGTTTGCTTTCAATGGCTGTCAAATACAAACAAAATGTTGCAGCCTTCTCAAAATTGTACAGTAGTCTATTCATTGATGGCAGTTGAAGGGAGCAGTATTGCATTTAAAGTTACTGCGGGGGAAATCCAAAAAGTCACGGACTTATCAAACTGCCCTCGTATATAACATATGATATCATAAAAAGCATGACCCGAAAAATAAATAAATAGGACAATTCATTACAAAACTTTTTTAAATGAAGTCAACACAATCTCAATTTTAATATAAAAAATAAAATGAATCGTTGATGTGGATTGAAGAAACATATTAATTAATTCACAAATATTTTCATGAAAATAAACAATTTTAAATTTAAAATAAAGTCTGTTTTTAATCTATATATCGCACCGTGAGTGTAAAACCGAAACAAGTGCAAATATACAATTTGGAGATATGGGAGTTTAAAGACTTCATATTGCTTGTAAAAACTTTTTTTTTTAATAAATCAATGATTTTCGGTTTATAGGTATATTACTTTAAACTGAAAATCATTGGTTTATCAAAAAAAAACAGTTTTTCCAAGCAATATGAAGTCTTTAAACTTCCATATCTCCAAACTGTATATTTGCACTTGTTTCGGTTTTACACTCGCGGTACGATATATTCAACTATAAAATAGTAACAAATTACCAACTATGTTTCCAGGCAAATCACAATATTAAATCTCTTAATTTTTATTTATTGTTTCTTGAACAATGATGTAAAATTCCATATTAAGTATTTAATACAAATCAAAACTTTCTAGAATTTCTATTATATTTTATGGGAATGACATGTTTTACCCTTCTAAGGCATTATCAAATGTTATAAGTGAAGAAGAACGTGAAGAAGGGCGAAACATGTCATTCCCATAAAATATATTAAAACTTCTAGAAAACAGACGTTTTCATTCGTATTAATCTCTTAATTATTGTTTTTATCTCCGGGAACAAACATTCTCCATAAATTCGGTATCCGATTAATACGAATTTGTCAATTTATAGTCCAACTGTTGCCTCAAACAAAAAATGTGTTTCTAGTTGTGTATAAAAAATATTGAATAGGTATTAACTTTGTTTTCACCCATAAAAACTATGCTTTGGTTTATAAATGTTTTGTACATTGACACACATTGAAGTAATATTTTAATTACGTTGTATAACCTTTATATATATTACGTGTTTCAAAAATCGGTCCGTTTCACAACAGAGGGCTCTGGCTGCTTCAAGTATTGAAATTTGGAAGCCATTTCTTTTATTAGTAAGCCTGATCATCTGTTAATTAAGTTCAGTTTGCACATGTTTGTCATTCTCACAACAACATTTATTTTATCGCTCCTTAAAATGTCTACTTTCGTGGAAAATGCGAAGCATTTGCGGAAAGTTCTCCTGGTCTGTTTTAATTGAAAAAATAGTGCAGCTGAGGCACATAAAATGCTTGTGGAAGTTTATGGTGATCATGCTCCATCGGTTATATTATGCAGAGAATGGTATAGACGCAACAAAGCTGGTGATTTTAGCGTTGACGGCAAACATCGCACTGCAAAACCGAAAAAGTGTGACCGAAATATGAACTCCTCAAAACGAATGAAACGATCTCGTGGGAAGTCCTCTAATGCGATTAAAGCAGGCACTGGCTGAAAAACAACCGGGTTGGGGTAACAGCCAAAGCAATTTGATTCTTCAACACGACAACGCTCGACCTCACATCGCAATCGCGGTCAAAAACTACTCGTACATACAGAGTGTGGGTTGGATGATTCTACCGCACCCGCCTTATTCACCAGACGTGGCACCATCAGACTACCACTTGTTCAGATCCAAGACGTAAGCCTTAGAAGAGGAGCACTTCCATTTATATACAGATGTCAAGA
This sequence comes from Lepidostoma basale, assembly GCA_022606425.2. Lineage (NCBI taxonomy): Eukaryota > Metazoa > Arthropoda > Insecta > Trichoptera > Lepidostomatidae > Lepidostoma > Lepidostoma basale. The sequence continues at coordinate 7,171,400 of JAHDVF020000814.1, read as the reverse complement.
ATTGGGTGATGCCTGGTTTTTTTTTTAATATGGCCGAGCCATAGAGGGCTCCCTCCGCTTACCCGAAGCTGTTATAGGCGCAGCGGCGCCCTTTTGTCAGCTTCACTCGTGCACTCCCTAGGCCCGTCTCCCGTCCATGCGGGACTTACGTTAAAAAAAAAAAAATAATATATATATCGCACCGTGAGTGTAAAACCGAGATAAGTGCAAATAAACATTTTGGAGATATGGGAGCTTAAAGACTTCATATTGCTTGTAAAAACGTTTTTTTTAAATAAACCAATGATTTTCGGTTTAAAGGTATATTACTATAAACAGAAAATATTGGTTTATTTAAAATAAACAGTTTTTCCAAGCAATATGAAGTCTTTAAACTCTCATATCTCCAAAATGTATATTTGCACTTATCTCGGTTTTACACTCACGGTGCGATATATTTGCAACCAAGGGGGACCCAGACCACATTTAAGCTACGCTACCCTCCCTCGATGTCCCGCCGTACACACATAGCAATACAATAGCAAAAGAAAATACACAATTGATACATAAATAACATATGTTAGAGAAAGAATAAAAAAAGAAATAATGCACAGCAGGAGGCACAGGAGGGAGGGGGGAGAAAGAAAACTTTAAATGCAGCCCAAATACAGTTATACTTTAATGTTATGATATTCTCAGCCAAATAACAAACAAACGATTCTAATTTGGACATCTGTTTACTCATATGATGTTTATAACATTATAACATAATAAACAAAATAGTTGTATTTTTAAGGCCATTGAAATTTTGGTATGAGTAAAGGACTTATTAAAAATTTTCGAAAAAGAAAGATTTAAAACCACTCTCAGCTGTTGGCTTAAGGCGGAAATAAAAAAAACTCCTTTTTTGAAAACACCACGGAAAAGTTATTGGAAATCCCGCCAAATAAAAACTTCAAGAAGTTATCTTTATTCAGATTGGGGTTAAAAAGCGCAAAAGGATTTTCCCTTTTTAAAAACCCGTTAAAAATTCTTTCTACATCCCCGACATAATTGGTCGAGGAGAAATTTATAATGTCGATGCAAATTTTTTGCCCGATACCGTTTTAAGTATTCAATATGCAAATGGACGGGTAATTTAGCATTTTCCGGTTATTTCTCTCAGCTCTTTTATTTTGGTGTATGTTCATTACGGAAACTTCATCTATTGACTACGTTAAAATGAAAAAATTATAATGTAACACGACGTTAAATTATCCATACTATATGTTAACATAAATGTCATAAATCTCTTTTTATTTATTATTACAATATGTACAGGAAACGAAATGTGATAGTAAAGAGCTATCTCATACAAAGCAGTTATACGATTTTCCTTGCCGATTCAATAAGAAAAATGTTTATCAAACTAAGCGAACATTTAAAAAATAATACTAATTAACTGAAGACATGTGAGATGGATCAAAACGAGCAGACGTTTCTTGTGACGTATGGGCACTCACAGAATCGATTCTTATTCTTCTTCTTCTCGGTACTTTATCCTCCACAACATTCCTCCACTGACTCCTGTCTTTGGTTATTTCTCTCTTTTCACTAGATCTATATTATTTTTCCCAGTCTTCTCATCCACGCAGTCCGTCCATCTTTTTCTTGGTCTACCTCTTGGTCTCTTTTCGCGCGGCTCCTATTTGGACTTATTTTTCAGTGCTCTACCCTCCGGCATTCTTTATCTATCCCACCGTAGGCGTTGAGACTGAGATTATTGTCATATTATTGATCAAGCTCAATAAATGGAAATTTACAGAATCGCATACACTGTTGACCTTTTCCAAAGCACCCAAAACATGTAACCTTGTTATAGAAAATCAACCCATAGAACAGGTCAGGACCTTCAAGTATCTAGGCATAGACCTGGTGGAAGCTGATCTGCGGGAAGAAATACAAGCCCAAGTAAACAAGGCAGTTGCAATCTCTGGCGCTCTAAAATCCAGAATAAGAATAAACAAAGACATGGCCATTAAGAGTAAGATGAGAATCTATAAAGCATGCGTAAGACCAATAATAACATATGACGTTGAAGCAAGGGCAGACACAGTAAGGACCAAAAAGTTTTTAGGACTTCCGAAATGAAGATACTCAGGACGATAGCAGGCAAGACACTGAGAGATCGCGTGAGGAACGCCAGAATAAAATAGATATGTGAGGTTGAGGATATTATAAGATGGAGTAGACAGTGAAAGGGGGACAAGTACGATCTTGTTCAAAGAATGGACACCACCAGACTCTCCTATATTGCATTTCATAATCAGCCTCATGGGACTCGTCCTCGTGGAAGACTTCCTAAAAGATGGAAGGACCGCTAGGAATCTACCTCACAGGAGGAGCAACACTCTGGAGAACAGTCTACATGCGTTCCTGGTATTATATATTTATTATATTTTACCTGTTCTCAATAGATGTCTTAAACATTAATAATTGTTTGTTATATCTTTTGAGAAAATAAACTGATTTGATTTGATGATTGATTTGACAACAAGGATGAAGAAGAAGAAGCATACACTGTTCCAAATGGGATTCTAGTAGGTCAACCACAATGGAGATCATTGAATAATTACGCAAGAAGAAATATGATCGAAGATGACACTGCTTTAGCTATGAGATGCATTTTTATGTGCGGTCATTTTAATGTCCAATTTGGTTGTCTATGCAATAAATATACAACATTCATAGGGGGACAATAATCTACTGACAACATTGCAAATGTCTAACAGTCTCTCACAAAAATGGCGTTTTATAAATTATCATCATCATTATTAATCAACGACACTCTTGCTTTAACACAATTATTTGAATAAGGATTAATTGTATCTCAATAGAAACGAAGGCCACCATAATCTGTTCCCAGAAAACAATTTACATCTTCGTCTCTATTGAGATACAATTAATCTTTATAAAAAAAAATTATCCGCAATTGGTAAAATCCATGATGAATCCTGCTCAAAATACAACATGATTATATCCATCCCAAAAACGAAGTGTATGACATTCGCAAGAAATCAACTGAGATGCGAAGTCTCCGTACGCCAGGAGGAAATTGAACAGGTGGACCTATTCAGATATCTCGGAAGCGAAGTAACCAGCTCTAATGACCTCCCCAGAGAAGTAAGGTCACAGGTGGATAGGGCTGCAGCGGTTGCAGGCTGCCTGAAAGATGTCATATGGAGAAACAAGGACATGAGGACTGACAGCAAGGTACGCATCTATAAGACCTGTGTGCGACCAATCCTCACATATGGCATTGAATCGAGGGCAGACACTGTCAAGACAAAGAGCATGCTCAGGACAACCGAGATGAAAACACTCCGCGCTATAGCTGGCAAGACCCTACGTGATCGAGTTAGGAATACAGCAATCCGAGAAATCTGCGAGGTCGAAGATGTGGTCAGATGAGGACGTCAAAGACGGCGATACTGGCATCAACACATAGAAAGGATGAGCTCAAATAGGATACCACACATAGCTCTCCATGGAACGCCAAACGGACAACGCCGACCAGGAAGACCCCCGAAACGGTGGAGAGAAAGCTGGAGTTCAGCGTCTCAAGAGGACCCGCCTGAAATTACAGACTCCAGTCTACCAAAAGTGAAGAAAAAGAAGAAGGAAAAATCCAGTATTTGTCTACGAGAATTTGAATACATTCATAATATTGTGCAATTATTTGAATGATTAGGTGGATAGCGAAATATTCCAGTGACCTATAATTTTATAATCCGTTTTCGTTCAATCATATTTCCTTTTTTTATTTAGATTACTTTACTAAAAAGATCAAAAGTTCAATTACTGAAAATGCCTCAGTCAGTCAGAGTAGTTTCAAAATTTAATTCAGTGAATTTATAATCTAAACGTAATATTTTTATTTCACAATCCTTCTTTGAAAGCGGATTTAAAAAATACTTCAAATACACTTGGTAAAGAGAAAATGTTTGGCTTTTATATAATCAAAATCTTATGATTATAGAATACGTAATAAAATTATGAAATCGGTCATTTTCACTCAACCTTAATGTTTAAATAGATATTAATTCATAACACTAATATTTCCAATCTTTAACAAATAAAGAAATTTGTGTATTTGTATAGCTACAATTAATTATTCATATTTTATTTATTTTTTAAATGATTACTTATTTTGATAAAACATTTTTCTTTCAACAAATATTTGCTTTTAAACTTATACGGAGCTATTGCTTGGTGGTATGTTATATTTAAAAGTAAAATTAAACACTTTTCACTTATTGTATAAACCACTTTATTTGAGTAAGTAACGCCAACCGGTTTCACTCTAAATACACAGACTAAACTAAAATTAAATAGAGAGTTAAGAAGGAGAGTGGGGGAGAGAGATGGGGGTACCTATTAGATAGAGAAGGGTGTAAGAAAAGGGAGTAGAGGGGGTAGACTTAGGAATAATAAGGTATTAGATTAAACAACTTAGGAGCACTTGAAATTAAATAAATGTATTCTATAGTCCCATCTTAAATATGTTTCCATTATCGCTTAATTACCATATAGTCTCAAATTATTATAGTATCCATCTACGGTAGTATATGTATCTAGGGACGTGGACACAATCAATACATTATAGAGAACTGTCTCCTTAATATTTTTCTAAATTTATAACAAACAAACTTTTCAAAATACGTGTGTTTTCCAAAAAACAAAGCGTTTGGTGAATATTAGAAAATTAAAAAGCTTCGATGCTTTACAAATTCATCAATAGAAAATGTCGAATTTGTATGAATGTTTTTTCCACTTTTCAGTTTATTTTTCTCGGCATGTTCTCGACATTTTCTAGACATGTTATTTTTCTCGACATAATCGGGAGAACGATATGAAGGTGTGAGCTTTCGAAACTTGTGGAGAAAAATAAACTTAAAAGTGGAAAAAACTGTGTTTTAATTCATAAAAAATCATCATTATGGAATTCCACAGTGTTAACGCCTTAATTTCATCTAGAAATAAAATAAGTATAATAATTAAACATGTTCTAAAAAGTTTTTTTCACATATAACCAAAGTCTATAGCAGACTCTAGAAAAATAAATTTGAATAAATTCTTCGGCTTTATCAACTCCGGCACTTTTCCCATCTAAATTATTTTTAAGCGTGGAAACCATATTGTTGTTATCGTCAGCATCCCTGAGATTCTATTGTTAATCCTCTTTTCACTTTGAAAGTATTCCCGTCTGCCAACGTCTCGCTGTCTTTCCGCCCGAGCTTCGAAATTGTTTTTCTAACTGACAAAAATTTCGTCAGTCAAAATTGTTTACCTTGTAAACAAGCCTAATTTCTTTGATGTGGAATTGATAGGAAAACTTCCAATTTTATCGGCGACATATTTTGTGAACTACTTTTTGGAAAAGTTCAATGTAAATTTCATCATAAAACTCGAATTTGTAAATAAAATTGAAAACTTTACAGCTTAATGCGAACTAAATAAATAAAACAAAACTCATCCCGTTTATTGACATTACATAAGGCTCCTTATAAAATAGTACGAGTATCTTTACATTGCTTTAAATACGCACTTTATAGATTCGTTATCTTGATGTTATATTATTGTTTTATATTTGAAGAGAGATTGTATTGAAAAAAAATACAATGATATGGGTCATGTAAAAAATACAAACAATTTTAAATTGACTCAATACAATAACAGATATAATATATGACTTGTAAAATAACAAAAGCTTTTCTATGAAATATTTAAATTCTGAACATTTTGTTTCTTCTTCTGTTTTAGCCTTTCACTAGAAATGAAACATTATACAAAAATTAACGGTTATGGTTTTTATTCTGTAAAACTTTATTATAAATTATAATGTAAACGCGATTGTTTTCTTGGTTTTACAGAAAATTTTATTCATCTAAAAATATGAATACTCGTAATAAATTTGCTTCGAACAAGTCCTAAAAACAACATCGTTTATATTAAATAATAAAAGTTGTTTTTTTAACTTCTTCCACTTATCTCTTTATTTCAGGGCTAGTACACAAAATTCTATGCATACCTTAAATTTAAATAATTATAAAATATTTACTGAATTTAAATATTGATATACAACTTTATTTACGAGCATACTGTTTTCAAAACAATGGAATTTAAATTGATTACAGCAGACATATTTATAAATAATATTTGAAAATTTCATCTTTTAATTTTACTCCCAAAATTACGTCAAGTTCAAATCAAATCAAATATAAAAAAGAAATCGAAGTCAACCTTCGTGGCAGGTGGTAAGAGCTCTGACTTCCATACCGAAGGTCCCGGGTTCGATTCCCGGCGATGGCAGTGTGTTTGTTACACTGTCTTTAGTCTGGTGTAGAATTCTCGTGACAATAAAATGGCGAAAGATTGGCTACCTATCACATCATGTCATAAGAATCAATATAATAGCTAAAATAAATTGGGTTCAAACGACCTGTTGTATAAAAGGAAAAAAAATAAAAATAATAAAAAATAAACAAAAACTATTATTATGGTGTGGTATTGTTTAAAATAATTCATAACACTTTTGTGATTTGTTTTTACACCGCAATATTTTGTTTAATTGAACCAACTGCTTTCGCTCCCACCGGAGCTTCATAAGGGTTTCAATTTCAAACTGTTTTATTTTTGTTTTTTAAATTAGTTTTTTAAGAAACTGCTTCTTCTTCCAATCAATAACAAAAAACTTTTATTCAAAGCAGGAGTGGCGTTGAATGGGTCAATTTCTTATATTTTCTTGGGATTGTGGTGGTTGTGTCGTTTTCAGGAGCGCCGGGTGTCGAAATCAAATCAAATCAGTTAAATTTCTTAAAATATATTACAAACAATTATTATATTATAATTGAGAACAGGTAAAATATAATATTATGTAATACCAGGAACACACGAGAGATGGTTCGACATTTGAATAAAAGATACTCTCCAAAGTCAAGAGTATTAATCTTCTGAACGTACTTTCACGAATATGAAAGACGTCGATCTCCGAAGTGATCATGTTCAGCAGTTTGATTGCTCTCCCCACCGGCATCACCAAAGGCAGGTTGCTTCTGCATACTGGGAGATAAGTCTGTGCTGATGCTGTTGAAGATAACCTTACGGAACATAAAGATGGATAGCCTCCAAGATGATGGAATTCTCAAAGAATCCCCTGATAAGTCTGAAGAAATGGGTTAGTATGCACCCATCCCTCCTTATCTGTTAACAATTGGTCTCCAGCATGCCCAAGAGGAATGCAGTGGGATAGAGCCACGGATAGCTACCAAGCTCCCTCATGTAGAGATATATCAGAAATCTTTTCTGAACCCTCTCTAACTCGTGGGGACTCCATATCAACGAACCAAACTCTAGCCGGCTCCGGGCCAATGAGTTATTCAAAATTCACAAAACATAGGGATTCCTGAATTGTAGTTATACTATCAGTGAGGAGGCACGTTCCTTGCCCCCTTAAAATTTATTTTTTACGCATTACCTCTAATGTATTGGTCACATGCTAATGTGTGTAAAGGGAAATTGAAAATATTACTAGATAGATATTACATGTTAATAATGAGCACTTTGACGTGTACCTTCGTATCCCGTTTTATAATACAATTTTGATAAGTGACCGTAAGATAGGTATACGAATTCCAAATCTCCCATTTTGTAAGATTATCGTATGACTGAATGACATTGACGGAGGTTTACTTGAATACACACAGCCTCCACTTTATTCATTTCTCTCTCGCCTTCATCTCTCTCCAACAGGCGGCTGTCGTGGCGGAACCTGCAGACCGGAGTACACGTATTGGCTGGCCAGACATGACACGTGTCCAGGAGATGACATTCACAGTCTAATTAGAAACCGAGAAGCTATATATTCAACTCACAAATAGTTCAAATAAAAATAATATCTAAAAAACAAACTAACTAACCATCACGCCGTCTCCCCGAATAGGTAGGCAGAAAGAATGGACTGCCATACTTTTATTTCCTGACACATTTCTCTCGTTTTCTCAACATTCATAAATCGTTTCATGCACACAAGTCGCATTCTCCAACTCCCCACGTGACCGACATTCAATATCTGATTTATTTGATCGTGCCGCAATTTCCTCGGTATTTCCCTATTTCTAATTCCACCATCATAATGACCCTTTCATTATTTTATTCATAACACTTAATACGCACAGCATTCGATAAATATTTATATTATGATATAGTTGTTCAAAACCATACTCTGTTTAAAAAATTCTGTAATTTTTAATGTCTTATTTTTGATATGTATTATATATTGGTGGATTGACTACACAATATTTTATAGAACCAACATATTTTAACTTACAAGGACAAAATCTAAACTCATAAAAAATGTAATTAAAACTTTTGGGAAACGTAAGTTTACCTCTTTGTGAGCTTTATGTCCTTGTTCCAGCAACAACAAATAAATGAACTACACAGTTTGTCGAGTCTAGCAAAGCTGCCGATACCATCTCGGTCGTAATAAAGACAAAAGTAGAAATAGTTCGTTTCATTTTAATGTTATTAAAAATGAACCTTCAAGAGATTTCAGTAATATCCTTCAAGTATCATAAATAATTGTGTTTTTATTTTTTTATCCGTAAATCCATAATAACATGTTAAAACCTTATTTAAATTATATGAGATTTCGTCTGCGTTCATAGACAAAATCTAATGTAGTTTACTAGTGTATATAAACAGCAATGAGCTGAAATTTCATCACATTTGATAATGCTTTAGAAGGGCGAAACATGTCATTCCCATAAAATATAATAAAACTTCTAGATAACTGATGTTTGCATTCTTATTATTTTTTAATATGAAATGTTACATCATTGTTCAAGAAACAATAAATATCGTGTAATTTAAATTATATTTTAAGGCTTGAAAAATAATGCGCGAAAATATTCCATGTTGAAGTAATATTAAAATTTTTTTACAACAAAAACTACTTTTAAAAATAGCACTGTTCCATTTAAGGCTTAAAATTAAATTAACGACTTGACAAAAGCCCTAATATTTATACAAACTCAGTTGTCCAAACTCGAGTGTGAACAGGCTAAAATAGAAATGTATGATAAATACGATATTTTGAATTAACTTTTGGCATTCCGGAAATAAAGCTTTAAAAACAAATTTGTGTAATCGAGTTAGTTGGCGTAGACGTGACCTGAATTTTAAAACGAGGATATCCTATCGAAATATTTATGTAACTTTCATCATTCAAAAAAAAATCGAATCTTGTCATCTGTGAAATCTCATCAATATATTTTAATGGTGTTTGCTCTTTCTGTAATCATTAAAAAATAAAAAAATATATGGAATCAAAACACATTTTTATTAATGATATTTATAAAAATGGTGTTTTAATTCCATATATTGCGAATTGCGAATTGTCATATACACATCGGAATAAAAATAGTAAAATAAGTTTTTTAATATCTATTTTTATAAGCGTTTTAAATAAGCAAATTTTAGAAAACTTTAGCACAGTGAAAATTTTCATTTTCATTATCATTCGTATTATTTATTGAAAATAAAGTTTACATCAATGTTCAAGAATCGAATAGTAACACCATTTATGTGAAAAATCGAGAAAATGGCGCATTATTTTTTATTATTACGTTATTGTTGTTAGTTTGTTATTATTATTAACGTTAACTATTTAGACCAATAGCCAAAATATATTTTTAAAGGTGTGATTTGACTTATAAAATGTGTTTATAACTTAATAACAAACCATCATACCTTGTATATATTTACGAAGATGGATTGTATATCCAGAAAAAAATTGTAAACGAGAGAATTATGGCATTGTACTATTCAAGTGGTATTCTATATACAGATAAAAAAATCATTAATAATAATAATATGCTAACTTTTAAACCGTCGTTTTTTTATGTAATCACCTCAAGGGCGCATTAAGACGTGTTTTAAATCTAAAAATCTAAATGTGACCGCTTAAAAAGCGATCGGTTAAAAAGTATAGTAGAACAAAGTATAAATGTTTAAATTGGGTATGAAATATGAAAAAGATGGGTTTTCAATTTAGATCTGAAATCTGTCGGATCATATATGCATCTTAGGTGTGAAGGGAGATTGTTCCAAGCTGATGGACCGGCTACAGCGAACGCTCGATCCCCGAAATTTGTACTGGGGCAACGCTTTGGCTCAACTAATCTTCCTATTGCTGAGGAGTTCGCCGAGCGAAGTGTGGATTTCCTTGAATTTAGGCTGTCCGTTATACAGAGTTCAGAAACATAACTTGGTGCCATTCCATGTAGCGCTTTGAAGACTGTTCAGCAGAGTTTATACTGGATTCTTTCTTGGTACATTATAATAGTATATGACACTGAATACACATATACATAAATAATCATGCGTATTTCTAGGCTCAAAAATATTATAAGGCCCTTATATAAAATATTCAAGCAATTTTATTTAGCGCAGCCTGTAAGAATATTATCCGCACCCGGACACATTAGTAATGCATTATAGATGTTGGGAAGATTGTCGGAAGGTGCTCAGAGCTCACTCCTTTTATCAGAAATTCTCTTAGTGGGGAATTAGCTCAATGGCTTAAAAACTTCCCTGAAAGCTCTCGTGTTCTCTAGAAACCTCGCGGTTAGTTTTCTTGAAAGGTGATCCAATCGTTATTTTGTTTAAAAAATATTTTGCAAAGAGTTTTCCCATAATTCAGCTTTCTATAATACAATTATCTATTGTGTTGTAATTTTATATACCTTAAATACAGTTTAAAATTTTAAACAGAATTTTAGTTTTTATATGAAAAGTACAATATATTTTAAACAGAACTTTAATTTTATCACTTTCGACGTATATTTACATAATACTCATGTTTTTATAAGATAGTTTTGGTACCTTATACATTTCTTTTTTTGTTTTCAAACCGTAAAATATATAAACACCTGTTTATTATTGTTTCTTGAACGATTGTGTAAAAAATCACATTAAATAATTTAAAAAAATTAAAAGTCTGTTTTCTAAAAGTTTTATTATATTTTATGTGAATGAAGTGTTTCGCTTTTTTTAATGCATTATCAAATGCCTTATAAAGGTTGATAATGCCATACAAAGGGAAAACGTTTCATTCCAATAAAACCTTTAGAGAAAGAACTTTTTCATTTCTATTTATTAAAAACCTGTTATTAAAAAAACATATTAGTTTCACATGATGCGTTAAAACTAATGTTTTTTTTGCTTTTACATCAATAGATTATTCTAATTTCTCATAGCTATTCTAATTTCTAATTTCTTCATTATTCCAAGAGATCTTTTCTTAAAAAATATTAATCCAATAACTATAACGCCGTTTTCCCGAATGGGTAAGCATTAAAGATGGACCGCCACACCGTTCTGTCCTGAAAACTATCTAGTTTCCTCCACATTCATACATTGTAACTTGCATGCTCGTCGATTCTTCCGGCTTCGAATGCGGCCCTCTTTCAGTTTTTGATTAATTTGGTCATGACATGCTTTCCTTTGTCTTCCACGATTTCTCCACTCACACTGTATACAATATTTTAACCTTTCTTCTCTCGTCCATTCGTTCCATATATTCAACCCATCTCAGGGATCCTTCCTTAATTTTACTTATGATGCAATCATCTGCCTTACATTTCTTTCTAATTTCGACGTTCAGTATTCGTATTTATCCTATTTTCATCCTTTTTGGAAACTCCAAGCTTCACTTCCATACTTTACTTCACTTCACATTAATACATACATACAATATTTTATATTAATTATAATATTTATATTTATTATAATATTTATATTTATTACAATATTACAGGATTTTTTATTTATTATAAGATTCGTATTAATATAAATATTTAATCTTAACGGTCGTATTAAGATTAGAAGTAAAAATGTGGGGGTTTATGACGCAACAGTCAACCTAACACGAAAAGCACGGCCGTGTAGGCTTTTCCCGCCAAAGCCGCGTCACTGCAGTACCGACAGGATGCCGAAGTGAGGTTCCCCAACCACCGTAAGATGTCGCCTTGTACTTTTTGCCACATAAATTTCTTGCAGCAATTTAATCTGAGAGGAAGCAAGTGAGCAGATAGCATTCTCGGGCGGCAATTTGGCAGGTGAAAATACTTTATCATATTCCGTGCACCTTACCGTCTGTAGAACGAGATTGGAACTAACCGATCTCATGTATAAATAAATTCTTTTCAACCCGATTCTGAAAATCGAATGATTTTAAACGTATTTTTATCGGAATTCTAGTAAATGCAATTGCTTTCTAAATGTAAAATTTATCAAACTTATTGAACGCTTAGACATTAACACTGTAGAATTCCATAGTAATATACTTAGGAAATAGAAAATAACTTTGTTTAATCCACAAAATATTTAAAAAAAAAAACACGACATGTTTCGGAGGATACCTCCATCTTCAGGTGTAAAAAAGTAATAAAAATTAAACAAAGAAAGACTAATTTGAAAAACGCATTTAAAATTCGATACAATAATTCAAATTTAAAAATTAACATGAACTTTTTTTTATAAGCACTAATATTTTTTTGTCAGTAAGAACTAATAAATAATATTAAATAATAATAATACATGATGATAATATAAAAAAAAATATTAAAAAAAAAATTAATTTAGGAAAAACATACAGCTGAAAAGACATAATTTATATAGAAATTAATAAATAATTAATTTCCATTTGAGTGCTTATATAGAAATTAATAAATGATTAATTTCCATCGAGTGGTGGTCTAGGAGATAGAACGCTTGACTTCTGATCAAGGGGACTTGGGTTCGAGCCTGGACACGACCAGATTCCTTCTTCATAATAATGAGCTATTTTCTGCTCACATTGAAGATTGTAAAATAAATTCTAATACCATTGATTTAAATCTTTGGTGTTAGTATTTAAAAAAAAAATTAAAATAGATTAGGAATCGGAGCTTGGGAGGTTTAATGTAGACAAAGTATTTAAGAAAAGAGGAGTAAAAGGAAGAATCCGAGTATTAATTATGTTTTGATTATTAATTATGTGAATGAAACAAAGTTTTTTTAAACTTCCTAAGTGTAAAATTTATTTGTAAACGTCCATTTGAAAACTTAATATTGAATTCCTCCAATCGATGTGTTTCTGGTGGAAATTGCTCTAGTTTTTCGCAGTCTCCCACGACTTTGTACTCCATTCACATTATTAAAGTATACTTTCTTATCCTTTCTTAATTCATCAATGCATTTAATATGCAGTTGTCACGAAACAGGCTATGCCTAATGCGACAAGTACAGAACATAAACTTCTGTATCAAATTTATATTATAACCATGTAAAAATAAAATGAAAATAAAAGTGTCCAAACTAATGCAGCGATCCTTTCATAATTTTGTTCATTAGACTTTCTACCGCTCTACATGCCTTCCTTACATCAGCATTTGATATTCTGTCGTACGTCATTTAACAGGCATATGTACGTCTAAGGGATCTAACCTCTACCCCATTTATTCTGCTCTCATCCTTCTTCTGCAAGTTCCATGCTTCACTTCTGTACATTAATATATCATAGAAATCTATATTCTATTTGAGAACATTAAAGAAGAACTATTATAGATACATTATAGAAGAACATGTAAATCTAGACTCCGTGATATTTCGAATTCTGAAGAGATGAAAAACGAATGAGTGTGCCAAAATGCAAATCTCTCAGCTTCCAAGTTACACGTGAATCTAAAAAACAACTACTACAAATTTAATGAAACTAATTAACTAACTAACTAACTTTCACGCTGTCTCCCCGAAAGGGTAGGCAGAAAGAATGGACTGTCACACTTTTACTGATGAGGCACTCCATCCTTCTCTTTTCGCTCCGCGGGAGACGCGGTGTGATGGGTTGCGAACCTCATCGCCACCAATAGGCATCTTCCGCGCACACTTCGATCGTCCAACACCCACAAAATAAATCTAAAACAAATAATATAAAATACAATGATATAAAATAAAATAACAAAATAAAAATAATTTAACACAAAGCGTTCTTTTTAGACGGTGCACATATTGTCTATTTAATTTATGTTCCACGAATCCACCGTTTTTTTTTAATTTAGCATATAATGTAATAACACATAATGTTTTTTTCGATGTTGCACATGTTGACATGGACGATCCGGACATTTGTGTTTATTTAATTTATGTTACACGTATCCACCGTTTTTTAAATTAGCTGTAATTAGACACTTAACCAGCAAGAACTCTAAAATAATTTTGAAGAAATTATTCAAATTGTCATGGGAACAAATGAAAAATTTATTTTTACACCTGTCAAAATTCTTTATAAAAACGATAAAACTAATATAATATTAACAGCAAAACAATACAAACGTATTACGTTTCACAATTAACTATTATAATGTAATTCAATGTAAATGTAAGTACATACTCATAAAAAGGCAATCAGTAGAACATAATCTATGTTATCACTCCTCTAAGTGTATAGTAATGTGCTTATAATTTGTCATAAAACATCGAAACATATGAAGTAATTTATGGCCGTAATATTTCAAACGTTGTGTTCAGAAAATATCGCATTATTTGTTGCAAGAAATATTTCACTGAGACAATATTTATATCGTTTGGCAAGAAAGGATAGCGGAGAAAGGACTTTTTTATCAAATACGAAACGAGGCTCTTTCGGCATTTTGTGCTGGAAATGAAGGCTCCGAATATGTTTTCTATTTGACAAATGGAGCACCTCTTTCAAAGGATCCTCACAATAAAAAAAATATTCCAGGATAAATAATGTCCCAAACTTTTTTCATTTCTTTTTAATTCAATAACACTATCTAAAATTTCTTCCGAGTTTCAAACTTTTAACGAGTTCGACTTATTTTGGAAAGTTGCAGAACAATGTCGACGGAAAAATAATAATCAGTGGCCCCTCTCCTATAGAGACTTGATTTTAAAACTCCATTTGCACGCGGATTGTAAGACTTTTGTAAACTTAACCTTTATTTAATCAAACGCTGCAACCCTAATACAACATTTAAAAAAATTGCTGAATTATATTATATAATAATAAAATTTAAATACATGTTGTCATTTTTTTTAATTCTAGTAAAAATTATTTTATGCGTTTCTATTTTAAATTTATAAAATTCTCAATGCGCAGTGAAAATAATAATGATAATTAATTTAATTAGGTAATTATATGTTGTTTATGAAAACGGAACTAGAAAAAGAGGAATACTGAAAAAAACGTGGCACCACCAAATAAAACAAATATCAAATGTCGGCCACATAAGGAGTCGGAGAAATCGTGTGAATGTTGAGGAAGCGAGAAAAGTATTTAGAAAAAATAAAACAGTATGGCGGTCCATAGTTTCTAACTTCCCCTCCGTAGAGACAACGTGATGGTTAGTTAGATAGTTAAAACATTATTCATAAATTTAAAAAAAAATAATGTGGATTTAAAAAATAATCATTAGTACATATTAAATGTAACTAGAACATTCACACTGATAAAAAGTTTCTTAAAAATATTGTTTAATTATGAATCAATAACATACAGTGATGCTGAATACAGAAAAATAATAATAATATGCCATAAATTAATATAATTTATATTATTAAGATGTAAGAGTTAGTTAGTCCTTGTATATCTCGAACTCTTAGTTAGAAATATTTTGTTAAATCTAGAAGAAAAAAAATTTACTTTCGTGCGGATTTCTTATATAAAAAGTTTAGTTTAATTTCTTAAATGTAAATCTACAGAAAAGTTTACAAAGACATTCGAATAAACAAACAAGCATCTTCGTTAATTAAAAGGAACCTGGGAAGGAGAAGTTTTCCTTTTCTCGAAACACGTTTTAAAAAGGAACATTTCTAGTAAGTAGGTACTCACAAAACATTTCCAAGTACTGCAATGAATGCAGAAGAAAGTTTTAAAATAAGCTTTCGTTTGTAACTACAAACGTATACTTCAAAACTAAGCTAATACTCTAATTCATAAGTTTTCTTTGACTTTATTTAATTAATTAATATAAGTTTTTATCTTAAGATGTAAAAATTATTGCGTCTTTCGCCCTAATATTGAGGAATTTTTTTTCCCGAAACGAAAATAACTCATTGATTATATAAAATAGTATGAATCAATTAAAATAAAATCTGGATGCTTAAATTATTTTTAATTTAAATTTGTGAAACCAAAGGACATAGTATTAATGCTTTATCTGTATTAGTTTGAATAATATTTTTATATTTAAAAAAGAGACATAAGAAAAATATTGTATTTATTATTACCTATTATGATAATGTATAAAAATTTGTAGTGTTATATATATTTTTTTTAAATTATAAACATATATATAGTATATAACCAAAGCGCTTATGACTATAGAATACAAAAAAAAACTGTTTTTAACACAATATACAATTATGAAAATTAAAAAATACAGTGTAAACAATAGACATAACCCAAAATAATTAAAAATTAAGAACAATTAAGTAAAAAGAAACAATAATAAGAACAAGAGAAGCAAATTTCATTTTTATATAATACATTACATAAGAGATAGATGTTTTCTGAGGGTAGCCTCACTATCGTGGAAGATGTCCACATCCGAATAGATGCAATATTTTGATTAAAATATTTTAATTTTATGAAAAATAAACAACGAATGTTACATGCAACATATTTAACTTAATAATAAAAATGTAAATAAGCTAACACAAGTTGAAAATTTAACATAATAAAATGTTTGTAGAAAAACTTCTAGAAAACAGTTGATCAATACTATAATGTCATAAATAGGCGAAATTTGTCATTCGTAGAAAATATAATAAAACTTCTAGAATTTATTATAAATTGTTTTTGAGCCTTTATTTTTGTACAATGTCTCAAAATAGCTACTTTTCTTGAAGACACATTTTCGTTTGTTGAGTTTTACATCCTTGTTCAAGAAACAGTAATTAACAATTAATACTTTGATGAAAAATCTAAGGTTGTCATGGAGTCGACAGAATATTGTGACTCCAAAATATTGAAGAATATAACGACAGGTAAAGAAGCTTTCTCGGTCCGAGAGGAAGAAGATATAAATTAATTTCATAGCGATCGCGTTTTCGTGTATTTGATAACGTCCAACGAGTTTAGCTCATAATTCATGTGCGTTGTCAACTGATCAAACAGATTATTCAAAAATATTTTGATTTCTGGTCACGACAATGGTAATTGGATTCCAGTGCGTATTGTTTTCCAAGTACCACTCCGCCGAACCACTGGAATATTGGGAAATGTGATTGAATATTCCTAGTGTATACTCTATGCGGACTTCCTATTATATAATAGTATGCACTTTTTGTGTGATGTAAGTTTAAACATGGAAAGCATCATTAATGTTTACAGACTTAATTCTTTATCTACCATCAAAGAAGTAAAATATCTATAATTAACACCAATAAAACCGTTTATTTTCTAGGAGTTTTATTATATTTTGTGTGAATGACATGTTTCACCTGGCTAAGACATTATTAAACATAGAGAAAAATAATATTAATAATGGTTTTCGAGAAAGAAGAATGTTTGACGATTTGTGATATAATTGCGATGGGCGAGAAATTGGAGCAAGTTGCCGAATTTACGTATCTGGGAAGCATGTTTACAAGAGACGGAAAAATGGAGAAAGACATCGAAAGAAGGGTTGGTGCTGGGAATAAAATAAATGGCGCACTCAAAGTCATTACTGCAAATAGAAATATATCTACAGAAGCAAAGATGGCAGTACACAATGGAGTTCTAGTGCCAACCCTCGTATATGGAAGTGAAGCTTGGAGCTGGCAAAAGAAGGATAAAAGCAGGATAAACGCCGTAAAAATGAGATCACTAAGAAGAATGTCCGGGAAAACGTTGTATGATAGAATACCGAACGATGAAATAAGAGAGAAATGTAAGGCAGATGACTGCATCATGGATAAAATTTAAAAAGGATCCCTGAGATGGTTTGGACATATGGAACGAATGGATGAGAGTAGAATGGCTAAAAAGTTGTACACAAGCAGCGTGAGTGGAAAAAAAAGCCGATGACGACCGAGGAAAACACGGCATGACCAAATTAATCAATTACTAAAAGGCGGTCACATTCGAAGTCGGAATAATCGACGTGCGTGCATGGTACGATGTATGAATGTAGAGGAATCCCGAGAGATATACCAGGACAGAGCATTGTGGCGGTCCATCCTCTCTGCCTACCTCTCCCGGAAAATGGCGTGATGGTTAGTTAGTTAGTTAGTTAGAGAAATAAAACACGCTGCTGTTCATATAGATGAGTTAAAGGAGCAGAATACGGAAATTAAGTCAATTGACGTGGCCCAAGATATTGTTGAATACAATTAAAGGATAAACCCCAGAATACAAGCTGGATCTAGTTAAATTAATTGATACAATGTTGACATAGGTAATGACTACTCAATGTCCTTATACCATCATCATCAGCCGTCTGCCATCCACTGCTGAATGTAGGCCTTTCCCAAAGCCCGCCACCGCCCCCTGTCCATTGCCGCTCCCATCCATCTATGTCCAGCAATCCTCTTCAGATCATCAGTCCACCGGGCAGGGGGACGTCCAACTCTGCGGAATCCTGTACGCGGTCTCCAATCCAGAACCCGTCTCCCCCATCGACCGTCGGTTCTCCGACAGATATGTCAAGCACATCGCCACTTCAGCTCGCCCATCCGCAGAGCCACCTCAGTCACCTTGGTTTGTTGACGAATGAATTCGTTTCTTAATCTGTCCCTCAAGGTTATTTCAAGCATGGCTCTCTCCATGGCGCGCTGGGCGACCTTGAATCTGTAGACTAGACCTTTTGTCAGTGTCCACGTCTCGGCTCCGTATGTCATGACTGGCAAGATGCACTGGTTGATATATACCACCATATAAGCCAAAAAAATATTTCTTCTTCTTCTTCTTCTTCTTTTGATAGATCTGACGATCTGTGACACAGAAATCATATCTCGTCGGATGATGAGATCCAGCTGTCCCTCCATCTCTTAGGCGGTCTTCCAGGTGGGCGGTGTCCGGAAGGGATTTCATAGGCGGCTGTATACGCGAGTCTGTTACCATCCATTCGGGCTACATGGTCCCTCCAGTATCTTCTTCTGGATCCACTCCACTGAACGATATCCTCTATTTCGCAGGTTTTCCTTATGTCTGCGTTGCGGACACGATCTCAAAAAAATATTTCAATATTAAAAATAAAGTTTTTTTGAGAAAAAAATATTTTAACAATTATTTACAAATAATTATGATGATGATTTTACATTTTCAAAATTTAATAATGATTCTAAGAGTATTGCTTTTCTACGTTGCGTAGACTCAATCAGTGTTTTCTTCTCGTCTGCATCTGTTATATTTAAAAAAATTCAATGCATTATCAAGAGATCGGAGAGTTCGGAATTTATAATGTTAAAGTATCATGGTGTTTTGGCCAAAACAATGGACTGTTTTATTTCATTAAATTGCGTAGACTCAATCAGTGTTTTCTTCTCGTCTGCATCTGTTATATTAAAAAAAAATCAATGCATTATCAAGAGATCGGAGAGTTCGGAATTTATAATGTTAAAGTATCATGGTGTTTCGGCCAAAACAATGGACTGTTTAATTTCATTAATTTTATCTTAACAACTGATTTCAAATATCTGGAAAGACATTATTTTTAAGAATATATTTTATACTTGAAATACATTATACTCTGGAAATATGCTCCCGCATTTACTTGCGGAAGTAAAGATCGTAACCTATATTCTTTTAGCGAACCCGATATCCGCGAATCGCTCTGGAATAAAAGTTTATTCATCAATTTATCATCTGTCTGAAAGGATTCAGAGGCACTTTTAATAGCGATCCACGGTGATCAATGCCGTCTACAAATTAAACAAACTTTTCAATTAGTTTAGTAAATTCTGACAGAAATGTAAATCTTAATCACCAAAAACGAATACGCCTGAATACTTCTTGTAGGGATGATTATTTCACTATAGTATTATCAGAAAATATGATACTTCTTAATTAACTAAATGGAGGCGTTCCAAATAAATACGAACGAGCATAAATTAATCAACCAATTCTAGAAATTCATTTAAAAGCTATAAACAAATTTAAATAATTTTGCTTTAAATAATTTGCTAACAACGTCTGAAATCAATGATATTAGAATTTTTATGAAAATATGAAGAAAATAGCTCAATACAGTACGAAAAAAGAATCGGGAATATCCAGGTTTGAACCCATGTTCATGATCAGGAGTCAAGCATTGCGTCCCCTAAATCACCACCCTATTTGAGAAAAAAAATAATAAATCTTTGTAAATTATTTTAATCCAAGATAAACGATTTATATGAATTTCATTATTTATTGAAATTTCTTAGTTTTGAAAATTGGGTTTGGTTCATGTGGTGCTCCCGAAAATTTTGAGATATTTCGTGTATAGGTGAATTGTTTTGGTCAATTTGATTGTTGTCGCACCCTATGATAGTTATTTGGGACACAAAATACGTTTTCACTGTTTGATGTTAAAATTATATAAGTTTTTTCGTTTATAAAAAGAATTTTGACAGGTGTAAAAATAAATTTTTCATTTGTTCCAATGACAACTTGAATAAATTCTTCAACAATATTTTAAACTGCCTGATAACAGTATTTAAAAAAAAGTGGATAACATGGAAAAAAAATTAAATAAACACAAATGTCCGGATCGTCCAGCTGACGACAAGTGCACCATCTAAAAGAACATTGTGTAAAATTATTTGTATTTGTTATTTTATTTTATATCATTGTGCATTGTGTTTTATATAATTTGTTTTAGATTTATTATGTAAACTATATAGACTATTGGTGGCGATGAGGTTCGCAACCCATTACATCGCGTCTTTCGGGGGTTAAAAGAGAAGGATGGATTGCCGCATCGATTAAAGTGTGAGAGTCGATTCTTTCTGCCCACCCTTTCGGGAAGATGCCGTGATGATTAGTTAGTTAGTTAATTATTTTTAAAAAATCATTTTAATTACGAGTATTAAAAAGAATAATTTTTATCAAAATCGCTTGGGATATTGTAATCATTGCTGGACGTACATGGACGAGATTTGCAATGGATAGGGGCAGTAACGTGCTTTAAGGAGAATGAAAAAAATATAATACATATTTATATGTTAAGAAGCTTACACATCATACGTTTTAATAACAACAAATTGAGTAATCCCAATACACATGCATATTTTATAATCCGTAAGATGTTATGGTATATTAAAACAGATATGAACCGAGAATATATTTTAAAATAATCTAGTGGAACCTACCCGAATTACAACGGTCCTCTCGTACAGTTTGCCTCTCTGTAGAATTGGATTATCAGGTCGCTTATTTAGTTAGTCAAATTTATCCTAAACCGATAGCATAGTGGTTATTTCAGCCTGCAATATGTAAATACTACAGAATGTTGCATTTTTGGCGATTCTATTTAAAGTAGTTCAGTATGTATTTGTGTTTGGAATTTACATTGTTTTATTTTAATGGATTCTCTGATAAGCTAGACATATTCCATAAAAAAAACTATATGACGGTATAGTATACATGCATTTTAAGTCTAAAAATATGTATAATAAACTTACGTACTAACTAACCGTAACGCCGTATATTTGAAGGGGTAGGCAAAAAGAATGGACCACCAAACTGTTCTTTCCTAACATATTAACTTCTCTGAATTCATCAACATTCATATATCGTGTCATGCATACACCTTGATTTCTCCGACTCCTCACGTGGCTGAAATTTGACCTTGAAACATTTTCCTCGGTTTTCAGCTCTTTTATATTCTCTTTACCATTCTTACATCATTATTATTTACAGATAAGTATAATAATAATAAAAAATTAAATGACAGGTATTTCTACATGTAGGAGCATGGTAGTTATTCGTGGCTCTATCCTACGGCATTTCTTTTAGGAATGCTCGGAACCGATTCTTTACAGCTTCGAAGTCTCCGACGAATCCGTACTAAATTACACCGTTTCCGTATACCTTCTTAACTATTTTGACTTCATTCATGGGTTGGATATGTCCAAATCTGGATCATTTCATATTTATGTTCGTTTTACACGAATGAGTCTGCGGGGTTAACAAACTACGCAGGACAAAGTCCAAAAACACGAGACCACACGAGTGGAGGCAATGGACTCAGAATGCTGTACCAGCAAATTGCAATGGTGAAATGCATTGCATGGACAATCAAAACACCTGACACAATAGATTCTCAGCCTAACGAAACCGATGACCGAAGGGGATCGAGTGCAAAAAAATAATGAATCAGGGCCCGGGTTCATACATAAAGGTTACTACTAGAGGTCGTCCGGGAGAGTAGGAACAAAGGAAGTAAAACATATAAAAGTCGTACAGGCAACCACCCGAGACGTCAGTCATTATTACGACTCCGAACCGACACGAGTCTACGTTACCAAGTCTACGTAATGAGGGATCTTGGACTCTCTCCCGCCTATCTGCAAAGCTACTCTACTACGTCACGTAGTAGAGTGGTTTCGTCATCAGCTGCTCGCCGCCCGGACTCCGCCCCGCTGCTGTCGACACCCTGCGCAGTTACGTCGACGTCCATCACGCTCCATCACGAGTTACCATTCAGATCTAATTACTTGCGATCGAGAATAAACGTTGAAACTTCCACCATCTTTAGACCCTAACCACTCCCCCAAATGTCTAAGGGATCTCATATCTACCACAGTTCTTTCATTTCCCCTCTACCATGCATACTGATGGATCATCTTATGGTCAATACTCTTGATTGACACAAATAGGCTTCATTCCAACCAATCAATAATAAAAAAAACAAAATATATTTTCGATAATAATAGGGATCGTAACATCGTTTAGAAATGTATTACTATTATAAGTTAGTACTCGTATTTAACGACAAAAGAAATCAAGTAACAAATCTCTATCAACGCGTTATATAGAAATCGTTGAACCGACATTTTATTCTTCTGTCGCAATAAATATCACGCGTGGTAAAACGCTTACTCCGCAGTTAATAGTTCAATTCTCGCCCAAGAAAAAGATATTGGTTTTACTTTCTCGGGAGAGGGATCCCCTGGTAAGAAAAACCACCTTCTATTCAAATATCCCGCATAAAAAGTCGTCTGTTAGTTCCAACGTTTATTTCATTGCGAATTCTAGTGCCCGGGTAGGATGTATTAAATTGACTCATTCTCTTCCAGTGAGACAAAAATACAATAAGGAGTGTTCTCTCCCTCGAGACCTTGCGTATCCTGCAAGTAGTCTTAGGGTACTCTGCTTGTACTGTAGTGTGGGAAGGCGCGCGTGACTTTCAGCTTATTGTGAGTCATGAAAAATCTAATATGTCAAAACATATTCGATCTCTTGTAAAAATTAATGTAAATGAAAATGCCTGCATTCTTGAAATATTGTTATATTTTATGGAAATGAAATGTTTATCAGGTTTATGAGACATTTGATGATGCCATAAAAAGGCGTAAACTGTCATTACTACAAAACATAATATAATTTCTAGAAAACGAATAGTTTCATTCGAATTAACTATTTAATATGGAGTTTTATATAGTAATAAATACTATTCTAATACGTTTTACGTATACATACCAAAAAAGTTTATTGATTGAAAACAAAGATAAAGTTCTTTTTTAAATATATTATTTTTCATTTATTTTCGAAGAATACATAAGTTTCACGTATAAAATTTAGTTAATAAATAATTACTGTTTTCTGTGCAGCTGTAAATGAACATTTTCGAAGAGCTATATATTAGATGTTTATTTTGAATAGATTTATTTGGATATACAAATATTTACACCAATATTTATTAAGGTGGTTTACACCATTGTTCAAGAAGAATACCATAAATATCACATCGGTTCTTTCGTTGCTTCCTCTTCTTTCTCATAATTTTGGGTATTAATTCTATTCTTACCAAGCAAAATGAAATTCGGTAATATTTGTAATATGTACACATTTAATACAAAATTTACATCAGTATCAATTGTGGCTGTTCGGCGATCGAAGTGTGCGCGGGAGATGCCTATTGGTGGCGATGAGGTTCGCAACCCATCACACCGTGTCTCCCGCGGGGCGAAAAGAGAAGGATGGAGTGCCGCATCGGTTAAAGTGTGACAGTCCATTCTTTCTGCCTACACCCTTTCGGGGAGACGGCGTGATGGTTAGTTAGTTAGTTAGTTACAAATATTTATCTTCACTTTATTTCATCTGTTCGTTTAATATAATATATTACCATAAATAATAATTCTCATTACAAAAAGACAATACATTTTTTAGTACATTTTTAATTATTATAACTAACTAACTAACTAACCATCACGCCGTCTCCCTGAAGGGATAGGCAGAAAGAATGGACTGCTATACTTTTCTTTCCTGACGTATTTCTCTCGCTTCCTCAACATTCATCCATCGTGTCATGCACGCGTGACGATTTCTCTGACTCCTCGCGTAGCCGACATTCAATATTTTATTTATTTGTTTGATTTTTTTATTTAATATTTTACACTTGATAATTACAATTATGTCTGTTTACTGAAAGTATTCAATTTTAAGATGTTTTGCCGCACTAAGGTACTTTCAAATATTATATTTTATGTATGTTTTAACCTATATTTTCTGCCGGTTATTTTGAGGTTTTTAGTTTTTTGCCTTAAATATATCGTCGGTTCAAAGGTAAAACTCATTGAGTGACATTTAATTATTTTTTTTTGCAATTTCTGTATCAGACTTGTGAATTCTACGTCAGAAAATATCACCAAGTATTTTTATTAATGAATAACTGTTATTCTTTAATAAATACACTTGGTGATTATTTTCTGACGTAGAACTCGCAAGTCTGATACAGAAATTGCAAAAAAAATAAAAAAAATAAAATGTCACTTAATGACTTTTACCTTTGAACCGACGATATGTTATTTAAAAAATCTGTTGTACATCACAATACATTTTCTTTGATTTGGTTATGCTTATCCTAATAAATGAAACACTTAAATTTTATAAAAATAATTAAATAAATGTAAAATAAATAAACAAGTGAATGCGTAATTTTTACGCACCGTCATCGTTAACATACTCGTGACGCGGCCCTGACACGCGATCCTGGAAGAAAGTGTCGCCGCGCGGGTTATCCAGCAACTACTTTTAGCGGGAACCCTGCAAGACTTTGATGTGGCAATTCATAAAAGTCGTTACACCATCCCCTCAAAGGAACTTTTCACATTATTAATGCCTGCGTAACGAGCAGTCCTTTTATTCGGCGGATATACTCGCCATGCACACAAAAAGGAGGGATATTAATGCCACTGGAAAGGGAAAATATCCTATACCAAATGACAAGCAACACGGAAAACACAATAGGTACGCTCACTAAATAAATACAGAAAACCATTACGGGGGGTGGTCTTTTGATTTTTTAATCTCCCTCTAGCACTGAATTATACGCAGTACTTACTTCGGAATAGGTCACTAGCTGGCTACCTGCCTAGCTTCGGAAAATTTAACAACCCAAAGCGATAAAAGAAACCTGCGTAAAACTTAATCTGGCCTACGTACGTTATATATTAGACACACAATGTGTTCATATTAGGGAAGGTTTCATATATAAAATGTTTCATAAAGAGAAAGTTTAATATTAAAAATAGCTTATTTACGTTGTTGTTGACTACCGTGTAAACAAATTTAGAAACATTTTTTTAATAAAAAATGGTGTTAAGTATCATTGTTCATTTTATGAATTAATTATGTGATTTAATTAAGTAACCAACATACGAATTTAATGAACAATATAAAATATTTAGCGAGGGTTACGTAAATGAATCATGGTTAAACCAACCTAAGAAACAAAAAAAAACTAACTTACCATCACGCCGTCTCTCCGAAGGAATATGTAGAAAGGCTAAACCACCACACTCATATTCCCTGACATACTTCCCACGCATCCTTAAGATTCTTACATCGTGTGATGTGCGGATGTCGTTTTCTCCGACTCGTCACGTGGCTGATATTGAATATTTTATTGATTTGATCATGCTACGATGTCTTCCGATTTCAATTGGACCGAGATAAACTAAACCGCAGAGCTAAAAAGAAGAATTGGATTAAGCTAGGTAGCTTTCAGAAACATGGGCTACATCCTTAAAAACAGGAAAATACTGATCAACCTGAAACGAAAAGTCTATGAAGCCTGCGTTCTGCCAGTTGGTACTTATGGTCTTGAAACTGTAACATTGTCCAAACAAAGTGCCGAGAAACTACGAATGACCCAAAGAGCCATGAAAAGAGCCATGTTAGGAATAAGCCTAAGAGACAGAGTCAGAAACGATACCGTGAGAGAATAAACAAAGGTTACTGACATCATCCACCAGGTGGCGACTTTAAAATGGCAATGGGCAGGTTACATAACCAGAAGCTCAGATGAAAAGTAGACAAAAAGACTGCTGACTTTGAGACCGTGGACGGCAAAGAGAAGTGCAGGACGACTGGAACTACGGTGAAAGGATGATCTGAACAGACACGTCGGAATACATTGGATGCAGTCTGCACAGGACAGAGTGACATGAAAGCGAATAGAGGAGACCTTTGTCCAGGAGTGGACGGGAATTGGGTGAGGAAGAAGAAGAAGAAAATGATGATGACTTCTTCCTATGTTTCTAGTTCCGTTTACGTTGTTTATCGTAATTTTTTTTAATTTAAATAGTATGAGCTTTATTCCATGTACCAGGCCGCTAACATCTCCACGCACATAAAACTACCAAGATTGAAGTGGGCTGGACATGTACAGAGGATGCCAAACCCACGGATCCCCAAACGCATTATGACTGGACACCCGGGTGGAAAGAGAACATTGGAGAGACCAAAACTGAGGTGGGAGGACGATATAAAGAGGGATGCGGCACAACTTCTTCGGCTTCCAAACAGGAGGACGACTGCTGAGGACAAGGACTGCTGGAGGCGACAGTTGACAGAGGCCAAGGCTCAATATATCTGCCTCTGGTGACACCGGTGGGAAGATCAATTAGTCTGCTGAACGCGGTCTCCTCGGAGATCGACGTCTTTTATATTAGTGAAGGTACGTTAAGGGGACAAATACTCTTGACTTTAGAAAGTATGTTGTCTTCCTAGTGTCTAACCATCTCTAATGCGTTCCTGGTACTTTGTTGTATTTTTATAATATTTTACCTGTACTCAATAGATGCCTTAAACATTTTCCTGTTTGTAATGTTTTTTGAGTTAATAAACTGATTTGATTTGATTTGATTTGATTTGAATATAGGCTAGCGCCGTCGGAAAAAGAAAATTAAATAAACCGTCCATTGTTTTGGCCGAATCACTACGATTAAGATTTTAAACTGTAAAATTAAATAACTTTGTTTTATGTATCACAATTTATTTTATTTAACGCGACAGCTGTTTCGTCGTTGGCATCATCAGGTGTTACAATAATATATCAAATGTCAAATTTTCGTGATTTTTCGAACCTTTATGTATATTTGTTCCTATGTCAATTTGAATAATTTTTTTGATATAATTTTGAAGTTCTTGCTGGGGTTGAGTTAGGTACCTAAATATATTAATTAAAAGAACGGTTAGTAACTATTTATAGGAGAAAATATTAAATGTGGAAAATATAAAAATAAAATAATAATAATAATAATAATAATAATCATCATAATAACAATAATAATAATAATAATAATAATAAGAAACAGCAATTAGAAGGAACAATTACACATAGTATAGAGTCAAAAACGTAAACAATAACAGGAAGTAGATTACATTAATAAGAAAGGTGACAAAAGCTGAAGGTATTATTATTTTTTAGCTGGATTGTATAGGGGGAAAAATTTTAATGTACTATATTCTAATGGGGAATAAGCTGAAATTTGGGTATTTATAACATTTAATTAACAATTTTTTGCCTTTAAAATTGTGATGATGTCAACATAGGTTGACAAAACAGCTGTCGCGTAAAATAAAATAAAATGTGATACATAAAACAAAGTTATTAATTTAACAGTTTGAAATTTAAATAGTATTATTCGTTACTAAGTTGGTTACTTCCTTGATTTATTTATTTTATTAGAAACCTACGTACATTTAACACTCGGCTTAATTAACTTTTGTTTTTAGTGTATGTCAGGCTGTCGTAAACAAGTTGGTAAACAAGAATTATCCCAATTTATTTTTAGAACAAATCATCCATAAAAATTAAGTCGGTGTATATGAAAAGAAACAACATCCAAATAATAATAGAACATGAAAGCTCCGTGTTATTCCGTGAATTTTCATTTCGTAAAAGGGTAATTAAAGGTTTAAGGCTTATTGGGCAATTTCTGCCGTATTTTGATTAACGTCAGCGTTTATTTCACAGCGCTCTCCGCTGAATTGCAACAATTTATTTTCTAATTAATCTCTTGGACAAAGTTTGCCCATAAAATTTCGATGACTTGACGATGTCCTCTTTTGTCTCCTTCCATTATAGTGTCGTCACCGGAGGCTTTTCCATAATATATTTTAACCGGTATTTAGCATTACTAAACGATCCTTTGCGGACACTAACATTAGAATTTGCTGAAAGAAATACAACAAACTAAAATTCAAATAAAGAAATAACGGCTATTTCTTGGTATTATTATGTTTGTAGATGTAGAGATAAAATGCAGAATTGAGGCAGCAAGAGCTACATTTAATAAAATGAAATCACTCTAATGTAATGATAACACAAATTTAAAACTCCGCCAGAGAATGATCAAATGCTATGTGTGGTCTGTCTTATTGTATGGATGTGGAACGTGGCCGCAAAAAAGGTGGGCCGACGACATTGCTGCCGTGGGGGGGGGAAATTGGCTGCAGCTGGCAGAAAATAGAGACGAGTGTAAAAGAAGGGAAGAGGCCTATGTTCAGCGGTGGACCAATGAAGGCTGACGAAGAAGAAGAAGAAGTGAAACGTGGACCTTAAAAGTCAACTCATTGAACAGACTGGAAGCATTTGAAATGTGGCTATATTGCAGAATGCTCAGAATTTCCTGGACAGACATGGTTACCAATACCGAAGTACTGAGGCAAGCTAGAGTTGACAGGGAGCTGTTATCAACTACCAAGGTTCGAAAGATTTCACATCTGGGTCACATATTGCGTAGGGAAAAGAACCACCTTTTCCAACTGATATTGGAGGGGAAAATTGAGGGACGCCGAGGGCCCGGTAGCTGACAGATGTCCTGGCTGCAAAACTTGAGGGAGTAGACCGGCATCCGAAGTGTGGAGGAGCTGTTCCGAGCGGCGCAGGATAGGAACAGGATCGCCGAGGTGATCGCCAGGGTTTGGCTGATTTTTTTATGTCAATGGCAAGGTATAGTCATAGAGATGGCTCTTAAACTTATCTCTCATTTTTCTCATGCCACTGTGGTGGATGGTTTGGTCAACTTTCTTTCCGCATGGTGATGTAGTTATACATATAAGAGGACTGCCATTTTCCTGAATACTAAATGTCGCAAAAGGGTATTTTAGACGTATTCATATACGTCAATAACATAAGAAGGATTAAAATAGGGCAACGGCCGTAGAAATGAAATCGCTGAGAAAAATTAAAACCGAACAATGAAATAAGGAAAAAAGGCAGATGATAACATCACAAGTAAAATTAAAAAAGTATCCCTGAGATGGTTTCGACATTTTGACAAGAGAAAAATTCTTATAATCAAATACTCAATTCGGCCACATTCAAAGTCGAAAAAATCAACGAGCATGCATGTTACGGTGTATAAATGTAGAAAATCTCGAGAGTTATGTCAGTACAGAGCAGTATTGCGGTATTTCCTCTCTGCCTACCTCTCCGGAGAAACGGCGTAATGTTAAGTTAGTTAATTATGTAGTACATATGTTTTGAACCTCGCATTATTTCAACAGGAATAATTCGTTTTTTTGCAAGAACCGTTAAAATTTAAAAGTTGTATCAACTTGAAGGTGATACATTGAATGAAGAGTATAAAATATATCACACGTGATAAATGTAAATTTTCACGTTTTGTTATTGAATTTTGATTGCTCAATCGTAGCGTCGGCACCCCGGCAAGGAACATTTGGTAATTCGATCCAAGAATCCTTGTCAGTTTAATGGGAATATACAATTTTCTCGGCTTGTGTCGGGTCGGGTTATGACTTTTCTCGGAGCATATTGAACGTAAAATTCGGTCGTAAATCATTCAGCCACCTTTACAGCCGCAATCGCCGGACTTTTACACTTTACACACCGTAGATGGAATCATAAACGGCGGAGACTAAACATTAATGCATATGGCGTCTTTAGGAGGCGCTTGCTATGCGTTAAAGATTCATCGGGTTTAATGCGTTTCTATACAAACGTGGTAAACGATAATAAATTGATTTATTCTACATTGTCACGATATTTTCGCATTTACGCCCCGCTGGACGACAGACTCACAATACCGTGCGTGTGGCCAGCTTCTTGAACCGCATTATGTTTATCATTTAATGAACAAATTTTAACGTGGAGAAACATAATATTGAATAATTTCGTTCATTTTGGTGTTGGTAAATCAAACTGCGAGAGGAAATTGTATTGTTCAACAATCACCTTCTCTAACATGAAATTGGCTCGTGAACAATAATCACGCACTACACCCTCACACACACATCCAAACACGTTATATCACACACTTGTGCAAGTTACGTAATATGGATAAACAAACATTTATCCTATATGTATATTGCATGTTATCACGTAGCGCTTTAAGACTGTGTTAGTGTCGTGTCGAGACTCAATTGTGGAATCTAGAAACAATAATACGAGTACATACTATACAATGGAATGGGAACCTCTCCGACACTAAAATACATTAAATCTGTATGGGTAACACCATATTTTTAGTATTACATACAATTTTAACATTGAACTCTTTAGAGTTCAAGGGTACCAATTGAAGGAATTTACTAAATTTAAATAAATAGTTTAATTATCATTTCTTCTGAAAACATATTAAATGAAAAATTAAAGAAATTGGATTCATTCATTTAAAATATATATACATAACAAATGGCTGTATAGTTTGAGGTACTTTTAGTTAGTAAGTGTTAAATTATAATTTGCATCAAAACACACAATAAAATATGCAATATATTTAATTTTATCAAAAAATATTTAAATAAAATAATAACACACTAGTAATCTGTATTAACACCACTTTATTTGGTAGGACCAACCGGTTTCGTTACCGCCGGAACTTCGTCAGGATGAGAGAGTTAAATAGAAATATAAAATCAGAGAACAACTTATGAAGAAATAAATATAATGTGGAGTGGGGGAAAAGTGGGGGTAGGAGAATGTGGGCGTGAGGACGAATAGACTATTAAGACGATGAGTCATGCTCATTTGGGAAAAATTATGTAGAATTTCTAATTCAGATTTTAGGGGTGGGTAGGGGAGTTAAATTTTTTTTTTTTATGGGAATATTTAAAAAAAAAATCAATGGGGAACGTTGCTAGAACGGGACTACGGGAAATATAAGTTTGATTATTAATTAAGGGAAGATTATTGTTAAGGGCTTTCTTAATTTCTCACTTTTCACAAATATGTTTCAGGTTCCAGATTCCCTTCAAAATGCACGAAACTTTTCAATACTTTCAAAAATAGGAGCTACACATATCGTCGCTGTTATTCACAAAATTAATTGTTAAGTAAAATATAAATATAGTAAGTCATTCCTATTATCAATAAACAATTTCAGAATGTCCGATTTCTATGTTAACTTTGTCCTCGTTTTAGCTGTGAGGTCAATTTCGAAGCTTTAATAAATAAATGCGTCGACGAAATAAGTTTAAGCATTCACACCACATCAGATCTGACATATGCTTATAAATTATGTAGCGCTATGCATGAAGAGTAATTAATATTCAAGGCAAATCACAAATAGATGAACGCTACTAACTAGTGCGATATGGAGTCCCGCCACCCCGATAATATCCACGAATCCCCGCTGGCTAATTCGACATGGTAATGGTTACTATAAATTTCGGATATCGTTAGCGACACGGGTAACGGCTAGTAAGCAAACATGCGCTTTGTCATGCGGCTGGGTTTGTAGGGACGCTATCCTCGTTTATTCAAATTCGTCCTTTTAAAACCTGCTATTTATTACACTCCAACTTTTTGATAAAAATAGAAGAATAATACATCAATTGAGTCTACGCACACAGGAAGGCGATTTTATTTTATATATAATACTTAGAATCATTAGTAACCTTGAAATATGTAAAATCATTTGTAAACAATTCGTAAAAAGGTTCTTAATTTTAATAACTTTAAATTATTAAATTCCAAATATAGCATATAGATTGGAGTGACATCTCCAGGCGGTTTCTAGCAATGCGCTAATGGCGGTAGCCTTTCACATTGCGTTAAAAAGATCTTCTGCTTAATGCTTAAAAAATACAATCTTCATAGATGCCGTTAGTGTGTAGATTGAAAAAACTACCATGCAAAGGGTGGTGTTGCAGACTAACATATATACAACTTCCAAAAAATTGTCAGACAAGGTGGTCATAAGAAAAAAAAGTGGAATGTTGTATTACATAAAGCGTGCGCTTAACCCAACCAATGACAGGTCATAAGTCCTGTAAACACCTCGATCAACCATATTCTGTTTCCAATTTGCATCTTCGTCTCTATTGAGATACAATTAATTCTTAAATTATTATTTTAAATTTTAAATTGAATCAAAATATTTGTTATAACAAAAGCATAAACGTTCCAAAAAAATCTTTATAACGTCTGTCATATCATGTAAACAACAACAATTTTATAATGTTTTTATAAATATGTATCT
This sequence comes from Lepidostoma basale, assembly GCA_022606425.2. NCBI lineage: Eukaryota > Metazoa > Arthropoda > Insecta > Trichoptera > Lepidostomatidae > Lepidostoma > Lepidostoma basale. Next base: position 7,138,451 of record JAHDVF020000814.1, on the reverse strand, counting down.
TTACTGAAGAAGAACCATTTGTCCGAAACATGTCTACATAATTTTATTTTTTTAATATCAGTGTTGTGTATACAAAGGGTATAAAAAAAAAAAATAGAAATAAATCTTTTTTTAATTATAATAATCATAAGGTTGACACTTTGTTAAGTGTTTTGTTTGTAATATTGACACTTTGTTAATAGCTGATATTATATTTTTTAAAGATAAACTGTATTAGTTTTTTTCCATCAAAAAACAAACTGGTCCGACCACACAAAAAATGATTTTTTTTACGCGTTTTGAACTTTGTTTGCCAAGTCAGTACTTAATAGTTGTAATCTAGCGATTTCCTCATTTTCCGCCCTGAAAATAAGGCATCCCTGCCAAAGGGCTTAAATAATGGCGGACGAGATTAAATCCACATTAACCTGGCTGCTTCGGAGACGACAAAGGCATGAAGTGCACGAGGACACGGAGATTGAACGAATTGAAAAGCATCTGGGACTAATCGGCTTTCCGACCATCCGCGATGTAGATCGTCGTAAAATAAATTAAGTGGAACATTGCAGCTCGGCGGAAGCTGGAAGTCATTTGCCGGGTAAGGACACTCAATCATAATTACTTTCTTGCAGACTTACAAAAAAGTTACAAAAATATATATAAATGCTACTCAATTTCCGTTTAATTTGAATATATATCTAGTTAAACAATGTTTTTTGGAATAGAATCATTAACACTTAAACCCCTTTTATTTTAAAAATATTATTCACAACATGTTTCGGAGGTAACCTCCTCCATCGAAAGCGTCTGTTTTCTGGAAGACATGTTTCGCCTGTCTATCAATAAGACATTTTCAAATGGGCATTTTAACTCGTATTAATTATTTAATATGGAATTTAACAAGTGTGTTCAAGAAACAATAAATATAACTGTATATTTATACCGTGTATTTATACAATATTATAACAATATTATAACTCCGAACATTTTGTGTATATTATAATATATTATTTATTCTGTAAAAATATTTAATAAATGAAAATGGATTGAACAGTGGTAAAATTTCTATTTCAAACTACAATGGAATTCCACAGTCTTAACGCCATAACCTTCAATAAAGATTTATTGATTAACATATTTTTAATACAGTTGTTTCGTCATAGAAATCACGCCACTATAATATTTCTGTATAGCTATTCTGTCACTTTCTCGGTTCTCTCATTTTGCAAATGAAATAAAAAAAATATAGATTGAATGTTAGGCTTTCCAAATGATATCATAATAAAATGTAACTCATTCCATTTACTGCGCCGCACATTTTTGTCAATTGTTTCGGGGCTCTTTTGAGAGCCCCTTAGTTCTGAATTAAATGAGTATTCTTTTTTTAAATGCTTACGTGCGGTAAATCCAGCGTCGACATTAATATCTCCCTACGTAGAACTAATCTACCTTAGGCGATCCTGATAGGAAGAGCAAAACTGACGTTAAATTCGGCTGTCTCAAATGTAAACATTTTTAGGGTCAGGTCAGTTGCGGGAGTGAGATTGTTGCTAGGGCGTTATCAAATGTATAGATATTTAATACGTTTGATGGCATTCTCATCGATATTTAATATATATATTATAGTTTTTCGTGTCAGAGTTCAAGATACAAAAACATTTTTTTACCTATAATGTTTTACCACTTTCAAAATCTTACTTAAACAACTGCTTTTCTATGCATTGAAAAGTTATTAAACATCTGATCTTAAAGTGAAACAACATATTTCTACGAACCAGTGCAAATTATCCATTTATAATCCAACTGTTTTACATACTTCAAGAGTAATTTCGGACAAAAGTTTAATTTATCCTAACTTAACATAACGCTGTTTCACCGACGGGGTAGGCAGAAAAAATTGACCGCCACATGTTTGTTTCCTGGCATATTTCTCTAGTTATATCAAGATTCACACATCGTGTCATGCAGGCACGATGATTTCTCCGACTCCTAATGTGGCCGGCATTTAGTATTTGATTGTGCCACGTTTTTCTCGATCTTTCTCTATTTTTTGTTCCGTTTACATCATTTGCGTATACTTACATTACCGTTATTTTTCATTCATTCATTCCATCTATCCAAACCTTCCTTATGGCCATTTCATTACATTGTTCATAACACTTTCATTCGATCTGCGTTCACTGCGTTTGCATTTGCCACTCTTTCACATACATATTTACTACTGGATTCTCTAATAGCCCATAGTTTGCACAAGTTACTCATGCCTGCATTATATAATCCATACACATCTAATGACATTATTGTTACATTAACTGTTAAACGATTGAAGTAAAATCCTTAATTTCAATTATTCCACGAGACGAGTCCTACTCTTCGATTAGTTAATGACGATAATAGAAACAGATAAAATAAACATGACGTCTACAATAATAAATCTCAATCTCAAAGGAACTGCTAGAGGCTAGCCGATTCATCTTGTTCGGGGAGGTAAAGCTCTTCTAATGAACACCATCATATTACCCTTCGGACCGGACTTAGGCCTATTATGTACAAGAATATGGGAGTTTACCCTTACTTGAGGAGAAACGAGATTTACGCTGAAGGATGGCATTCATGTTGGATGTCAAAAGATATAACGGTTGAGAAGAAAGTTTCCGCTATAAAATGGTGTTCCATCGTAATAAAAACACGCGCGCCCCCCGGGTGACAGATACGTAAAGAAATATTATCAGGGTTTGCAAGAGACATTCTAAGTGTAATACTCGTAACATAATTTATATTCCTGTACATATATACTGTTTAATTAATTTGTATTTTTGGTTTCTCATCGGTCAAGTTTTGTACATTTAATTATTCAAATTATTTTTATTTTTATTATTAAAAAATACTACATCATAGATGACATTCTATTTAGATTATTTAAATACAATACTTTCTGATTACTGAAACGGGCACATATCTAAATTAATAAATTATTAACTAAATTACTAACTAACCATCACGCCTATGTTATTTCATGTCTATGTAAGGCCGTTGAGCAGATTATTAAAAAATGTATGATAATTTTTTTTTATGTTATTTTTATGGATTATTTTTCTCTATCACGCGATTTCTATAGATTTATCATATTTTTGAGAAAATTAACTTTATAAATAGTGAGGGGTTATGAGGTGTTTCACTTTATTTTATTGCTTTTTATCGATTCATGTCACTAAAAATATTGAGAAACACTGATATTGAGCATATATTCCATAGCTTTTTGAATCCATAGATCACTTGCCGATTACTGCTGATAAGAAAATTTGTGAAAAGTTGACAACATATCATATGACAAACCAGATACGTAAACAGTTTTAGATTACATTTAATGAGTAATTTGAACTAACTAACTAACTAACCATCACGCCGTCTCTCCGAAGGGGTAGGCAGAAAGAATGGATTGCCACACTTTTCTTTCCTGACGTATTTCTCTCGCTTCCTTAACATTCATACATCGTGTCATGCACGCGCGTCGATTTACCTGACTCGTCACATGGCCGACATTCAATATTTGATTTATTTGATCGTGCCACGTTCTCCTCGGTCTTCCTCTATTTCTGGTTCCATTTACATAGTTAACATGTAATTTTTATTATTATTATTATTATTTATTCTTTTTTTTTATAAATATTTAAATTAATATAATAATTTTTTTATATTTTATAATTTATAATGCGTGCGACCCATCATGACGTACGCTGTAGAGACGCGGGCCGACACTGTGCAAACCAAGGGACTACTAAGAAAATCGGAGATGAAGGTCCTAAGATCAATTACTGAAAAAACTCTCCGAGATCGTGCCCGCAACGTAGACATAAGAAAAACTTAAAAAATAGAGGATATATATAAAGAAGAAGAAGAGGATAAATAACAACACCAACAATGGCGTTTCAGCCCACTATGGGCCTCGGCCCCCTCCCCTTGCAACTCTCCCCACTCCATCGTCCACATTTTCCAATTCGTATCACCGATTACCTTGAGATCCCCCTTCACACCATCCATTCACCTCAGTTTTCGTCTTCCCACACTTCGCTTTCCATCTGGTCATGTATAGAGAATCTTCATTGGAATTTGATGTTCTTCCATTCACTGGAGATGTCCCAACCATCTGATAAGCTGTATTTTTATTAACTTCACTATGTTGGGCCTCTTGTTAATTCCCTCCAGAGTTCCTCCCATCTTCACAGAGAAGCCCAAAGATTATATTAAGATTATATAAGTTTCGTTTCATTTTACAATAGCAAATAGCGGTTCGTTTCATTTTACAATGTAGAGACGCGGGCTGACACTGTGCGAACCAAGGGACTACTAAGAACATCGGAGATGAAGGTCCTAAGATCAATTACTGGAAAAACCCTCCGAGATCGTGTCCGCAACGCAGACATAAGAAAAACCTGCAAAATAGAGGATATCGTTCAGTGGAGTAGATCCAGAAGAAGATACTGGAGGGACCATGTAGCCCGAATGGATGGTGACAGACTCGCATATACAGCCGCCTTTGAAATCCCTTCCGGACACCGCCCACCTGGAAGACCGCCTAAGAGATGGAGGGACAGCTGGATCTCATCATCCGACGAGATATGATTTCTGTGTCACAGATCGTCAGATCTATCAAAAGAAGAAGAAGAAGAAATAGCAACGTTTTCTATTCATATTCGGTAACTGTAGGAATTGCATTTTTTTATTAACAAAACATCGGTTTTCTTTTTGAAATAATGGTACAGTGGTCATCTAGAATACTTCCAAAGCTTGTAATGTTTTTCATCATGATGTATTTCCTCTGACTAGATCGTTACTCATATTAATAATCTTATTAATAAGAATAATTTTAATATGTACAATTCTTGAAACGTCTTTTTTCTTAAAGTTTAATTAGGCCCTATATTTGTTTCCCATAAAACAATATAACATCTAGAAAATAGACTTCTTCATTTATATTCATAATTTTAAACATAATTTTACATCATTTGCTCAAGAAACAATATATCTACTTTTTCGTTACAAAGACATTAATAAATTCCAAAATAAAACGATCCATTCTGATTTTCTTTTAATTAAAATGTTATCAAATTTGAAAATAAAAATGTTTCTATTCATACTTGACAGCTGGTACACTTTGAATATACACAGGAAACTAACCACTATTGATGGTTATCGATAGAAGCGGGTCCAGAAGACAAATGTAACCTAACATGAAAAATATGTTCTTCTTCTTCTTATAGTCCGTGTCAGGTCTCTCCAACGTTGGCGATCGCCGAATGCTTTCTCACCCTGTGATATTTTAGAAAGTGAAACCCTGAATCGGGTGGTGGTCTAGGGGATAGAACGCTTGGCTCCTGATCCAGGGGACATGGGTTCAAACCTGGACACGACCAGATTCCTTCTTCATAATAATGAGCTATTTTCTGCTCACATTGAAGATTGTAAAATAATTTCTAATATCATTGATTAAAATCCTTGGTATTAGACTTTAAAAAAAAAATGGAGTGGTTTCCCGTATCTTTCTGCAATGATTTTGTAGGGATAACCTTCCCTTAGCTGGTTGATCTCGGTTTTGTGGCGCTGAATATACGCCATACGCCTTCTCCCTAGCTGCTCAGACTCTGAAGGTTAGGTAAGTTAATCGCACTGCCCATAACTCGCGGGATCGTGGGTCGGACTTACTGGATGCCTTGCTGTCATCATGCAAAGTGGCATTTCAAGGCATTTTATGGATACATACTTTCCAGCAGGGATTGTCCCACCGTGGCTATTCCAGGCATTCCAATTTCAAATATAATTTCCAGTAATTACAATCCCGAATAACATCAACAACAACAACAAGCCATCACGGGGTTTCTCCGAATAGGTAGGCTGATCGAATGGACCGCCACACTACTCTATCCTGACATACCTCTCAAGTTTTCTTCATGTTCATACAGCGAGTCATACGATCGATTCTTCCGACCTTGAACATGGCCGAATCCCGAATAATATTTACAACGCATTATTCCAATGTTAACCTTAAAATTTCAAATATTTTTTAAAATCATTCGCATAAAAAAATCTCTTTGAAATCGCCGTACACGTGATGTTATCTAAATTTCTTCTGAACAAACCACTCTTTGACAATCACTCACCTCGATATTGTACAATTGAACTGGGTCACGTATTGCTGAATAATGGACTCAAAATTCAATAAAAAACGCGTTTTGAATCTGAGGCAAATTGCGCTGGTTTAACGTAGGATGTGGAATCCGCAGTAAGCCAATTACGAATGGTACTACAGTGTACGGTGGCCGCTCTATAATGGACCGAACCGCACAGCGAGTGGAGATTCGCTTTCAAATTGAGCTAACGAATAGACTCATCATATCCAAATAAATGCGGTTTATATACAGAGACCCGATATCCACAGGGTTAGATGAACTTTTTTTTATTATTTCTTATACGAGTATTAGTGTGTTGTTTCCTTTGAAATTAGTGAGTATGACATTTTTTCAGTCGGGAAATCTTTTGTCCGTTTTGAATTATGATTAAGCAATATTATTATTATTATTATTATTTTGTTGAAGAAACTCCTTACATCATTACAGCGCAAGCCAAATCGATGTAAAGGGTGAAAAAAAAAATATCATGAGGGTATTTACGAATTCGCCATAATTGCATCCAAAGAGGTCTATCTCTTTTGCAACCTCATTTAAGAAATGAATCGTTTTCAATACAGGAGAACTTCGAAGGGCCTTTGTGCGGCAATTTGGGGCATAAAATAATATATGCCCCCTTGCTCTGCTATAACTATGGGGAACGTACAGATTTAGCTCTCTCAGTATTCCTGGATTGAAAAAACCTCCAGATAACAGTTTAAAAAAATGCTTTCCCAGAAAGATCATTCGACGAGCTTCAAGAGTGTTGAAACCCAATACTCCTGAGAGAAACAGTGAGGGGTTCATAAAAGGATAACGGTTATACTCCCTGAGGTATAAATACCTTAAAAATCGTTTCTGGATCCTTTCCAGCTCCAATACTAGTTACAGCTATTATACTTTTATAGCTATTATACTAGTAACATACGTAACGGGTTTTGTTAATGTCGCTGGCATTGACAGACCATCACGCCGTCTCCACGAAGAGGTAGGCAGAAATATTGAACAACCACACTTTTTTTCCTAACATACTTCTCTCGATTTCTCAAGATTCATACTCCGACTTCAAACGTGGCCGAAATTCAATATTTGATTTATATGATCATGGCAACATTTTATTGGTCTTCCTCTATTTCAAGTTCCATTTACATCCTTAGCATTTTCAGTCTCCTTCAGACTGTTCGAATCTTTAGCGCGACGTACAAAGAATCATGCAATGGAGTAAACATAATAAATTAGTAGAACATTTAACTAATTTAACTAACCATCACGCCGTCTCCCCGAAGGGGTGAAAGAATGGACTGCCGCACTTTTCTTTCTTGGCATATTTCTCTCGCTTCCTCAACATTCATACATTTCTCTGACTCACATGGCCGACATTTAATATTTGATTTATTTGATCGTGCCACGTTTTCCTCGGTTTTCCTATATTTCTGGTTCCATTTACATTATTAATATATAAAAAAATTTACCATTCTTTCTTCATTCATTCTTTCCATATGTCCAAACCATCTTAATGATCCTTTCATTATTTTGTTCATGACACCATCATTCGCACCGCATTCACTTCTTATATTTTCATTTGACACTCTATCATACACAGAGTATTCACACAATCGTCTTAGAGATCTCATTTCTACTTCATTTATTCTACTTTCATCCTTCTTTTGCCAATTCCATGCTTCGCTTCCATACATAAGGGTCGGTAGAAGAACACCATTGTGCACTGCCATTCTAGCTTTTTTGCCATTATACTTATTTTAATTTATTAATTAAATTATTATTCTTCTTCATATCAACTGCAAGGTAGTTACATAAGGATCGCCCTTAAAATGACTGTCTATTTCCTTTTCTTTCTACTTTTGTGGAAGTTTTTCCGACATTGTCTTAATTCTAGGATCGCCGTGTGTTATAGTTATAGTACTATCACACGTACATGTTCACCATATTTGCATTTAATGCCTAAGGAATTAAAACAACGCGTAGTAAGTTATTTTGCTTCATAATATTAAATTGCCTCAACTTATAATCTACCTGTCAGGCAGCAGTGTATGTTTACGTAATTTGATATCATAATTGAACATCCAAAGTTATGTACATTGATATTCTCAAAGCTTTAGTAGGGATAACTGGAAGTAGGGCAGTGAACAGAGGCAACATCACCTGAGGCTCATTAGATCAAATGCTCCGAGATACTTAGTCGAGTAAAACTATCCGTATGGTTTATCGCACTATCCTTCGGGTCAGTGGTTTGGATGCCCCAAGACATGGATACATAATCGTTAATTACTAATGTATTTCCAGTAAATTGATTAATACCAGTTAGCTTCATAATTATATAATAAATAACTTAAAATATGAATACTAATAGAATAATAATGTTCACATTTGTTTATTGAACTTCTTCTTTGTCTTTTTCTTTAGCCTTCTTCCCTTCGCTGCTGGATATAGACCTTTTCCATTTTTCTCGTCTTCTCTGCCTTGTCCATTCCGCATTCAGGTCGTTCCAACTATTCGGGAAAAATCCAATTGTCCAAGGCTTCAATTGTGTGTTCTGAGTGTCCGTTTGGTACTATCCTGTCTAGCTATGTGCTTAGCTCATTGCCGCTTCAATTTAGCTGTACGATAGATGATGTCGGCAACTTTAGTTTGACTTCCAATTTTTTCATTTCGTTTTTTTTTGTTTATTTGTACATTTAAACATACCAAAAGCATTATAAAACTACTTTCCAATACACTAAAGATACATAGTATTATTAATAAAAAGTTTAAGACACACGATAATATAGAATATATACAAAAAAGACAGCGCCTCCCTCAGATGAGCTACATTATCACAAAATACATCGAGTTCCGAGGTAACACGATTTAGCAAAGATATTTTATCTATTGGCTTAACCATTGGCAGGTTGGTTATGCATGTTAGAGATAAATGTATTTTACAGATATTAATAGATCTTGAAGACTCCCGTCGACCATTTGCCTCTTCATGGATCGTTGAGCGATTTTTATTTTTTGACACTTTTTGATATGAGGGTAGTTGCCTGTTGACTGGATTAGTTTTGGCAATATAAAGCAAACATTTTCATTTTTTAAATTATGATTTTTAAAAGTAAAGCATTCTTGCATTCTTGAGCAATGATTTAAACTCGAGATTAACTGCCATATCAACATTTTATAAACCCTTCTTTATCTTCTTCTTTCGGTGCCGTGTCAGGTTCCTCCAACGTTGGTGATCACTGCAGCAAAGGCATATCTGTCCTGCGCCACTTGGAAAAGGTTCTGATCCCTTAGCAAAGGAAAAACATTTCCCTCCCGTAAAACATAAAATTTTCAAGAAGTGTACAATATACCCAATTTTAAATAAAAATCTTTTTTTTTAAAACAAATGTATAAAACAAAGAATTTGCATGTAGATTACCCTAAAACTAAAACTATTTACCTAAATATTTAAATCGTTTTTCTTTGCGGTGGCGTCTTTTTACGAATCAATTATTTAAGCTGAAAATCGATTTTATACACCCCACGGATTTCAACCCAGTTTGTTGAACTTAGTCGACAATTTTAGGCATGTGGTAAAATAACTAAGTATTTCAATAATTTCACTGTAACAACGCAAATGTTATTCACATAAAACACAGACGATCGTTTAAGTAGCACTAAAGAAAGAAAACGCCCACAAAGAATATTAAATTACTATTGCTTTAGTCTCGATCTGTGGTCGGCTAACTGCGGCTCGCGAACAAAGGGCTGCTTTTGAAAACTAGAATGCGACTATTCCACGAAAGACGTGTATAAAATTAATATATATTTATTTCTAATTAATAGTTTTTAACACGAACATCAATCAGTTTTATTGAAAAAAACCTAAAATCGGAATTCTAGTCCCGACCTTTATATACAGAAGTGAAGCTTGGAGTTGGTAGAAGAATGAAAGTAGGATAAATGACGTAGAAATGAGGTCACTAAGAAGAATATGCGGAAAAAGGTATGATAGAATATCTAATGATGAAGTAAGAAAGGAGTGTAAGGCGGATGAATGCGTGATAAATAAAATTAAGAAAGGGTCACTAAGATGGTTTGGATATATGGAACGAATGTATATATGAGGGAAGAATGGTTAAAAAGATACATGCAAGTAGTGTGAATGGGAAAAGATGTCGAGGAAGGCCAAGGAAAATATGGCATGACCAAATAAATCAATTACTGAAAGGCGGCCATGTTCAAAGTAGGAACAATCGACGAGCGTACATGTCACAATGTGTGAATGTAGAAGAGGATAGAACAATGCGGCGATCCATCTTTTCTTCCTACCCCTACGGGGAAACGTCGTGATGATTAGTTAGCTAAAATCGTGCACAAAATAAAAACAACACCAAACAAACCTGATTTTCCAAAACTTTTTATGTCAATGTAAGGCCATTGATCAGATTATATAAAAATTTATGATAAAAAGTGTTAATGTTATTTTTATGGATCATTTTTCTCCTACACGCGATTAGTAATGGATTTATCATATTTTTGAAAAAATTAACTTTAAAAATAGTGAGGGTCGTTTAACTTTATTTTATGGCTTTTTATCGATTCATGACGCTAAAAATATTGAGAAACACTGATTTTTAGCATAGCCTTTTAACCCATGGATCACTTGCCGATCACTGCTGGTATGAAAATTTGTAAAAACTTGACCATTAAGATATCAGATCGCAGAACAGATACGTACACAACTTTAGATTACATTTAGTAGGTAATATATAATACTTATAATATAATACTTGAACAACTTTGTTCAATCCACTACTTATTTATTAAAAAATATTTTTTTAAAAACACCACATGTTTCGGAGGATACCTTCATCTTCAGGTGTAAAAATATAAAAAAAACTAAACAAAGAAAGACTAATAAAAACGCATTTAAAATTCAATACAATAATTCAAATTTAAAAATTAACCTGGGCTTTTTGTTATAAGTAGTTACTAACAATTAGTTTTTGTCAGTAAGAACTATTATACATATTGATAATATAAAAAATTGTAATTAAGAAAAAACATTCATTTGAAAAGACATTCTTTATATAGAAATTAATAAATGATTAATTTGCATTTGATTGGTTTCTTTGTTTAGTTTTTATTATATTTTTACACCTGAAGATGGAGGTATCCTCCGAAACATTTCGTGTTTTTTAATAAATAGTGGATAAACCAAAGTTTTTCAATTTCCTAATTATATTACTATGAAATTCCACAGTGTTAATGCCTTAGCGTTCAATTAGTTATTGAATAAGTAATTTCACTTATAAGTAATATGTACATACAAACTGTGTAAAGTGCATTATGTCATTTACGATACACGTGAATATTGGTGATGATGACTCGATGAAAAAAATGAGGTTAATTGCCGAGCTGTACTAAAACTCGTAGACAAACGATTTGTGTTTCTCGAAGAAAGTCAGAATCGACTTAAAAAAAACGACTACTACTTGTGATACAAAGATACAACTTTGAGAATCTGTGGTCTAGAGGTCAACACATTATTAAACGTTTGTGTGTGAAGGTAAACATTTTATGAAGGTACCTGTATATGTGTGTATTCCACCGCATTAAAAGATATACACATTTTATAACTACGTATATAGAAAAAATGTGTAGAACGGTATAACAAGTATTGCGATCCGATTTACAAGCGCCTGTTAATAGGCAATGTAGCTTACAGCAGTACAAATTTTCAATATAATCAGTGAAATTGTCGTCATGTAATGTTATAACACCCTTTAAAACTTTAATAACTGTTCAAAAGTAGACACATTAATTTTAAATGTATAAAAACAAAACTTTACAAGTAACAACACGATTTTGATTAAATTTAATGTCATTCATCAAAAATCAGGGTGTACAATAGACCATAATACAATATATTCTTCAAAAATGCACATTAGAATTTAATGTCATTTTATAAATAATTGACTAATACAGCAAGAGAAGAAAAAAAACGAAATAACCATTCGAGCACGTTATGAGAAACGATAAATACAAAATACTGCAACTGATTATCCAAGGTAAAATTGAAATGAAATTAATACAGTCGAGAATGGTTCAGTTGTAGCACTTGTTCTAAACGTTTTTATAAAAAGTTAAAATATCCATGATGTTTTAGAATCGAGAAGAAGAAAAATAATTATTATTAACAAAATAATATATTCATTTCATTTCATTTATTTAATTTAATTTATTTAAAACAAAAAAAATACAGTTATTTAATTTTTCATTTCGCCAACACTCTACTTTGTTTTATCTATATTGAATTTATATATAATAATAACATTTTTCTTTTGCACCACGTACTATTCTTATATTTTTTTCGAAATAAGCTAGCTAAATAGGTACGGTACATTCATAAAACAGTTATATTTAAAGTATGCTGATTGTTTTATGTGGTAAGATATCAATAAATGAATATGTAAGAAATGAAAAAAACAAATAAACTGAGTGTCAAATCCCCATATTTGTTTTTTTCTTTCTTCTGTTTGTTATTTTTTCACATATTTTGATATCAACAATAACAAAACCGTAAATTAATTCAACGTTTATCAAAAATGTCTCACAATAATAGAAATGGAAAAAACGTAGCCATTTTTGAAAGCGTATTATTTTCAAATTAATTGTCTCTTGAAAATTTTCTCCATATCAAATTTTTAGACAGGCAAAACAAGTCATTCACATCAATTATAATAAAACAGCCTTTTTTTGTATTAATTAAGTATAATTTTTTTTTAATATTATTTTATGTTAGTTTTTCACGTTTGAAAATCTTAAAACAAAAATTGTGTTTTAAAATTCAGTCCACACATCACCATTTCTGTTTGCAGTTTTTTATATGTCAACAATATCGAAAACACATATAAATTCTACATTTAAAAAAATAAGTAACAATTATAGAAGGAAAAAACATTTTGAAAAATTCAGGCGTATTGTTTACTAAAATAACAATTTCATATGTTGGTTTCTATTGTATTCTAAAACGTGAAACAAAATTTAATTTTGAGACTATCGTGACCTACTATTATTTAGAACCCTTAAATTTGTCCAAAATAATATAATTTATGATGAAGATCTATTCTTATAATAGAGCTCTACTCAACTCTAATAATCTTGCGTTGGCAGTGGTTAATTAATAATCTAATTTTCTTGCTCGTACATTTCATGATACTAAACTCGCAGCATGATGATTTTAAATAAATTGCTAAAGTTTCTTTATTAATCAGAAATAACTTTCCAATTAATGATTATGGAAACCGTTTGCCTGCTGAAAAGTTATTTAATTTCAGTTGAAGCAACTTTGTAGACTTCTGAAAGTAAATATAATATATATAATCCACATGCACAATTCCGAGATCGTCATTTAAAAAAATGCATTATTTTGTTGAATACTTAATAATTAAACATTGACTGTGGGCTCATATGTTCATATTTAATTTTATAATAACGATATTCTTATCACACATAATACTGTGAATCGAAACTAAAGATAAACAATCTAAAACTACTTAAAATAACCTTTCAGAATTTTTTTTAAAGAATAACAAAACAATGAACAAAGTTTGAAATAAAGTTTTCAAAATTTTTATTATTTGCTGATGACATAAAAGTTTTCTCTGAAATAGAGAATCCCTCAGATTGCTTGAAGCTTCAGTGTGACATTCAGAGCATAACCCAATGGAGTAAACGTAACAAATCATTCTTCAACGTCTCCAAGTCTTTGTTATGTCATACACACGGGCATCGAAAACATTATACTTTCGCTATCTTAGGGATGGGGTACAGCTTGAAAGAGCTTCTTCATCCAGAGATCTCGGTATTTTGTTCGATGCTCAATTATCGTTCAATCTTCACATCTTCTTCTTCTTCTTCTTCGATGGCCCTACAGCCCATATCGAACCTTAGCCTCCAGTATTCTTCGCCTCCAACTCCTCCTGTCCTCACATAGTTGCTCTATGTAATAGTTCCATTAAAATGCTTGGATTTGTTTTTAGGAATGCCAAGATATTTTCGAACACACGGGTACTTCGGGTGTTGTATAATTCCCTGGTAAGAAGTCGGCTGGAATATAGTTCCGTTATTTGGTCACCGCCTGGGATCCGATATTCTCTGATGGTGGAGCGAGTGCAGAAAAAATTTCTGCGCTTTCTTTACCTCAGGGAGCGCGGTTATTACCCGTGGCTCTTTCCGACTGAATTCTTGCTAGGTATGCTAAGCTACCAATCATTGGAGAGAAGGAGGACCATTCACTTGGGAGTTCACTTCTTTCAGCTGATTGGCGGCCGTATACAGAACTCGGATGTCCTGAGTGATGTAGCTCTATTTGTCCCTGATAATTACCTCCGTCAAAGACAGCACAGACTATTTTATTTGCCACGCTGCAGAACCAACCTGCCAATGGTTATGCCTGTGGGTAGGGCAATCTTATTGCTTAATCGGATCGCCTCGGAGGTCGACATATTTCGTGATAGTGTAAGTTGCCTCAGGGATGCAATATCAATGTTATGATTATTTATAATTCTTAAACTTTTTATTTTTATTTTTGTTTTTATGCTTCTCTTTTAAATTCTCATAATTTAATTGCAAACGATCTGGAAATATGTCTGTAATGTTTGTAATTTTTATTAAAATAAATGAAAATGAAATAAAAAAAGTGGGCACTCAATTTCTTATTAAATATGTATTTAAAGCTACATATTTCTCTGTAAATGTAAAAGAATATAATTTCTAAAAAAATCTTATAAAATTGTTTCGAAAAAAATTCTTAAAAACAAATATTACTTTTCAAGTTTAATCGTTTTTCTTCTACCAGAAAAACAAACGCTTAATACTTCATGAAATGTTTTTTTTTAATAACTTACTAAATATTAGAAAGCAAATATGTACTCGTATATGTTCGTTATTCTCCTAAACTATTTCAAAATGCACTCGATGCGCATGCCCAAAAACTTCCTGGATTATTTTGAAATTCATTCTGATTATTGTTATATGACAGTAGTGTAGAAAACAAAAGAAGAACAATTTGAGATTGTTAATTGTAAAAAAAAAATACGTTAAAAGTTAAAACTTATTACCGCACAGTGAACCAAGTTGAAAGGGTAGAAAACCTTTACTTCCGTGAATATTTCACGGGTTGCAACTAGTTAATATAATATTTTAATTGTGTATCTCAATTCTTCTCCATTTTGACCTTGTTCCTGTTGTCAAGCCGGCCTCTCTTGGGTTATTAAGTCCCAGCTATCCCTCTTTCTTTTTCGTGGTCTTCCGAGGGACGATAGCCAACAGGAATCTGATGCATTACAACTTGTGGGATTCTGAAAGGATCCATCCTTTACACGTGCGCATTACAGTGTCTTCTGCGTTCTCTGCCCCATCTAACAATATCTTCCATCTTGCAGATTTCGAGGATAGCCGTGTTCCTAACTCTATATCAAAAAGTCTCCCGCTCTGCCACCCGCACTTCAATGAGATGGAAGTTGAAAATTAGAAAAAAACAAGCCATGGAAAATAATAGAGGTGGCAAAAAGCTTTGACGAATGTGACGATGATGATGATGATAAGGAAACATGTCCTTAAACTGATACTTGAAATTGAACTGATTCGAGTATTTGAAATTTCTAAACGTATTGTGATGTTCATGTCCCAAATGAAAATAAATACTTGATTATTTTAATAATACAATAAATTTTAATAAGGTTATTTTCATTTGTCTTTTAATTTTTTATATACTTTGTATATACAACACTAACTTTAAAAAAAAATTGCATTACCGACATGTTTCGGACAACCGGTCTTTCTTCAGTGATACGTATTAAAAATATTATATTATTTTTTTACAATTATGATCAGTTTTGACACATGTTATAAAGATTTATTTTGGAACGTTTATGCTTTTGCTATAACAAATATTATTAATCAATTTAAAACTGAAAATGATAATTTAGAGATGTTATTGGGGTTCAGGTAATTACTTACAACAAAGGAAATAAATCAAATATTGGACTTGCCGTTAAATTTATTTGATTATTTATAATATTTTCTTTATTTTTAATTGCTCTTTTATTCTTCATTTCAAATTACGCTTTGTTTTATCTACGATATAAAAATATGTTATTTTCAACTCGTATTGAACAGGCATAATAAAACGGAATACCCTTTTTTTCATCACATGTTCAAAGATCACCCCTAATTTTCCAATCCGTTTTTTTAGACGTGATAAAATATGTTTGTATTATTTTAATAAAGCTAATCTTCTAAGTACAAGAATTTTCTTAGACATATTTTTATTACCAGTTGTGTACTTAAGTATATTAAATTAGGTTAAACAACAAGAGTCTTATGAAAGTCGCAAGTCTTAAACGACGTGTTAGGAGAACAACGAAAGATTCGTGTGACTTTCCACTGCGATAAGTTTGATACTAACAAGGTTAAGAGTTGGGGCTCTGGAGTGCGGCGAAAAGCGACGTAGACACTAGTATTTTTATTTTTGCGGTACAAAGCATGAGCACGTCACGCCGCGGCTCCGGGACTGGCTGGGCCCAATGTCGTGTGTGGATAAATATTAGTGGAGTCCGGCAGTAATGGACTCCATTACAGCGGCGTGGGCCAGTGTTAGTGGGTAATTAGTTCCCCTCGGGAACAAGAGAATACAAGGGTAGATTTTTCAAAATATTTTTGTCATTTTACCTAAAAAATATTTATGATAATTTTTTTTTTTTTTTGCATGTTAATAATATAAATATAACTTTGAGCAATCTCAAAATATGAGAAATTTAAAAAGCAATTCAAAATAAAGCTATTATAAATAATCAAATAAATTTAACGTCAAGTCCAATCTTTGATTTATTTCCTTTGTTGTAGGTCAACCTGAACTCCTGTAAGAACTTTTAATTATTATTTTAAAATTTAAAATGATTCACAATATGTGTTATAACAAAAGCATAAACGTTCCAAAATAAATCTTTATAACATCTGTCAAAACTGATAATTTTTGTAAACAATTTTATAATATTTTTAATATTTACAATATGTATCACTGAAGAAGGACCGGTTGTCCGAAACATGTCTGGTATGTAATTTTATTTTTTTAATGTTAGTGTTGTATATACAAAGTATATTAAAAAGAAAAAAACAAATAAAACATTTACAATAGAAGGATGGCGAACATAGAAAATATATATAATGTCATATGATTTTTTTTTCCATTATTATTATTATTATTGACTAACTATTAAATTAATTTATTGAAATTTATTATTATAACTAACTAACTAACCATCACGCCGTCTCCCCGAAGAGGTAGGCAGAAAGAATGGACTGCCACACTTTTCTTTCCTGACATATTTCTCTGGCTTCCTCAACATTCATACATCGTGTCATGCACGCGCATCGATTTCTCTGACTCCTAACGTGGCCGACATTCAATATTTGATTTATTTGATCGTGCCTCGTTTTCCTCGGTCTTTTTCTCTTTCTAGTTCCATTTACATCGTTAACATATACTTTTTAACCATTCTTTCTTCATTAATTCTTTCCATGTGTCCAAACCATCTTAATGATCATTTCATTATTTTTTTCATAACACCATCATTTGCACCGCATTCACTTTTTATATTTTCATTCGACACTCTATCATACACAGAGTATCAACACATTCGTCTAAGAGATCTCATTTCTACTACATTTATTCTACTATCATCCTTCTTTTGCCAATTTTGAAGTTAGAACAATCAACGAGCTTGCATTTCACGATGTGTGAATGTAGAAGAAGCGCGAGAATTATGCCAGGATAGAACAATGTCGCGATCCATCCTCTCTGCCTACCCCTCCGGGGAAACGGCGTGATGGTTAGTTAGTTAGTTAGTTTATTTAATCTGTTCTCAATATGTACCTTAAACTTTAATATTTGTCTGAAAAGTCTATGAGATATAAACTAATTTGATTTGAATATAATCCGCCTTACAAGAAATATACAAAAATACATAATTGCAAGGTAATTCATCAAGACCTATGTATGGAGTGTCTTGATGTACGGCTGCGAGACATGGTGCCTATCCGAAAGGGATAAGCGGAGACTAGAGGCTTTTGAGATGTGGTCCTATAGAAGACTCTTTGGAATTTCCTGGAGAGACCACATCACGAATGAGGAAGTTCTTCGAGGAATCGAAGGAGGAAGGCACCTGCTCAGGACCTTGTCCGAAAGGCGTGCAAGATGGATCGGCCATGTAATACGTCAAGAAGGTCTCTTGCATGCCATAATGGAGGGTATGACCGAGGGGACAAACTCTAGGAGACGCCCACGCCGAGAGTACCTGGAGGACCTGTTGGTGGACGTGCGCTGCTCATCATATGCAAATCTCAAAAGAGCCGCACAAGACAGGGAAAAATGGAAGAAAATAATGGAGGAAATTGCTGCAAACCAATCCCAGGATTGAAACCAGAGAAGGAAGAAATAAGTAAATAGGCAAAAATTGATAATATCCCTAGTAAAACCACGAAGTGACTTATTTTCTTAAATAAATATTTTTTTTATTTAAGCTACAATTAATAAACCAGGCTCAGTCATGTTGGTTTTCATACTCGGGGTGAAGGAATGGAAACGTGATATTCCAGAACTGAGAAATATTTTCTACAAATGAGTCTCTTCAGGATCTATCTGTTCAGTAAGCCCCGAGGGTTTTAATCAAAACTCCAAACTTGTAACATTTTCTGACTTTGTCTTATTCGGTTGTTTTTGAATTGTTAATCATTTCCAATTTACTAATGAATACAATAATTTTACTACGCATATAACTATGTCTTATTAAAAATGAATAGGTTGTTAAATACATTCCAAATTCATATAAAAGGATCATACATATATTTCGTTCAGCATTTACAAATCTTATGATTCTTTCTTATTCTTAATCTTAATCGGTTTTTTTTAGCTTCTTTTATAAATTCTTATAATGTAATTGCAAACGATCTGGAATTGTATATCTGTAATATGTGTGATATTTATTCAAATAAATGACATAAATGAATTTTTGCGAATGCCAAAACGGCATTAAATTCAATGACTGTATTAATATATTATAATATTTGATTTATCGCATAAAAATATTAGTAAATCCTTGGATTATCACTTATTAAAATAACAATGCATTGGTGAATAAGGTACTACATAAATGCATTAAAAAACGCTTCGGTGTAAGAAAGCATAAAAATAACGGTCCGTGGATGATAGGATCAGACGTCTGTAGACATAATTGGATTCGCTATTTCTAGAGTCGCAGTTACCTGGATGGCCAATCTTCGACCGGAGATTGCATCTTGAGAAGATGTGCATTGGCAAAAGTTTTATCATCAACAAATTCTGCACAAATTAGTTTAAAAACTCAAAATGGAATAATAATTAGCCAATTAAACGGCACAGACAAATCATTAATTCTATTACCTAATGACCTCTTCTAGGTCAGAGCATTTTTCATTTTTAGCAAACGAGTTATATTATACAGGGCTCAATACAAATTACGTCGCGAGTACTTCGTACTAATGGGGCAATTAGAAGGCACCAGTAGTTTTTGATAACATCCTTCTTCAGTCCGTGTATGAGTGAACGTATTATAATGGTTAGTTATTAAGGGTAAAATATTTTCGTAATTAATATTAATGCATAAATTTTCCAACGCTTTTATCTTAATGGTACTTCAAATGTTAATTAAAACAAAATTAATTCATGTCGTTTTTCATTTAACAATGAAACCTACTTCAAACAGAAAGTGCAATTTAACTGACACTATATTTATGAAAAAAAACAGTTCACAGTCTAATGGTTTGGATTAACTTTAAATTATCGTTATAAACACCTGGCCATTTCATATTATATCAATAACTCAGTGTTAAAAGAATAATATTGAATTTTCTTTTAAATAACCTATATTTACGTTAATATTACCGCAGAAATAATTTAATTTTATTGTTGAACGTAAAGACGCATAAATATTTTAATTTAAATAACATCGATAGATGCCCACTCCCAGATGATAGTCAACGCCGAGGTAGACCTGATATATGAAACTAGGGAAAAAAGAAGTAACATAGAGTCACCTCTAGTTTATTAAAAAGAAATTTAATGAAGATGAAATAGAGAATTTTCTTAATTTTTCTAAATAAAATGAATTACTTGTAATCGAAATATAAATTCAAACAAATTAATTCGTTATTAAAATTTTGTGTGATGCAATTACAATTTCAATGGAAATAACAAAAAACAAAAAAGTATTTATAGTGACAGGAATATATCTACTGTGAATGTAAATCTACGTATCAAACACTTGCAGATTCTTAGAGACGAGATTTATCCATAAGATGAAAATGAGTATAAGAAATATCAAAAAGGTAAAAAATATAATATAATAACTATTAAGGGATCGAAACCGGTTGGCTCGTTAAAACAAATAAAGTGGTGTTAAAACAAAACATATAAAATTGTACTTTGAAATTATTTTTAATACAATCATTGTTTAGGTACATAGATATATAAATCATAAAATAAATTTACGAACAATTACTTATCTTCATATTGGTAATTCGATATTTTTCTACTTTCGTCGTTTCTTCACTACTAAGAGTCATGATCCATGGAACTGTCCGTGGCTAAAATAAAATGCCTTCAAACTGTTTTTCGCATCCCTCACCGCCGAGTAGAGGTTTCCTTCAGTCATCCCCTTAATCTATTCATACCACCATTCAAGAGATCTGCCTCTACTTCTTTTGCCTGGAACACTTCCTGTGACAATACTTTTTTTCAGGTTACCAAGTTCTATCCTGGCAATGTTAAAGAAACTCAATACTCGCTGACAGCATATTTCAGATAGTCTATATAGATAAATTTGACTATGATAACATAAATAACCCGCATGGCAGGAAATTGCATATTTTTGTTTCAGTTCAATTTATAGCCTGACAAATTATATAATGCATTAGGTTAAAAAAAAATTGTGGAAAATGTTCCAATATAATGAAAATAAAACAAAATTAAGTTAAACTGTTAATTAATAATTAAATAACTTTGTTTTCACAATAGTATTTTATTTTGCGCGATATCTATGTTGACATCATCAGGTGTTACAATAATATATCAAATGACATTTGATATATTATTGTAATACCTGATGATGTCAACATAGGTTGACGAAACAGCTGTCGCGTAAAATAAAATACAATTGTGATACTTATGTAACTTTGTTTTATAATAAAGTTATTTAATTTAACAGTTTATATTGTTAATTTATCATAGTGTTTCGGCCAAAACAGTGGACAAAAATTAAGTTAAATAACGTATAAACTTTGATTTATAATAAATACAAATAAAAAACGTCTGTTTTCTATAAGTTTATACTCTATGGGGATGACATGTTTCGCTTAGCCAAAGCATTATCAAATCTCTATTTATATATTTGCACATTAATACAGTTGTTCGAAATTGTTTGCCATCATAAAATCGTACAAAGAAATCACATTGTTTCTACCATCATTATTTATGTTTTCTAAACAAATAACCATCACGCCGTCAATGGACTGCCACACTTTTATTTCTTGACATACTTCTCTCACTTCCTTAACATTCATATATCGTGTTATTCGCGCACGTCGATTTCTCTGACTCCTCACGTGGCCTTATGTTTTCCTACTTATGTTATATAATGTTAACTCTCTATAATTGGATAATAATTTCTTGAGAGCTTATATTTCTATTTATATGTTTATATTGATCTATTATATTTATCTTCACTTCGAGTAAAGTCGATAAGCTACAGTATTCGTGTTTATAATACTACTTACAGGGGTAAGATTACTAATCGTCCAATACACAAATACCTTATTCAATTGCGTACAATTATTTCATAGAGAAAACTAAATCCCTACTTACTGAGTTTAACAAAGATTAATTAAGTGCAAAATTTTGAATGTATACAAATTCTTGTAGACAAATACTGGATTTTACCCATTGCGGATAATTTTATTTTTATAAGGAATAATTGTATCTCAATAGAGACGAAGATATAAATTGTTGGCCGAGGCGCTTATAGGACTTATGACCTGTCATTGGTTGGGTTGAGCGATCGCTTTATGTTTAACAACATTCCCCATTCCGCCCTTCTTATGACCACCACATCTGATAGTTTTTTGGAACTTGTATATATGCTAGCATCCTGTGCTTATCTTTACATATTTAAGTTCACTCTACACTAGCGTCATCTATTAAGATTTGGAAACATTAAGCAGAAAATTTTTATTAATGCACTCTGAAAGTCTCTGCAAATCATTAATTAAGTGGTTTTATATTTATTTTTGCAAAAAATAGTAAGGTTTATTCCTTCAACAAAAGAATTATTAATTTTCCTTCTATGAAAACCATAATAAACCACCATATCTGGGTCACGTTCTACGAGGTGAAAAATATCGCCTGCTGCATCTAATTTTGAAGGGAAAAATAGAGGGCCGCAGGGGGGCAGGGAGAAGGCAGATCTCTTGGCTCCGCAATGTGAGGGAATGGACGGGAATCGGAACTGTGGAGGAGCTATTCCGGACAGCGCAGGATAGGGAAGAGTTTACCAGAGTGATCGCCAACGTCAGGGGGACCTGTCAGGGCACTTTAAGAAAATATGAAAACCATGGTAACCTTTATAGGATTTTTCATTGGCGAAAAATTCAGATTTGGAGCATAAATATCTTTAATTAAAATTAGATTTTTATGTTTAATGAAAGAAACATTTAATAAACTTTCGTATGAAGCACTTAATTTGTGGTGTGACATTATTAAATATATTAATAATACACTTTAAAGATTTGTATCTTAACCACTTCATTTGTTCGTGGTGTTTACAAATAATGTGGTTTAGATACAAATATTAAAAGTGTATGAAACATTCAATGACTTTATTCAAGCATAACGCTTTAGAACTGGAATTCTATTTTTTATTTAAGAGGAAAATAAACTTTGTATGTTATATAGGGTGTTTTTTGGGGGGTTGGTTTTTAAACTTGTAACATTGTTTCTTTAGACTGTCAATTTGACAGTTGACAGTTGATTTGTAGTAAGTATATTTTGCCATTTCACCATAAATAGACAGACGTCAAAACAACGCATGCAAATTATGCAAATCTATTTTGAAAATCATGGTTCGGTTCGCCTAACTAATCGTGCACTACGTCCATTTTACGGTCGACATAATCATCCATCCGAGTAAGTTATTCGGAAGACCATGGATCATTTTCGCGCCACGTACACTCTAGTGGATAATACGCATCCACAAAGACGATAAATGTGAGAAAATTGGATTTCACGATTTCGCTTCATTCGAGCTAGCCGTGGCGCTCATATGCCCGAAATCTTATTTAAACAGTGATGGCATAAAATTACCTATTAAATTAAGTCAATATTATAGACATTAACATTATTTTAATGTGTATTTTTTTTTTCATTTTGAACACCTATTTTATACCTTTAAAAAAGCATCCTATAATAACATATTTTAATTTACTTTTATTTTAATTTATACATTTTTACCCCCGAAAATAGAAAATGTCTCCGAAAAATGGAGTATTATTTTTATGGCAATATAAAATTTCGAAAAGTTCAATTTTCTTTCAAAATTGAAATTTTTATGATATACAAGCCTAATAATAATAATAATAATAATAATATGCTAACTTTTAAAGCGCCGTTTTTGTGATGTAATCACCTCAAGGGCGCATTAAGACGTGTTTTAAATCTTAAAAATCTAAATGTGACCGCTTAAAAAACGATCGGTTTGAAAGTATAGTAGAACAAAGTATAAATGTTTAAATTGGGTATGAAATATGAAAAAGATGGGTTTTCAATTTAGATCTGAAATCTGTCGGATCATTTATGCATCTAAGGTGTGAAGGGAGATTGTTCCAAGCTGATGGACCGGCTACCGCGAACGCTCGATCCCCGAAATTTGTACTGGGGCAACGCTTCGGCTCAACTAATCTTCCTATTGCTGAGGAGTTCGCCGAGCGAGGTGGATTTTTGTAATTTAAGCTGTCCGTTATACAGAGTTCAGATATATAACTTGGTGCCATTCCATGTAGCGCTTTGAAGACTGTCCAGCAGAGTTTATACTGGATTCTTTCTGGACTTTTAAGCCAGTGAAGTTCTTTGAGATGTTGTGTTATATGAGACTTTTTGGAATGCCTTTAATGAGCCTTGCTGCTGCATTGAACGCAGATTGAAGTTTGTTTATTTGTTGTTTTGGAATGTTTGCATAAATTCCATTACAATAATCAAGTCGTGACACAACGAAGGAATTTACAAGAGTTTCGAAAGTGTCGTGGGGAATACTCCTTTTGACGGATTTTAATCGTCTTAGGTGGAAGAAACTAGCGCTGACCGTGTTATTAATTTGGGATTTTAGAGACAGATTTGCGTCAAGATAAACACCAAGAAGCTTTGTGGAGTTTTTGGGAACGATATCATTGTCAGCTGTTGAAATTGAGGAATGATCGATAAGATGTTGATTTAGTTTAAGTTTGTTTGATGCCATCCATCTGGATATGGCATCAATGCAGTTGACAGTTATTGACGTAAGATGTTTGGTGTCATCAGGGTTGCAGAAAAAATAAAGTTGCTGATCATCAGCATAGCAATGTGAGAGGAGGCCAAAGGATTCTATTATTTTGGCAACGTCATTTGTAAACATGATAAATAAAAGGGGTCCTAAAACAGAGCCTTGTGGCACACCAGATTGGATATTAGTAAATGAGGATTTTTTACCTGCTAGCTGCACAGCTTGTGAACGATCCGACAGATATGAATTTAGCCAGTCTATGGCATTACCTCTAAAACCATACGTGATCGCTAATCGTTGGATAAGATATGAATTGTGTCAAACGCAGCGCTCATGTCCAGAAGAGAGAGCAGTGCCAATTTGCCCGATTCGTTTGCCAGTACTAAATCTGACATGACTCTAAGCAATCCCGTCTCCGTTGAATGGAAACGTCTGTAGGCGGATTGTAATTTAGACAAAATATTATTTGTCGAAAGGTGATTAGAAATTTGGGAGGCTACAATTTTTTCAAGAACTTTAGAGATGAAAGGTAGATTTGAGACGGGCCGGAAGTTACTAAGATTTTCGGAATCTAGTTGAGGTTTTTTTAATATGGGAGAAACAATAGCTTTCTTGAGCAAAAAGGGGACTTGTCCTGTTAGAAGAGATTTGTTAAAAATTTTGACTAAAAATGGAGCAACATGGTGACAGCATCTCTTGAGAAGCCATGTCGGAATCGGATCAAGCGAACACTGTTTATTAGGTGCGTTTAAGATAAGTTTAATCACTTCTTGAGGTGTTGTGATATTAAATTTAGTTAGAAGTTTTCCCTCATATGTCGTGAAAGTTGGTGGTGTTGTAGATGAAGTCGTTGCACGAATCACAGCGATTTTATCTTCAAAGAATTGGGCGAAGTCCTGAGGAGATAACTTGGTAGAGGCCTTTTCTTGTTGATTATTTCCGAGTACTGATTTAACGGAATTCCATAGATGTCGGGGATTTTCCTTTTCCGATTCAATTTTACATTTCCAGTACTCCGATCTTTTCTTCTTGATCAGGTCTCTAAAAGAATTCTGCGATCTCACCCAGGCTTCTCTTGAAGAGCTTAGGCCTGTGTTTCGGTACATACGTTCAAACCTACGCATTAGTCTCTTGTTTCTACGACATTCTTCATCAAACCACGCATTAGACACTCGCACCCGGAGTGTTTTTGTCGAATGTGGAGCATGCTTGTCGAGAAGAGAAGTAAAAACATTGTAGTAGGTTTGAACTAATTCATCTAATGACATTTCGAGGGTATTGTTATTATATTTTTCACAAACATGAGAAAATTGAAAGAGCGCCATGTACGTGAAGTGAAAGTTTGAAACACGGGTCGTGGTGGATGGAAAGGGATCTCCGTACGAATCATTTTGTGGTCCGAGAGTCCAATATCTATAACACTTGCCGGAGTGTTAACAGCATTTTTGTTGGAGATGAGGATATCCAGTAATCCACCTGCGGTATGTGTTGGCTCGGTAACCCATTGCTTGGACCCATAGCATTCCATCATGTCTAGGAATTTATCACTAGACGATGAGGTTCTCTCTAATCGGATATTGATGTCTCCAACAATCATCCAATGTTCAGAGAGGCTGGCCGCGAATTGTAGCAGTTCCGAGAATTCTTCGTAAAATTTAACGCAGGTTGATTTAGATCCTGGTCGATAAATAGTGATAAGGGTGAAAG
Organism: Lepidostoma basale; assembly: GCA_022606425.2. NCBI lineage: Eukaryota > Metazoa > Arthropoda > Insecta > Trichoptera > Lepidostomatidae > Lepidostoma > Lepidostoma basale. The sequence continues at coordinate 7,111,987 of JAHDVF020000814.1, read as the reverse complement.
ATGATCTTCCCGATGACACGCGACACCCAAGATGTTCAAACGTCTCGAAAACTCCGATTTTAATTCTTTCAATATGCAAGCCTTGCCGGGCGATGGTGACAATACCACCATGGTTTGTAAAATTAAGGTTATCCCTTGATTTTTCTTTTCTTATGGGTCTCGCTTCATCTACCGTCACATAACCAAGAGCTTGCATATTTTTTAGACATATAGAATCGGAACTTTCGTGCCACGTTTCTGTTAGGGTGAATAGATGTAGGTTTTGCGTTTTGAAGATATTATCTATTTCATCTTCCTTATTTCTAATTGACCGAGCATTCCAGCTTCCAATTCCAATGTGTTTCTCCCGGAAAGAGTCTGATACCCGGTTCCCTTTCGTCGATTCTGCACTTGATACGGCGAGAGGTGGTCGTTTCACTTTCCTGCCAGCACGACATCCTCTGTGTCTTATCTTCTTAACATCTTCATCAGGTTGACGAAGAATATTAAGAGATATTAGGATGTTGACGATGTTTTGGTCAATTTCACTGATTCTACTTCCGACTGATAATAATGATACATTTTGTCAAAATTGTCCCGAATTTTCATTTTATATTTATAACGAACTACTTAATACAAACCATATTTGTTTTATTACCCCTTTGAAGGTCCTTTTAGATCCAAAACCGTCGACATTAAAAAATGGTATAAAAATAATATACTACAGTGTATATTGTCATACCACAAATGAAGTTATGTAGAAAATGAAAATAAATAAGTTAAATTACTCGTTTATTTTCTTTTGGTATTATTACATTTATATCTATATATATATATATATATATATATATATATAATATATAACAACAATAATAATATGTATGTATATGCCCTAACTATATGCTATATATGTATATAATATATATATATATATATATGTTGCTGTAATAACATATATATATATAATATATATATATATATATATATATATATATATATATATATATATATATATATATATAACTCTTATATATATATATATATATATATATATATATATATATATATATATAACTAACTAACTAACTAACCATCACGCCGTCTCCCCGAAGGGGTAGGCAGAAAGAATGGACTGCCACACTTTTCTTTCCTGACATATTTCTCTCGCTTCCTCAACATTCATACATCGTGTCATGCACGCGCGTCGATTTCTCTGACTCCTCACATGGCCGACATTCAATATTTGATTTATTTGATCGTGCCACGTTTTCCTTGGTCTTCCTCTATTTCTGGTACCATTTACATCATTAACATATAATTTTTTTACCATTCTTTCTTCATTCATTCTTTCCATATGTCCAAACCATCTTAATGATCCTTTCATTATTTTGTTCATGACACCATCATTCGCACCGCATTCACTTCTTATATTTTCATTCGACACTCTATCATACACAGAATATCCACACATTCGTCTAAGAGATCTCATTTCTACTGCATTTATTCTACTTTCATCCTTCCTTTGCCAGTTCCATGCTTCGCTTCCATACATAAGGGTCGGTAGAAGAACACCATTGTGCACTGCCATTCTAGCTTTTTTGGATAGGTTTTTGTTTGATGACAACTTTAAGTGCACCATTCACTTTGTTGCCTGCCCCAACCCTTCTTTCAATATCCCTCTCCACTCGCCCATCTCTTGTAAACATACTACCTAAATACACGAACTCAACTACTTGCTCCAAATTTTCACCATTCACGCTAATGTTGCAGACTGTCGTGGTTTCTTCCTTTTCAAAAATCATTACCTTGGACTTATTAACATTCATCATCAGATCATTTCGCATGCATACCTCATACATACAATTCACCAGGACTTGTAGTTCATGCTCGTTGTCAGCAAGTAGGACAGCGTCATCCGCATACAAGAGACAGCTTACTGACACTCCGCTCATTTTGGCACCTACATCCAACCCTTTCAGCTCTCTCATACAATTGTCCATATACAGATTAAATAACCACGGGGACATTACGCAACCTTGTTTGACACCTTTATTGATATCAAACCAGGCTGTAAGATCTCCATTTACTCTGACACTAGCAGTGCTTTCCGTGTATAGCGACTTAATGGCCGTGATCAGTTTTGTACTTATTCCATATTCAGACAATATTTTCCACAACTTTTCTCTATTAACGTAATCATATGCTTTTTGCAAGTCGACAAATGCACAGAAAAGTTTGCGATTTTTGGCCAGAAACTTCTCTGTCAATGTACGAAGTCCAAAAATTTGATCCATACATCCTCTGCCATTCATAAAGGCACCTTGCACATCCCAAACTTTGTCACTCGTCAATTTTCTTACTCTTTCTATTAAAATTCTGCCATAGACTTTACCAACGACACTCAAAAGACTAATAGCTCTGTGGTTTCCACATTCCATACGCGATCCTTTTCCTTTGTACAGGGGCATAATTACTGCTCTCCTCCAGTCTAGCGGCGTATATCCCTCCTCCAAGCACTGGTTAAATAACTTACATAACCATGCAGAAACCACTTCGCCACCGCTTTTAATAAAATCTATGGCAATACAATCAAATCCAACAGCTTTTCCACTTTTCATTGCATTCACAGATCTTTTCATCTCATTCGTACTTATTTTCTCAATATTATCATTCATAGGTCCCGCACTCGCACTAGTTGTTATACTTTCGATCACGCTTGTATCACCACCATACATCTCCTTAAAATATTCCATCCATCTTTCTTGTATGATCTTACTCTCCGTTAACATTCTTCCCTCGTTGTCTAAATTGCTTTCACACATCCACTATCAGGAGGATTTCGGGCTTTTTTAACTTCTTTCCAAAACATTTTTAAATTTGCTTGGAAGTTGTTTGTCATTTTGAGCCCTTCTTCCTCCTTCAGCTTTTCTTTCCGCGCTTTCACTACCGACTTCACTCTCTTCTTGCATACCTTATACAAATCTTTTGCTCTTTCATACTTAACTCTGTCATTCTTATTTATCGACAACATATTCAACCAAGCATCTTTCTTCTCTTTAACAGCAATCTTTACGTCATCATTCCACCATGCATCCCCTTTCCTTCTTCCTTGTACACACACACCACACGATTCTTTCGCTGATTCACACAAACTCTCCTTCAAGTATTTCCAGGTCTCGTCAATACTCAACTCACTTACATCCCGCTCACTCAATTTATCTTTCACTTTTCTTACGAAATTATTTCTTACGTCATTGTTTTGCAGTTTTTCAACTTTGACTCTAGTCGGTGCGGCTACTGTTTTGCTTCTTCTGGTAAATATATATATATATATATATATATATATATATATATATATATATATATATATATATATATATATATATATATATATATATATATATATATATATATATATATATATATATATATATATATATATATATATATATATATATATATATATATATATATATATATATATATATATATATATATATATATATATATATATATATATATATATATATATATATATATATATATATATAACTGCTATCATATATATATATAGATTTAGGTGCCAAAATGAGCGAAGTGTCAGTAAGCTGTCTTTTGTATGTCGATGACGCTGTCCTACTTGCAGACAACGAGCATGAACTAGTCCTGGTGAACATTATGTATGAGGAATGCATGCGAAATGATCTGATGATGAATGTTAATAAGTCCAAGGTAATGATTTTTGAAAAAGAAGAAATCATGACAATCTGCAACATTAGCGTAAATGGTGAAAATTTGGTGCAAGTAGATGAGTATTTAAGTAGTATGTTTACAAGAGATGGACGAGTGAAGAGGGATATTGAAAGAAGGGTTGGGGCAGGCAACAAAGTGAATGGTGCAGAAAAGTATGGCAGTCCATTTTTTCTGCCTACCCCTTCGAGAAGACGGCGGTATGATTAGTTAGTTAGTTAGTTAATATTTATATTCATTTTTTAACTGAAGGTTTTTATATAATAATAAACAAAATTAACTGCTTAAAACGAACGTACATAAATAACAAATTCATTTCCATTAAACGCAATTCACTTACTTCTATATAAATTAAGTTAAATGTATTTTAAATCCATAAATTCTGTTTTTCCTAGAACTCTCACCGAGGACGAAATACCACTAAATAAACGTAAGGGCTCTAATGAATCAAACTGTGTTAATTCAGACTTACGCCATGTAAGAGAATTGCCAAATTTTCCAGCTAAACCAAACCGCCTATTGAAGACAAATATGTACTCAAAGGGGAAAAGCATTAACTTATAAATACGTCAATCAATATTGGCAAGTTAAATACAGAGTAATTAAACAATTTATTACTTATTACACGAAAAAATAAATCTGTTTTTAATTAAAGTGATGTTTTCATTTGAAAAAACTTCAAATTTTAGTTTATTTAAGATTTTTTTATACTTGTGTAAACGTATTTATATTATACAACATTTTGAATGTATACAAATACTTGTAGACGAATACTGGATTTTATTTACACATTGCGGGTTATCAATTCATGGTTCATTTTATCTCAATAGAGACTAATTTTAATAGATGGACATGTGAATTGTGGTGTTGGATATTAACATATACACAACTTCCAAAAATGTGTCAGACATGGTGGTCATAAGGAAGGTGGAATGGGGAATGTTGTATTTCATAAAGCGTGTGCTTAACCCAACCAATGACAGGTCATAAGTCAACAAAAAATTAACATTATAATGGAAAACAGTGTTTAATTTAGAATAAATTAACAATTAAATTTTTAATAAATTGACAATTTAATTTATTATAAATTTTAAATTACTATACCTAGATCAATGGTGTTAAATTTTTACATAACAATATTTTATGATTGTCAAAGTATAGATATATACAGAATACATTGTGATTACATAAGACATGCGTCCACCCTATCATGATATATGGGTTTGAAGTGAGAACCGATACCAACAAGACATAAATCTCTCACAGATTGGGGGAAATGGGAAACTTACGCTCCATCGCAGGCAAAACTCATAGTGATCGGATCAGATATGAAACGATCAGGTGTGTCTGTAGCCAGGTTGATCATGTTGCTCGATACCTCGAAAACACAATGAGATGGGAAGAAATAGAAGGCACTTCTGGAGGGATCGTGAAGAACACATGGAAGAAACGAGATTTGTGAATATTGCTAAGACTAAACCTTTGTACCAAGAGATCACCAGGAAAGCCATCAAAAAGATGGAAGGACATCTGGATGTCCTAGATCAGTCTACTAGCACAAACAGCTCATACGGCCTAGACTAAGAGGAAGAACAAGAAGAACATTTTGATTATGCGTTCACGAAATTTGCACATTGATAAGTTTTATAAATGATTATACCATTTAATTTCAGTATTTCTAATTTCAAGTTTTAAGTTCTGTATTTAAACGTTACTTTGAAGACACAACAATATATTGTTTTCTTTAACTACGGCTGAGAATTTACGTAAATTACTCGTACTAACGTAAATTCTAAAACTCAAATTATAGGATAGAAGTTTTCTGTTAACTACACTGCAGACATATTATTCAACAAAGTGTAATCTTTTAAACGATTTAACACCAGATAAACCCTGGCAAACGATGTAAGTACCAGACACTGCGTATAAAAATAATAACGAAATCGTTTAAGCGTTGGTACGACTATTTCCTATTCGTAAAAAAATGACATTAGCAAAAACATGCCAAGAAAATTACCAAGCAAACCGTTTTTCTTTTTTCGTAAATATCAGGATCATAAAGAAATTTGAGAATTTCATATCAAATAATCGATCAACGTAATATGGCTTTAAAAATGTTTTTTTAAATATTAACATTAAATTTATGAATCACATACCTAGAAGGGCGAAACATGTCATATTATTTATCACTTATATTATATTTCGGAGCTGCAACACCTATTCAAATTCGTCGTCTCTTCTTCAGCCTATTCCCATCCACTCCTGGACAAAGGTCTCCTCTATTTGCTTCCACGTCATTCTGTCTTGTGCAGACTGCATCCAGGTTATTTCGACATGTCTGTTCGAATCATCCTTCCACCGTAGTTGCGGTCGCTCTGTACTACTCTTTGCTGTCCACGGTTTTCAAGTCAGCAGTCTTCTTGTCCATTTTTCGTTGCGTTTCATGCAAACATTTTGGCTAGTTCCTCCGGAGAACACTCCGGAGCAACAGCTCACGAGTAAGATGTTATCGGCAAAACGTAGACGGTTTAAATAGTTTCCATCAATACGGATTACTTTAGTTTCCCAGTTTAGATTTTTGAAAATGTATTCGAGGGCTAATGTGAAAAGTTTTGGGGAAATCGTGTCTCTCTGTCGGATTCCCCTTTTAATCTGTATCTTGTCTGTCGACCAATCCTTGTTGAATTTTACCTAAATAATTGCGTAAATATCTTGAGTCTATACCCGCTTGTTCATCGGCGCCATTATAGCCCACGTTTTGATTAATATTACCAAATAAAATTAAAAAAACAAAAAACTAACTAACTAACTAACCATCACGCCGTCTCTCCGAAAGGGTAGGCAGAAAGAATGGACTGCCACACTTTAATCGATGCGGCACTCCATCCTTCTCTTTTCGCCATCGCGAGAGACGCGGTGTGATGGGTTGCGAACCTCATCGCCACAAAAAGGCATCTCCCGCGCACATTTCGATCGTTCAACGTCTACATAATAAATCTAAAACAAATTATCTGTAATACAATAATATAAAATAAAATAACAAAGAAAAATAATTTAACACATAATGTTATTTTAGATGGTGCACTTGTCGTCAGCTGGACGATCCGGACATTTGTGTTTATTTCATTTTTATTCCACGTTATCCACTGTTTTTTTTTTAATTTACTGTAATTAGGCACTTAAAACAATCCAACACCAAGCAAGAACTTCAAAATACTATAGAAGAATTTATTCAAATTGTCATTGGAACAAATGAAAAATTTATTTTTGCACCTGTCAAAATTCTTTTTATAAACGAAAAAACTTATATAATTTTAACACCAAAACAGTAAAAACGTATTTTTTGTCACAAATAACTATTATAAAGAGCGGTAATAATCAAATTGACCAAAACAATTCACTTATACACGAAATAACTCCAAATTGACGGGAGCACCATATGAACCAAACCAAATAAACAAAAAACAACTTAAATAAAATACGTCTGAACAAACTTATAAATTTGGGTGACTCTCATAATTATTACGAGTGAAAACGCTTATTTTTTTTATTTACTTTATTTTATGGGAACGATATGTTTTGCCTTAGTTGATAATACTCGTATATCATGAAATGTCATAATCAACTATCAAACATTTGAAAATACCTCAACAACGCGAAACATATCAATCTCATAAAATCGAATACAACATCTAGAAATACATCTTTCCATTTGAATTAATTATTTTAATGGAGTTTTACATCATTGTTTAAGAAACAATAAATACTTTGGGTCTTACTTTGGGAAGACGATTTCAATCGGTGAGGTGTTTTTCATTTAACAATTGTGCAGCTTTAGCAATCGTAATAACTTCATCAAATATTTCTACTAAGGATGCACATTTCAATCCAGTTTGTCCAAATCAACTGACGGGTGATCCATGTCGCGCTCTTGGCCTCGATTGAGTTATAATGGTTATGGCTTCTGCGGCCTTGTAAACTATTTTATGAGAAACTTTACTTTAAATATTCACATAACTACACCCGTGAGTCAAACAAGTTTCACATGTATGAAGTTTCGTATGCAAAATGTGATACGAAATCAGTATTGAAGATTGCATATGGTCATTATGACCAACTAGGGAGACTCAGAACAAAAACAATAACTAGTCCATTGTTTTGACCGAAACACTATGATACTTTCTTTTTTATTCTAAACATTATTCTTTTTTTTTTATTCTAAAAAAAGACTAACATCAAGGATTTTTGTCAATGATATTAGAATTTATTTTACAATCTTCAATGTGAGCAGAAAATAGCTCATTATTATGAAGAAGGAATCTGGTCGTGTCCAGGCGTGAAGCCATGTCCCCTGGATCAGGAGCCAAGCGTTCTATCCCCTAGACAACCACCCGAATTAACTGTTAAATTTACAACACTGTTATAATATCACAATTTCTTATTATACATTTTTTCAGAATGTTGCGACATATGTTTCATCAACGATGTTGGCACCATCAGGTGTTAAAAGCATTTGATGTTTGTGGCACCTGATGATGCCAATATCGGTCGGCGAAACAGCTTTCGCGATATTCACAAAAAAAAAATGTATAATAAAAAACAATAACGAACATAATGATCTCAAATGTACTGTACTTTATTTTAAAATGTGCGTTGATTTACAACAGCTCACAACTTAATTACCGCACTCGAACAGACTAACCCGCACATTAAAAACCTTGGTTTCTACGAATTTCACAAAACTCAACTTTTATACAATACAAAAACAAACTCCTACTCCTAACTAAAACTAACTAACTAACCATCACGCCATTTCCCGGAGGGGTAGGCAGAGAGGATGGATCGCCACACTGGCCTGTCCTGGCATACCTCTTGAGCTTCCTCTACATCCATACATCGTACCATGCACGCACGTCGATTGTTCCGACTTCGAATGTGGCCGCCTTTTAGTAATTGATTAATTTGGTCATGCCATGTTTTCCTCGGTCGTCCTCGGCTTCTTTTCCCACTCACGCTGCTTGTGTACAACTTTTTAACCATTCTACTCTCATCCATTCGTTCCATATGTCCGAACCATCTCAGGGATCCTTTTTTAATTTTATTCGTGATGTAGTAATATGCCTTACATTTCATTCTTATTTCATCGTTCGGTATTCTATCATACAACGTTTTCCCGCACATTCTTCTTAGTGATCTCATTTCTACGGCGTTTATCCTGCTTTCATCCTTCTTTTGCCAGCTCCAAGCTTCACTTCCATACATGAGGGTTGGCACTAGAACTTTATTGTGTACTGCCATCTTTGCTTCTGTGGATATATTTCTATTTGCAGGTGGATATATTTCTATTTGCATATTCCTACTCCTCAGATACTATTTCACGTTTTCCGATATCTAACGCAGTTCCACCCAATGTTTCCGTTGTCATCATAAGAAATGACAACAAGGAGATAAGTCCGCAACAAATATATATTATTTAATTTTTCAGTATAAAGTTTAGAGAGCTTTTTTGGGTAATTATTTTTTGCATTAGAATTATTTAAGATACGAACATAGAAAAAAAGGACTTCTTTCTAAACTATTCATATACTCGCATTTTATTTATATTCACTTGTGCCTACCGAAAAATATTTTTACGAATTGCAAAAGTTACTTAAGACAAACTACAGGTGGACCAAACTGAAGTTAGAACCATCTAAAGCTAGACTTTCTTACTTGAAGAGCCTTTTTGGAAACTTTCAAGATCTCTCCTCGTGCCTAACACTGTCGGAATATAAGTACAGTTGAACAAAGTTTCTCAAACTCAATGAAGAATACCCAAATATTTATGTTCGTAATTATTTAAGCTTAATTTTCCGATAATAGCTTTTCTCAAATAAATTATTTATTCGTAACAACGAAATGCGTTTTGTGCTAACAATATTGAATCCCTTTTTTCTTCAATGCTTTCTTTTCTCGAAATATGTGATAAGTTATAAGTTAAATTATCATCGAATTATTAGTGGATGCTGTCAAATTTTACACTGTCTGCAATAACAGTTTGTGTTGAACAACTGAAAAAATGCTTTTGCTTATTTATATATTTCATATTTCTTCTTATTAAAGTTGTTCTCCCTATTAATAAGAAATATATTGTAGTAAATAAAACGCTTCAGTGTGGAACTTTCAAAGGAGTAAAATTAAAACAAAGTAAATTAAATAAAATATAAACATTGTTTTATTTGTATACAAATACTTGTAGACCAATACTGGATTTTTACCCATTGTGGGTTTATAATTTTTTAAGGATTAATAATATATTCGTTTCTATTGAGGTATAATTAATCCTTAAATATAAACTGTTAAATTTAAAAACTTTGTTTTAAAAAAAATGGGACAAAAGTTGAAGGCAGTATTATAAATTGTCGCGTAAAATAAAAATACAATTGTGATACATAAAACAAAGTTTTTTAATTTAACAGTTTATAATGTTAAAGTATCAAAGTGTTTCGGCCAAAACATTAGACTATTTAATTTAATTAACACAAAACCATCTCAGCGTATATATGAATATATGTACATTAAATAATTAATAAAATGTTCTAACCGTGTTTAAATAAGAAAATAATTAAATTTCTCATGTTGCTTGTTGAAAATAATGATTAACCAAGATACAGTGGTGACTAACTAACTATCCATCACGCCGTCTCCCCGAAAGGGTAGGCAGAGAGAATGGACTGAAATTCAATAAAATTTCGAGTTCCAAGGTGGGACTTAAAATTATTTCCAGATGGATGACCTGAAGAATGTAGAGGGAATGCCAGGGACAGGAGCCAGTGGAGGATTTTTGTGAAGGAGATCAAATTCCACACCGGAATGTAGCGCCTAGAAGAAGAAAAATAAGAATGTTGCTTATTAAGATTTCTATGGTAGAAATTCAATGTAATAGATAGAAATTTAATAAATAAATAAATTATTTACCGTATGTATTTCATTGCATAATACTTTTTCATCTCGTTCCAACTGTTTAAAGCAACTTACTCTCGTCTTCTGAGGTGCTGAACTAGCCCGCTGCCTTCTGGTTCAGAAAAAGCGAGTTTCTGAAACCGGTCAAAACTAGAAGAACATGAATTAATGTAAATTAAATGGTTTATTTTTTCATAACTTTAAAAAAATATGTTTTATAAGCTTCGTGAATATGTGTCATACAAAATTGATTGTATTTTGGTTGCATGCATAATTCAACGATTTGTGTTCTTGTATATTCTCGAAGCAGAAAATGTATTATAGATTTCCACTTTTAGCGAAAATTAACACTTTCAATGAATGTTTTCTCCGGAAGCTTTCACAGCAAGTCAATAAAATATTCACTGATTGGATGCGATACACCCATTTTCCATTAGTACGATTCAATTAACATAATATGTAGGTCAATCCTATCTCAGGAAAAGAAGTTTTCACCTTCAATCGAAATTCATTTATGATTTTTGGAATGAAAAACTTTGTTTTCTGTAATGGAACTAATGACATGTTTAAATGTATGTTTACGAAAACTTTTAAATGTTATAATGTATGTTGAATGTACATAATATACCTTGAATTGATCCGAAAAAAAAACATTTTTTTTTTTAATTTTGTATTCTTTTTTTACAATTTAATAGTCATAACATTTTTGTGACGCCTTTACGGTTTTTAATTCCCAAAGCAAAATGACCTGTATCAAATTTTTCGTACTTATAGATTTCATCACCAGTTTAAAACTAACTAACTAACTAACCATCACGCCGTCTCCCCGAAGGGGTAGGCAGAAAGAATGGACTGCCACACTTTTTTTCCTGACATATTTCTCTCGCTTCCTCAACATTCATACATCGTGTCATGCACAAGCGTCGATTTATCTGACTCCTCACACATTCGGCCGACATTCAATATTTGATTTGTTTGATCGTGCCACGTTTTTCTCGGTGTTCCTTTATGTCTGGTTCCTTTTACATCGTTAGCATATATATTTTTTACCATTTTTTTCATTCTTCTTTCCATATGTCCAAACCATCTTAATGATTCTTTCATTATTTTGTACATAACCCCATCATTCGCACCGCATTCACTTCTTATATGTTCATTCGATATTCTATTATACACAGAGTATTTACACATTCGTCAAGAGATCTCATTTCTACTGCATTTATTCTATTTCCATCCTTTTTTTGCCAGTTCCATGCTTCGCTTCCATACATAAGGGTCGGTAGAAGAACACCATTGTGAACTGCCATTCTAGCTTTTTTGGATAGGTTTTTGTTTGCGATGACAACTTTAAGTGCACCATTCACTTTGTTGCCTGCCCCAACCCTTCTTATCATTACCCTTCATTCACCAGTTTAATTTTTTTTTCTTTATTGGCAATCACTTCATATTATGGACTCACATTTACATACTTTTTTGGAAACGTTACATTTTCACAAGAATTAATGTTAAATTTTCTACACTGAGAAAGGGCGTCTGTGTACGTGAAAAGTACAATAAAGTGTTGTGGAAATACTTATCTACAATATATACTTATAAATAATCTCTGGAAAAAAACATGTACGAAAATTTCGGTATTAAAAATGGCGAAATAAAGCTCCACGTCACCTTTAACGTGTAATTACCGTTCCGTTTGGTAACGACACAATGCATTCCTTGGGATCCTCATCCCCTTTAGCGAAATTCCACGAAAGCCGACTGCCACAATCTGCCCTTAAGTGGCGCAGCTTTGCTATTTGGGGAAATGTTTCATTACGAGAATGCCCGTAATACCGCACACGTCTGAGGTAAATTTTACACTGCACTACATTTAATATAATGCCCATAAAGGGTAGACCTTATTAACGGGGTATTTTAAAGGGTTAGTTAGTCGGTCAAATAGAGGCATAAACGAAATATTTTGCATGTTTTTACAGCTTAATTTATAATTTTTTTTACTGAGATATAGTAGAATAAAAAATAAATTAATATTATAATATCCGACATTAAAAACGTAACTGCATAATGTTTAATTAGTGAGTTACCTATAAAACTGCATTTTTTATGAAAAAATATTTGTTTTTTGAATGTATACAAATACTTGTAGACAAATACTGGAATTTACCCATTGCGGGTTAATCATTTTTAAGGATTAATTGTATCTCAGTAGAGACGAAGATGTATATTGTTTTTGGAAACAGAATATGGTATGACCTGTCACTGGTTGGGTTAAGCGATCGCTTTATGTAATTAAAAAAAATGTCAGACGTGGTGGTCGTAAGAAGGGCGGAATGGGGAATGTTATATTACATAAAGCTTTCGCTTAACCCAACCAATGACAGGTGGTAAGTCCTGTAAACGCCTCGACCACCATATTTTGTTTCCAAAAACAATTTACATCTTCGTCTCTATTGAGATACAATTAATCCAAAAAAATATTTGTTAAGAATTTATAGTTTTTATTTTATTTAAAGATTTCATCGTTGTGATGTGAAACTTTGCTAGAACAATGTCATGGAAACTTTTATATAAAATAAAATGTGAAGTATAATTAGCGTTTTCATGGACAAAATAACCAAGCGAAAAATTGCTCTCAAAAAAGGGGTCGCGCAGTACTACATGCCTCGCATAAAACGTGAAAAGTTGTATGGAAGATAAAAAGGCGAGTCCGTTTATGAACGATGCTGGCACTCTGTACCGCGGCTGGCGCGTGCCCTGTCCGCCGTAGATGTGACGTGACCACAGTGCTAGGGATGGGGTAGTGAATAATCGATTTATTGATTAATTCCGATAGAATGCTTTGTTTATGTATCTTATGTATCTTTTTTTTTACTTATACATGTTTTACATTTATTTGACAAAAAAATAATTATGGGCTATAGTTGTCACACTAGGCATGGCCTGTATCGTGGCAACTACATAATTAATACGAATGAAAACGTCAGTTTTCTAGAAGTTTTATTATATTTTATGAGAATAACATGTTTCGCCCTTCTAAGGCAAATGTGACGAAATTTCATCTCGTTGCGGTTTATATACACTACATCATTGTTACATCTTATCATATCTTTACATCATTGTTCAAGAAACAATAAATATCTATATATTATTTTAAAATCCTTTATAAAATCATCATCTAATTAATACGAACAAAACCTTTGTTTTCTAGATGTTTAAATATATTTTTTGAGAATGATAATATCATATATGTTTCACCTTTCTAACGTATTAACAAATGTCTTTTGCCTGTCTAAGATGTAAAAATCAAATTTGAAAGTAGGAAAACGTTGAGATTTTTAGAATTGAATTCTCGTTTTTTTTTTTAAATGTCAACCTCGCGGCAAAAACCAATTATAATACCAATATGTAAAAAAAATAAACTGTGTTTCATATTTACATTTATCTAATTTCACTTATAATCGTTATATATTTACTTATATTATTAAAAATCACTTTTTAATACTGAGCGTATTAGAACGAAATGTCAAATTACAGCTCAATTGCGCAGGTCGAAAAACATATCCATATATTTTTTTCCATAGACATCTCGAGAGGCGTTCTTTGCCAAATGATAATATTCGACTCCTATTATTCATTGATTAAAACTCTGACGTACAAAACAAAAATTCTGTTCCTTCACCGAAGTAGTATTAATGAACAGTGAAAATATCACCAAAATCTGTCAATCTGTCAGTTGGTTGCCGAGTCCATTGAGTTCAAATAAAAGAAGAAGAAGAGGACCCTTCGTTTTTATGTGTAGAATATTATTATAATGACCTTTTTTTCAAGTGCCCTGTCGGGTCCCCCCAAGGTTGGCGATCACCTCGGCGAACTTGTCCCTATCCTGCGCTGCTCGAAAAAGCTCCTCCACACTTCGGATGCCGGTCCACTCCCTCACGTTTTGCAGCCAGGAGATTTGTCTCCTTACGGGCCCCCGGCGTCCCTAAATTTTCCCCTTTAATATCAGTTGGAGAAGGTGGTACTTTTCCCCACGCAGTATATGACCCCGATGTAAGATCTTTCGAACCTTGATAGTTGATAACAGTTCCCTGTCAACTCTAGCTCGCCTCAGGACTTCGGTATTGGTAATCATGTCTGTCCAGGGAACTCTGAGCATTCGGCGATGGAGCCACATTTCAAATAATTATGACAATAATGATTAAATTATTATGAAATTTATTATGACAGATTATTATTACAGAATTAATATGACCATCATGATTAAAAATAGAATGAGAACAAAAAGTATAAATTTGTTTGTGGTATGTATAAGATACCACATATACGAGTATATGATAATTTGGCATAGAAATACGTTAGACCACACAAATTAAAAATTAGAGTTGAATAAAACATTAATTTTTAAGGCCACATCGAAAAACTAATTGCTATTTCGATTGTGTGTACACCATTTCTATTCGAATTGCATTCGTTGCCTACATCTGGACACAGCACGACTCGTAGTACCAGCAATATCGTAAAGATAAATGCTACTGCCGTCAGTACCTCCTGAAATATTTCGCAAATCTACTGTAAAACAGAATTTTAAAGATGTTTTTTACTTTGCTGTATACATTTCACGACATACAACGTATCTACACTCTGATAGTGTGTTTTGTAAAATATGTATTGGAGACATTTTTTTGTCGCAAGTAATTAAATTTTTTCGCTTAAACGGAGATAGAATATTACAAACATATCTCTTGAAAAGCTAAGTTATTGATTAATGCATCTTTAAATGTTATCCATACATGTATAACTAACCTGATTTTGGTGGTACCGCAGTGGAGAACAAACATCGCTACAAAAATCAACATTAATTATATTTTATGGAAATGACATGTTTTTCCATTATCAAATGTTAACATGGTAATTTCTTTATTATCAAATGTTAACGAAACTTCTAGAAAAAAATATGTTTTCATTCGTAATTATTATTTAAGATGGGATTTATTTTCATCATTGAATTTATTTTCCAAATGGACATTACAAATGTAAATACATTGAAATGGCCGATTCGGAAGAATGCATCGACTTAGTAATAATACATGAGCAATTACGACGCTAATGAGACTAAATATTACTATTTGAAGTTTTTTCCTTTGAACATAAACAACAACAAACCATCACGCCGTTTCCCCGCAGGGGTAGGCAGAGAGAATGGACTGCCACACTACTCTATCCTGGCACACCTCTCCAGATTCCTCCACATTCACACAGCGAGTCATACACGCACGTCGATTCTTCCGACTTCTAACATGACCAAACTTTGAAATTTGTTTAATTTGATCATACCATGTTTTCCTCGGTCTGTCTCGACTCCGTACTCCATTTACATCATTAGCGTATACTTTCTAAACCATTCTTTCTCCATCCATGCGTTCCATATGTCCAAACCAACGCAGCGATCCTTTCATAATTATGTTCATAACACCTTATTCCGCTCTACATTCGTTAATACGAAAAATGTTGATCTTTGAAGCGATCATATTCGATAGTAATAGTTTCGAAAAAAATTCAAATATGCGTATACTTTGATTAAACTTATTTTTTTCATTTCAATGAATTTTGGTGTATCTACTATTTCAGTTAAAAATTTCGTGACGTCTGGATGGAAGTTTATGTGCGATTTCAATACATATATTATAAACTAATTTATAAAACAAAGTGCCTTCATAAAACTTCGCGAAAATATATGAAGTTAATCAAAATTTCTTATTAAACGTAAATCTAAAAGTATTTTAAAGACAAAGGCGATATTAGCTTTTTTTACAAAGATAAACAAATCGTTTTCAGCGATGCTCGAACTAAAAATATTTTTAACTGCTTTCTTATACTTTTTAGAGTGAGCGTATAAAGGGCAATTATTCTTTGTCAAATTTTAAAATCACTTCGATGTATAAACAGTTTTCTATTTCGGTTTTCAATGGGTGTGTGTACAGAATCATTTATAACCCTTGCTCGCGTCAAGTAATTGTATGGGCCGTATTGTTTATGACACCAGGACACTGACGGCCCGCGATAAGGAGAGGTAATCCCTCTTTTAATGATTTGTGACATCGCCGTACAAACAATGGACAGCAATGGATCATCCCTTCAGCCAGCTGACGTCACAACGTGGACTTCCAGTGAATTTTTAGTCTTTATGTTTTTTTAATGATTTGCATTGAAAATACGTTTATTTTTTATCTTCCTACGGAGTAAACAATCAAAATGAAATTTATGCCCTGTTTTTCCGTGTTGACAATGTAAGAATTTTGTGTGGAATTTTCGTTTTTAGCAATTATCAGCGTCCATTATTTTATTTGAAACTTTTGTGTTTAAAAAAAGAAGCAAAGATGGCAGTACACAATGAAGTACAAATGCCAAACCTCATGTATGGAAGTAAAGCTTGGAGCTGGCAAAAGAAGGATGAAAGCAGGATAAATGCCGTAGAAATGGGATCACTAAGAAGAATGTGCGGGAAAACTTTGTATTATG
Source organism: Lepidostoma basale (assembly GCA_022606425.2). Classification (NCBI taxonomy): domain Eukaryota; kingdom Metazoa; phylum Arthropoda; class Insecta; order Trichoptera; family Lepidostomatidae; genus Lepidostoma; species Lepidostoma basale. The sequence continues at coordinate 7,094,800 of JAHDVF020000814.1, read as the reverse complement.
GAATACCGAACGATGAAATAAGAAAGAAACGTAAGGTAGACGACTGCATCATGGATAAAATTAAAAAAGGATCCCTGAGATGGTTTGGACATATGCAACGAATGGATGAGAGTAGAATGGTTAAAAAGTTGTACACAAGCAGCGTGAGTAGAAAAAGAATCCGAGGACGACCGAGAAAAACATGGCATGACCAAGTAAATCAATTGGTTGAATTAATAATAATAAAAAATAGCTATAATTTATCATTCCTATATACAAATACCTTGCCGCCTTTGGTTAACTGAGACATGTCTTTGAAAATGATGAAATACCGGTTTGTCTCAAAAGAAAGGTCTACGACATGTGTATGCTGCCCATAATGACATACGGACTAGAGACGACAACTCTTACAACAAAAAGTGTCCACAGGCTCAAGTGTACACAGAGGTCCATGGAAAGACAGATACTTGGTGTGAGCTTGCGTGACCGCATAAGGAATGAAGAAATCAGACGCCGCACCAGGGTTGCTGACGTCAAGGACCGAGTGGCAAAACTGAAATAGCAATGAGCTGGAAACTTGGCTAGACAGGGTGGCAACAGATGGGCACCCAGGATACTCAGTTGGAGACTATGGGCAAATAGGCGAAGTGTCGGAACGCCACCGATGAGATGGAACGATGATATTGTCAAAAGGGTTGGAAAATCTTGGATACAAAGGGGGCAGGATAGAGACGAGTGGAGGAAAATGGAAGAGGTCTATATACAGCAGTGGAGGGAAGAAGGCTAGCAAAGAAGAAGAAGATATACAAATACATCATATACAACAAAATTTGTATGGTGGCACAATGAGTATTTTTTTTAATTACCCACGATACGTGTAAAAAAAAAGTTTTACATAATCTGCATTTATTATAATTAATGAATACATTGTAGCATTAATTAAAATGAATTTATAATAGTATTTGAAAGTTTCATAATATTCTTGGAATAATAAAGTAAGGAAAGTTCGCGGCGAACCATCTTTTCTCTCTACTCCGTCTGGGGTATGCTTTGGTTTATTTTGTTTTAATTATCCTCCAATATCCATTAAATCATATCTTTTTATTTCTAACTGGTTTGTTCATTATATAACCAATTGGAATTTGAAACATAATAAATATTACTACACTATTAATTTAAAATTTTATATTATGGTAACATTGTTAAAAAATAATATAACCTTTTACAAAAGTCGGTATTCTATTTTTTTTTCTTCAATCGAAGCTTATTTTAAATCAAATGTAGTTTATTGATTCAATTTTAGAAGTGATTTGCAAGAAAAATGAAAACATTGAAGTCAACGTTTTCTTATATTATGAACTGCCACATCGAAGGTCCCGGGTTCGATTTCCGGCGATGACAGTTTGGTTCTCATAATGTTTTGATTAGATGTGTGAATTTAAGTGACAATAAAATAGCGATACATAAGCTACCTATCACCAGCCATGAGAATTGATATGATAGCTGTAACCTTGTTACCTGTAACATCGATTTGATTTGTGCTCTGATGATGTAAAGAGCTATTCAACAAAATAATAATGATGATGATAATAATCATAATAACTATAAGAATGATAAAAGGTACGATATTCGTACACGCGGATTGTTTAACCTGCGTAAGGCCTATACCTACTGACATATAGCATTGACACCAGAGCGGATACCACAAGAACGAAAGCTAGAGTACTGGTGGCAGAGATGAGGACGCTAAGGATAATAGCAGGAAGGACTATTCGAGATAGGGTGAGGAACACGGCCATCCGCGAGATCTGCAAGGTGGGGGATGTCGTGAGATGAGGCAGACAACGAAGAAGATACTGGAATGCGCACGTGCAGAGGATGGATCCCACCAGAATCCCACACGCTGTAGCGCATCAGATTCCTGCCGGCTGGCGTCCCCCCGGTAGACCGCCGAAGAGATGGAGAGATAGTTGGAAGTCAATCTCCCAAGAGAGTTAGTTAGAAAGTTTCAATCCTGGGATTGGTTTGCAGCAATTTCTTCTATTCTTCTCTTCCATTCTTCCCTGTCTTGTGCGGCTCTTTTGAAATCTACATATGATGAGCAGCGCACGTCCACTAACAGGTCCTCCAGGTACTCTCGGCGTGGGCGTCCCCTAGAGTTTGTCCCCTCGGTCATACCCTCCATTATGGCATGCAAGAGACCTTCTTGACGTACTCGTATTACATGGCCGATCCATCTTGCACGCCTTTCGGACAAGGTCCTGAGCAGGTGCTTTCCTCCTTCGATTCCATGAAGAACTTCCTCATTCGTGATGTGGTCTCTCCAGGAAATTCCTAATAGTCTTCTATAGGACCACATCTCAAAAGCCTCCAGTCTCCGCTTACCTCTTTCGGATAGGCACCATGTCTCGCATCCGTACATAAAAGATACTCCATACATAGGTCTTGATGAGGAGTATTCTCAGTTTTAGGTCTATATTATTTGATTATATTATTTTCGACCTTTTATTAAATGCAAGCCTTGCCTGATGTATACGGCTGTCGACCTCTCTCTTAGACCGACCGTCCCATGTTATTTTGCTCCCGAGGTAGACAAACTCCTTGGTGTTCTTTAGTGGAACTCCTGACATCACTACTCTCACCTGATGTTGCGTTCGGCCTACAGTCAGCAGCTTTGTTTATTCTTAATTTATCTTCATGTTGCAGCTATCTTGAAGAATGTCTTGCAAAGTTGCTAAGGCCCAAGAGAGGCAAGCCTGATTTCAGGAACAGACCAAAGGTCTATAAGGAGAAGTAAAAGAAGAAGAAGAAGAATTGTTTAGCAAAGCGTCTGCCTTTGTATTGAATCATCATTTAAACTATTTGTGAAATCCCGAAGGTAAACCAAATAAGTTGAAGTGTACACAACACGACCTGCTCCTAGTTCCGAATAGTTAATCACTTCTCCACACATGACGTATAAATACGCGCAGCCTCTAGTAGTAGTATGTATTATGATCACCCGTGAGGTGCGTAGCTAATGTCTCGGGTCCATAAACACTAACAAAACTTGGCACACTGAATGTACTGAGTACATTTATGGAACTTTGTTTACGTTTCACCTGATCTCGATAATGGCGAAATTCCTAAACAAGCAATGTTAGCTAAGCTTAATTACAAGGTACGTTTTTTACTACATATTAAATTAACTCAACCTTAAGGTTCACTTTATTTACTTTATAAGGTAAACCTTATAAAATAAATAAAGTGAACGACCCGATTTATATAATTTATACCAATATACCATTTTAATAAGGAATTTGTCTTGGAATACTTTCTTTTTTACTTTATTTTTCAGATTCAAAATGAACGATGTTTTAAAAACACTCTAATTTCATACTATAATATATAACAAGGGCTCAGAATTGACATTAAAAGCATATTTTTTTCCTGGGCTTCGCTTTCAAAAAGCCGCCATTTTTGCTGTTTTGAGACCTATATACTACCTTTAGCCCTATTTATTAGGGAATATAAAAACATATTTAGGGTTTAGCAAATATTTAAGAATAGCGGGGTTCTCGGAGTAAGAGCAATTAAATGACATATTTTTGTCCATATTGTACGTCCTCGTAGTCTCCTTTTTTAATTTGTTACTGTTGTGGCAATGGAAAATGGACATGGTGGAGAAGTTATGCACCCTGATATGAGAGAGTGCAACCCATATGTTGAAAATCGAAGACTGTTTAAAGGTGTTTTGTACTGAAATGGTTTATGTCACATATTTACCCCATGGAGTGCGAAGGGTTTCTAAAAAAATACGACAATTTTCGCCTGTGCCAAATTTCAGCGACAAAAAACTTATCAATCATAACATAATCTACAAGTTCGAGAATTCGTTTTTCCTTCTATATAAAACTCTTTAAAAAATCGATTGAGTCATACTCCCGAAAATATATAGAAATATGTAATTTAACTTATTTTTTAAGTAATAAGATCTTGTTTTTTTTCTAGTTAATAGTAAATATAAGATAAAATTATATTAAATATACTAACGATGTAAATGATCTTAGAAATAAAGGAAGCCCGAGGAAAACGTAGCACGATCAAATAAATCAAACAATAAATGTCGGCCACTTGAATAGACAGCAAAATCGTCGTGCGTGCATGGCACTATGTATGAATGTTGAGGATCGAGAAAAGTGTGGCCGTCCATTATTTTTGCTTACCCTTTCGGAAGGGTAGCGTGTTGGTGAGTTAGTTTTATTCATGAAACTTTAAAAATGGAAAAAAAATTATAAGCATTCATATGTTTTTTCAGTAAATGACGTAGACTAATTAATTTGTTGAATGGCTTAAAATTGAACACCCAGACACTCATTCATTTCATTATACTCCTGAATGGGTAGAAAATTTTGTGAGTAAGCACTCGCATCCCGCAACTCGCTGAATAGGCAATCATTTGCTAATGGGCACATCTGCGTATCTCCAGCTTGATGTTTCTTGATACAAGTGCATTCCCATGTAGGCAGACTTCACATTTTAAAATATAATTAACTTTATTTCTATTTTATGGTGCCATAGAAAGAGCCATGTTTGGAATAACCTTGAGGGAGAGATTTAGAAACGAATTTATTCGACAACAAACCAACGTGACTGAAGTGGCTCTACGGATAGGCGGGCTGAAGTGGCAGTGGGCTGGCCATATCCGTCGGAGAACCGACAGCCGATGGGGAAGACGGGTTCTAGAGTGGAGACCGCGTACAAGATTCCGTTGATTTGGACATCCCCCTGCCCGCTGGACCGACGATCTGAAGAGGATTGCTGGACATGGACGGATGGGAGCGGCAATGGATAGGGGGCGGTGGCGTGCTTTGGGGGAGGTCTACATTCAGCAGTGGATGACAGAAGGCTGATGGTGATGGTTGTATATACAACACTTTTATTTGAAAAATATAATTATAAAGACATGTTTCGGACAAACGGTCCTTCAGTAAAAATTAAATACAAATTTTTAAAAATAATTTAAAATTGTTGTTGTTTACATGATCTGACAGATGTTATAAAGATTTATTTTGGAACGTTTATAGAACGTATATAGAAGAAATATAATTAACGTTTATTTAACGTATATAGAAGAAATATAATTAACTTGTTTAAATAATTAACAATATTCTATTTTCAGTTAATTTTACATAATTTAATTTTAGAATGTTCTACTGATTTTTGTATTCCAGAAATATTCTTCCACAGAAACTTCAAAATGGCATACTTTTTAAATATTTTATTTTTTGTTTTCTTATAAAATCAAATTCCAAACGTAATAGCACTTGCTTGTTAATTACTTTATATAAGTATGACTGTGAATATGTTATTAAGAGGCAATATTTCAAGTGTTTTTTTTATAGAAAAGCGAAGTTTGGAACTGGCAGAATTATGCGAGCAGAATAAATGCGGTAGAGATGAGATCCCTAAGACGAATGTGCGTTAGAACTATGTACGACAAAATCTCAAATGCTGATGTAAGAAAGGAATGTAGAGCAGAAGAAGGTCTTATGAACAAAATTATGAAAGGATCGCTGCGTTGGTTCGGACATATGAAGCGCATGAATGGAGAAAGAATGGTTAAGAAAGTAAACGTTAACAATGTAAATGGAGTACGAAGTCGAGATCGACCAAGGAAAACATGGCATGATCAAATCAATTGATTTTTAATAGAAGGATGAGAGCAGAATAACTGCGGTAGAGATGAGATGACGTATGTGTGGTAAAACGATGTACGACAGAATTTCTAATGATGATATATGAATAAAAATTATAAAAGGATCACTGCGTTGGTTTTAACATATGAAACGCATTAATAAAGGAAAAATGATTAAGAACTAACACAATAACTGAAGGTTTAAAGACTTCGAAACATGTCGAGAAACATTAAACTGAAGAGTAGAAAAAACAGTGTTTAAATTATTTAAAAATGTGCATAGTTTAAAATCACTTCATCTATTAAGTAAAATATATTTTCCATGCATAATTTTTTATATAATAATGCGAGATTTAATTTTAAATGGAATATGCATCATTTGAGAATATATTTAAATGAATATTTGGAATGTATGTGGATTGTCCCTGGATCGGAACTTGAATAGAACATAATACATGCAAATGTCTCCCGAAGGATTCTTTTTTCCTTCCGGTGGAAAACTCTACTCAGAGATAAATTATTATTCACGAATAATGGATAGAATATAAATTGAGTGGATACATTATATATTATACGTAGATTTACCCACCAACATTCAAACTCTTCCCTGCAACGGAATTCTTGAATATATATTATATGTAAGTTATTATCACAAAAAATAAGGGTGTCATATCTCTCTCTCTGGTTTCAATCCTGGGATTGATTTGCAGCAATTTCTTATATTCTTCTCTTCCATTCTTCCCTGTCTTGTGCGGCTCACGGCGGGATGGGCAGCGCACGTCCACCAATAGGTCCTCCAGATACTCTCGACGTGGGCGTCCCCTAGAATTTGTCCCCTCGGTCATACCCTCCATTATGGCATGCAAGAAGCCTTCTTGTCGTATTACATGGCCGATCCATCTTGCACGCCTTTCGGACAAGGTCCCGAGCAGGTGCCTGCCTCCTTCGATTCTTTGGAGAACCTCCTCATTTGTTATGTGATGTTATTATCACAAAAAATAAGGTTGTCATATATACCTTTGATATTTGTTAAGGAATCCGCCTTTTCCATCTTAAGAACTGCAGATAATTTGTAGCTAAATATGATCATAATATTCGTGAACATAAATATTTTACTTGTTGTATAAATAGAAAGGAAACTAAATAGGATCGTTAGGATAGAATAGTGTGGGGTTCTATTCTCTCTACCTATTCCTCCGGGGAAATGTATAATGGAAAATTCAATTGTGATTGCTTGTTTGTAATATTTTAAAATTATTGAACGTCAAAGTAAGTTTGTTTATCGTTAAGTCAGAGATTTAAAATACTTCAATTTTGTGGAAAATGTTTTTTTATTTATTTTTTGTTTCGAAAATCGCGATCTTTTTACCAAAATTGTTTGACATTTGACAGCTGTCAAATCGATGGACCCAGAGTTATAAACTTAACATTACGGCTTGATAAACATAGATTCGAGACGGAATTGGCCGACATTATGACGTTTTCAGGGGCGCCAGGTCTTACAGTTATAGTAACATTTTATATACTGACACAAAGGACTCAATAGTATTAGAATATATTATACAATCTCTAATCTAAGCAGAAAATAGCTCATTATTCTAAAGAAGAATCGGGTCGTGTCCAGGATAGAACCCAAGTCCCCTAAATCAGAAGCTAAGCGTGTGCCCTAGAACACCATCCGTTATAATGACATTACAATGAACTAACAATAAAAAATGTATATTAATTAAATAAAACGATGTTTTTAACTCCTTCCACATTTGTCTTTATTTCGACAGCGACCGATTTCGCCAGGCTCGCTGGCATCGACAGACTGGTGACACTATTGCAAACCGAATCCTTTATATACATTCAGATCCTTCATATGCAAATATTTATACTGAATTACTGAATTTAAATATTGGTATTACAGGTATTCAAGAAGATTCTTATTCAATACAATTTATTTAAAATTTAATTATAGCTTACATATTTATATATAATATTACGTTTGAAAAATTGGTACTTTTTTACTGAATTTAAAAATAATATGTTATAGTTTATGGTCCATATTCCTATTAGTTTATCCTATTCTGTTTTTCCCATTAATCGTTTTATTTAATTATAATTTAAAATGAACTTTCATCAAGAGATTTCAGTAAAATCATTTGATTATCTTAATAAATATATGATTATTGCTTCTCGAAAAATTATGAAAAACTCAATATTAAATATTTGAAATTAATGAAAACGTATGTTTTGTTGCAATTCGTCATCATTTGATAATGCCTTAGCAAGACGAAACATGACATTCCCATAAAATAAATTAAAATCTAACTAATCATATTGTTTCCGTGCAGGGGTAATAAAAATTATGGACTGCCATACTTTTCGTCATGATTTCTTTTTTTTAGAATCCTCTACATTCATACAGCATGACACGCTCGCACGTAGATTCGTAATATAGCAGACTTAAAATATTCACGTATATTATATTATATAAAATTTTCCATCTCCTTTGAATTAGTAATTTTAACCCTCTAATTTGATACCTTCATGTAAATTTCACAAACTACCACAATTCGTATTATTCCTTTTCGCTCTACCGTGGCAGGGTAGGACCCGGGCCGTACCCTCCTGTTTTTATTCCACCCGTATAAACTTAGCGCCCTGATATGAGTTTATTTGCTGCCGAGACGGGAGGGAAATTCATCTCTCCTCCATTTTAAGACCCGGCCACATGACGGCGCGCCAGATAATATCATGTTTGCGGCAGTCAAATTATACCATTTCCTAAAGCGTAATTATTATAGCTCGCGTGGAGGACCATTTGGTAAAAATATTTATGTAAATTTCCTTTTTATATCAAGTTTTATTGGGGAATTAAGAAAAGTTTCATCGTTATTCTCCTATCTCAAACGTAAGCACTCTAAAATTACTCCCAAGTGTTTATTTTTAATGTTGCTGTATCATAAATTATTTAAGTATGTTTATAAAACAATAACACAATCTTTTTCAATTTTATTTAAATAAAACAAAAAGATTTTGAATGTATATAAATACTTGTAGACGAATACTGAATTTTACCCATTGCGGTTTTAACCTGCAACCCGTCTACAAGTATTTGTATACATTCAAAATGTTGTAAAAATACTGGTCCAAGTTAAAAATAGCATAAAAATTGGAGAGATTTCTCCCGGCGTTATCTAGCAATACGTTAATGGCGGTAGCCTTTCACATTGTGTTAATGAAAATCTTCTGCTTAATGCTTAATCCAATCTTAATAGATGGCGCTAGTGTAGATTGAACTAAAAAATGTGAAGTGTGGTGCTACATTGTAGCATATATACAAATTCCAAAAATTTGACATAAATGGTGGTCGTAAGAAGGGGGGAATGGGGAATGTTGTTTTACATAAAGCGTGCGCTTAAGTCCTGAAAACGCCTCGATCATCATATTCTGTTTAAAATTTGCATCTTCGCCTCTATTGATACAATTAATCCTTAAAACAAAAAGGTTGATGGCCTTCGTTGGAAAGTGGCAACAGTTATGACGCTACATCGAAGGTCCCAGGTTTGATTCCTGGTAAAACCTGGACTCTGAAAGTGAATGTAATGAACCGGTTGGAAACGTTCGAGATGTAGATATACCGCAGAATGCTCGGTATACCGTGGACCGATAGGGTCAGTAATGCAGACGTACTGTAGAGAGCCAGAGAGCTGTTGTCAAGTGTGATAATTAGAAAGGTCTCATATTTGGGTCATATGCTAAGGGGAGAAAAATACCACCTCCTTCGACTTATATTAATGGGTAAAGTCGAGGTACGTCGGGGAGTTGGTAGAAGGCAGCTGTCCTAGCTGCAGAACATCAAAGAGTGGACAGGAACAACAAGAGTTCAGAACCTGTTCCAGGATAGAAATTCCTTTGCTGTAAAGATCGCCAACGTTGGGGGGACCTGACACGGCACCGAAAGAAGAAGATGACAATGAGAAAAAATCACGGTGTCTTTTGTCTCGTAGAATCACGTGACAGTAAAATTACGATAGTAAACTACTTATCACGTGTTATAAGAATCAACCAGCTAAAAAAATGTAGGTTGTTTTCATTGTTATTTTCAATCATAGGGATTGGTTTGCAGTATTTAGTTTTCAGTAAGGTTCTTTGGATGCCTTTGGGGCCTTTTTAATGTGGTAGTATCCTATTGATTCATCATTTTTGTACATAACAGTTTTTTTAACTCAATTATTGAATATAATTTTTTTATCTATTGGGTTCTGCAGTAATTGGTTTGACAATCCAGATGACGGCTAATTTTCGGGAAACAGTCAATCTAAGGTTGTCGGCAAATGTCTTCAACATGTTTAACATTACTGTGAGTGACGAATTTATGTGAATTAAAACACAATTTTTTCCACCTTTTAGTTTATTTTTCTCGACGTGTTTCAAAAGCTTACACCTTCATCATCGGGAGAACGATATAAAACTATTTAATTCATAAAAATTCGTCATAATGGAATTCCACAGTGTAAACGCCTTAAGTTTATCTAAAAAGACTTTGAGTGTTAAATACAAATATAAGAAGTGAATGCATTGCAAAATAAAGTGTTACAGACAAAATAAAGAAAGGTCATAAAGATGGTTTGTATACATGAAAAAAATAATGATTCAGAAATTGTATGAATACGACGTAAATGGAATAAGAAATAGAGGAAGGTCGAGGAAAACGCGGTACGATCAAATCAGTCAAATAATAAATGAATGTTAAGGAATTGAGAGAATTATGTCAGGAAATAACAGTATGACTTTCTATCCCATCGAAGAGACGGCGTGATGATTAGTTAGTTAGACCATGTCGATGAAAAAATGTAAGTGTGACAAAGCGTCATTTTATTTATTTAATATATTATATAATATTTAAATATATAAAGTTCCAGAGTGTTAACATTGTACTTTAAGTTTGACAAAAATCTTATTATTGTAGATAAAAAATGTATGATCCGTTATATAGGCCAATTCACATAACGACTTTCCGCTGTTCGTGTATCGGAGGTGTCCCGCGCCGCTTCAGTACACGAGCGCAAGAGGGTAAGATGTAGATTCTACAAAAGACATTACACCACGAACATTAACAGCATTAAGAGGAAAGTTTGCTCCAGAGTACCGCCGTTCCGTACGTGTATATCTTGTTAAAAGAGAATGTGGTAGAGACACAGCAAACTTTACTGGGTCTTAGACGTACAATATTAGAAACGTAATAAATTTCGGTATAACGAATGTGCCTTCGTTTCATGGTCACGTTCCATGTTAATATAGTTTGCCCTTAAATATATTCAGGGTGAATAATACTTGAACCAAGAAACGATGTAAAGGTATTATAACTACTTTTTAAATATAACAAAGTAATATGATAGTCATTAAAAACCTTTATTTTCAAGATGTATTATTTTTATTTATTGTTTCTTAAACAATAATGTAAAACTCCATATTAAATAATTGATACGAATGAAAACGTCAGTTTTCTAGAAGTTTTATTATATTTAATGGGAATGACATGTTTCACCCTTCTAAAGCATTATCAAATGTGACGAAACTTCAACTCGTAAATGGAGCAGAATATTGTAATTAACGAAAATTGATGTGACTTTATACGTTTCTAACAAATAAATATTAGGGTAGGTCCAGAAATATTGGAAAGTGTTTTTTGGAACTCGGTAAGAAATTTTATGACAATGATAACATGGTTAGGATACTGAATGATATTATATAAATCAAAAATAAGTTCTTTGAAATAGTACGAAATAAATTGTTTCTAAGAAAAATATTTTCTTGCAAATTGTTTAATAGTTTTAATAAAGATATATGTGAATTTATTCGAAAAACTGTATTTTTTGTGTAAACAATTTCCTTGAATTTTATTTCGTATTTGAAGTGAAGGTGGTATATTATCATTTTTGTTTCATTATTTCTTTTATAATTATTTTTACTTGGGTAATTTTTTTTTAATAATCGACACAAGTACCTATCACTCTGTATATATGTGTGCTTGAAGGTCTGATTTAAGGCAGTTTCGGTTCAAATAACCGCATTCATTTACTACAGGAAAATTAAAATTAATTACCGTTCTCAAAATATTTATAGCAATCTAGTGTATGACTTTACTTCGGCAGTTTGCCGGCTGTAACTTTATACCCTCTGTATCTGTCTTAATCGTAAAATAAACTCTAAGCCGTTTTAGTTCAAATACTATAACTAGTGATGGGAATTAATTAAACTATATAATTTTGTACATAAGTCTTCTTATTATTCTTCTTCCTTGCTGTAGACCTATGTGGTCTGTTCTCCAGTGTTGCTCCTCCTGTGAGGTAGACTCCTAGATGTCCTTCCATATTTTAAGAGGTCTTCCACGAGGACGAGTCCCATAATGCTGATTATGCAACGCAATATAAGGGAGTCCGGCGGTGTCCTTTCTTTGGACATGACCGTACCAGTCCCTTCTACGCTGTCTGCTCCATCTTATAATTTCCTGAACCTCACATATCTATCTTATTCTGGTATTCCTTCCGAGATATACATAAGTTATTTTAGTTATTTATATCGTTATCCAAATGATGTAAGTGTTAAACTAAAAGTGGAATTAATCTTCTTTATAAAATAAATATCAAACGCAAGTATTGTACATGTTTATTTTACTATCAAATCGAGCAACACCGTAAAAAATTTAATTGATTCTTCAATTATTTTCGTATAGTCACACTTATAACATATTTTAACGTTCACTTCATCTGACGGATTCCTTTAACTTGCGTACTGACTAACCATGATGCTTCCTAGAAGAGATACGCAGAAAAGATAAATCATTTCTCTAGTTCTTTTGTATTTATACATTGTAACATGCACCCTCATCGATTTTATCGACTTTGAATATAATATTTATTGATTCATTTGATCAAACCATGTTTTCTTCAGTCTTCCTAAACTTATTATTTTACTAGTGAATAATTTTTATACCATGATTTTTTCATCTATATGTCCAAACCAATTAAGAAAGGATGAGTATTGCTATCTTAATTTTCAAAAGTAGGCATTAATTTGTATAGTATATATACTAATGTCAAATATACCAATTTTGCACTGATAAGTTTTTACTGAATAAAATAATGATAAATTCTGGTATGACGAATTTTTATGAATTAAAACATTGTTTTTTTATTTTATTTTTCTCGAAATATTTTGAGGCTTCATCATTAGGAGAACGATATAAACTAATGATGATTACGATGATGAAGGTGTAAGCCTCCACTTTTGAGTTTATTTTTCTCGACATGTTTCGAAGGCTTACACCTTCATCATCGTTATCCTTATTAGTTTATATCGTTCTCCCGATGATGAAGGTGTAAGCCTTCGAACTATGTCAAGAAAAAAAACAGTGTTTTAATTCATAAAAATTCGTCATTATGAAATTCCACAGTGCTAACGCCTTAAGTTTTTCTAAAATTAAATTCTGATATATTTGATTTGAAGGTAACCTCACCTTCTTCTTTGAATATAACTATTGTATTGCAGAGCCATTAAGAACTTTAATGAAATAATTCAAATAATTTCATTTATCTTTGGAACAAATTCTAAACATTTCTTGCAAATGTCTAAAATACACTTCTCACAGCTGCCAAAATGTCCACTTGAATACTTTTACATTGAAATATTTGGAGATAACTAAATAAATTTAAATATTAACGCAAAGCACTTCGTGAGTCTCCCCAGCCAGTTCATACCGCTCAACCTAGTGTATACAAGTATCAATTGAGTTGGGGTTGTTTTCATCAGACTTTGCAGAATTCATTATCGCTTTGCTTTGGCAACTCAGCGTAACTAGTGTCGGTACACAGCACCTTCATGTTATACGAGTATACTGACATGTGTCACGTGGGGCGGTATTGCGAAACCGCCTTCACCTCTCTACAAAATGTATCATATTACTAAATATGTATTGATCTACAGATCTTAATTACTAATACCAAATTACGTTTAATACATTTTCACTACAAAAAATATGTTGTTTAATTTAACAGTTAAATTAAAAAATTAAGTGTGCTTTAATATCATGATAATAATAATAATAATAATAATAATAATATGCTAACTTTTAAAGCGCCGTTTTTGTGATGTAATAACCTCAAGAGCGCATTAAGACGTGTTTTAAATCTAAAAATCTAAATGTGACCGCTTAAAAAGCGATCGGTTTAAAAGTATAGTAGAACAAAGTATAAATGTTTAAATTGGGTATGAAATATGAAAAAAATGGGTTTTCAATTTAGATTTGAAATCTGTCGGATCATTTATGCATCTAAGGTGTGAAGGGAGATTGTTCCAAGCTGATGGACCGACTACCGCGAACGCTCGATCCCCGAAATTCGTACTGGGGCAACGCTTCGGCTCAACTAATCTGATATTACAACAATGACTACAAACCAACACGCCGTTTCACCGAAGGGGTAGGCAGAGAGAATGCGCCACACTACTCGAGATCCCGACACACGTTTCTAGCTTCCTCCACATTCATTTAGTGAGTCATACAAGCACATCGATTCTTACGACTTCTAACATGGCCGTTAATAAAAGTGTTTTTATTTAAAAATGAATTTAAATCATAAACTAAAAATGTACGTGAATTTGAATGTGTTGATACAAATAATATCAATTTTTATTTCTTAACATGTTAATATATTTGAAGAACTTTTTGAAAACCTTTTATTTTCACAAAACTTTTGCACTTTTCACAAATGTATTTCGATACATTTAAATTTATTAGGTTAATATTTTCACACCGAGGAAGAGCTTATATGTTCCGAGACATGTTTGTGAAAAGTGCAAAAAAGTGTTGTGAAAATACAATATTTTCAGAAAAGTATTCAAATACGAATCTACAATAAAAAGTGATGATCTTTTAACTCCTTCAGACCTGAATATGTATTTTCTCAACTTTGACAACTGACACTAGAAAAATGATAATAAATTTGACTGTTGATAAAAAAAATATCATAGATTGTTTATATAATAAAATCTTTATCATAAAAAAAATTGGTTCATGCACAGAGAGCGGGAGGGCAAATTATTTAAAATTGGAATTTTATAAAGTTTCAAATATTATGTGCATAATTCTGCACAGGGGGTCTGAAGGGGTTAAACGCACATGAATCTTCATTTTCTAGCTATTTAAACAAACCAATATGTGTTCTGGATCATCTGACTAAGTTGGGCGAAATGGACTTCTGGAAGTAGGCACAAAATCGAGAAGCTTGAAATAAAATTATCAATATTATACGACCAAATAATGTAAGTTAAATACATTGAATTGGTCGTGAAAAGCTAATGCATATGACTCGAAGTCATAAATTACCACTGCGAGAGAAGCTGGCGCTAAAAATTATACAAAAAAATTGGTATTATTTATGGAATTGTCTCAAATTTAAAATGAAATTTAAAATATTCCTGTGAAAAAAATTCTTTAAATCAAACAACCTATGAACAATCGTTTGAAATAACCCAAACCATAATATTTCAATTCTTCATCTCAACCATTTGTAATACCCTTTTTCATAAAGTATGTTTCTAAATAGATTTCTAAAGTCCATTGTCACGAAGCCTGTTTCAATTTGGAAACCTGAAGAGATACTATAATTAATAAATTGAAATTATAAGAATCTTTTATATGCTATAGGTTTATTAGCTCATTGGAGTGGTGCCCCCAGGTGGTTTATTTGGAGACGTTTTTCGTCCTTGTGTCGAGCTTCCTGAATATACTCTCAAGCAACAGGGTGCTCAGTGTCATAATTATAATCCTTTATTGTCGAATTTCATTAAAGCCAAAAATAAGCCTGCTTCTATTGTTAAAATGTTGGGTCCTTGATTATATCATACAGTTTTTAGTAAGAGCTTTTCCTTTTTTGTGATGACAATAAATAATTCATCAATTCCAGCCGTTCAGGATAATTTTGTTTATCTCTATTAGTTTGATTATCATATTACCTTTTCAGATTTCATGCTTAAAAAAATATTCCGAATACGATATGATATTGTTGATTTTTGTACTCGTATATGAAACTGTAATTTTCATTGTGGCAAAAAACTTTTATTTTTCTAGTTTAAATAATGTATCATATAACATAATGACATGATTGGTCTTTTATTTTTTTAATAAAAAAAGTATATTTATAGAAACAATTTACGTGGGAGTACTCGTATATTGTAAAAAATTTCTTTGCGTTTCGTGTTTATTGAGATAATTATATTTTGTATATTTAATAATAAGTTTAAAAAAATGGTAACATTATTTATTTTATATGATATAAATCCATTGATTATGTGAGCATTTCATCATTCAAATGTACGAAAATAAATTTTCTTAGCTTTCTATTACCACCTCAAATATTGACCTATGCTATTTACACTCCTTCAAGAGTCGAGAGATCAAATCTATGGAGCCTAAACTTGACGTTACCTTAAGTTACGGCCACACCGGAATGCCAAAGTAGGAGTTAAGATGAACCCCTTCCGAACCGACGTATGGCGTACTATGGGATCGGCCACATTATACGCTTCGCGTCATAGTGCGTAAACTCTTGACTCCTACTCTGGCACTCTGATGTGGCCGTACCCTAAGGGGACCTAACCACGAAGACACCATGCAGAATCTGGATCACCCTAAACCGAATTTTAACATGCGGTGTTAGATCGAGGTACAACATGACGAGATGGGGGATCCTTTAAGATGGTAGTATGCTCTGCATCAGTAGCGTGGACCAATTTATGTTGCACATAAAGGAATTCGAATATTAACAGCATGAAGGAGGATCTGGTTCGGGCGTCCAGAAGTGCGGTCCAGCTGGTGGAATTCTGAGACAACTATATATGACGGAATTACCAAAGATACGACGAAGAAGAAGAATTCAAATTTTAAGCTCAATCAAAATTACTTACATACTCGTATATAATCAGTAAGAAAAGTATCAAAAATAAAATACAACAAAAAACAAAAACCCATTGAAAATTATTAAAGTTAACTACCTAACTAACAAAAACTTACGCAAATACTGGACCATCACACAGTTCTTTTCTGACATACTTTTCTGTATTCCTTAATATTCATACATCGTACCATTCACGCACGTCGATTTCTCCGACATATCACTTTGTTAAAGTTAAATTCTAATTTCACTGTTTATCTTCTGATTGTATAACAATATTTATAAATAGGGTTATTGAATACTAATTATTGATTTTTGAACTATTCAATAATTAATACGAATGAAAACGTGTGTTTTCTAGACATTTTATTTAATAATAATAACAATAACACGTTAACGACATGTTTCTCCTGTCAAAAGTGACATTTGATAATGCGTTTGAGAGGCGAAAAAATTCGTTCACATGAAACATCTAGAAAACAGTTTTGTTTCATTCGTATTAATTTTGTTATTGAATACTTTTATCCAATACTGATTTCCTAACAAGAATGTATCGCAATTCCAATAACGCTTTGATGTGTCAGTTTTGGATATGTACCCACCAATAGGGGCGCAGTTTTAGCGTGCCCAATACAGGCGGGGAGTGATTAGTTAAGGTTAGGTTAGGTTAGTCTGATCCGCCCCGCACGCTTTTGATTAGTTGTGGGATCGCTCCGAACTTTATAGGCATTGAATTGTTTGTCCTAATTGATATACTTTTTATACCGGAGCTGTGTTCCCGCTAATGATTGTTTAAAAACACGTTTCCGATTAATTCTTACATTTCCCTGATATATTTCAATCACTCTGATTTTAATTATTGATTGGCCTTATAATTATAGCTGTATCCAAATGACACTGCTTATCTTTTGCTTTTGTTATTCGTAAAGTGAATTTATAATTAGTTTATAATAGTAAACACGAATGTTTGGTGGTTTTACTTGGATTTAATTGATTAAAATTAAATTCCAGTAAAACCACTAAACAATCGTGTTTAATATTATAAATTAAAAATGGAGTTTTACAAAACCAATACCTCAACCATCAATTTATAATAAGTATTTTGTAAAATATGTAAAAAAGTACAATTTGTATTTTTAGGATAAGTCAATAGTACATTTGTTCATTGTAAACATTTATTCATTCGACAATGAATATATACTCGTATATAAAACTCTTAATAAATTGTAAATTATTTCCATTAGTTTCTGTAGCTCTTTGATATAGTCTAGTACTGAAAGGCCGATAATTTTTCAGTTGAAATTTATAAAATTTGGAAAGTCTTGATCTCAAATATATTATATTAGAAACACATATAAATTGCGATTTATGTGACATTCTTTAAAATGCGAACTTCACCATAATTCGTAATGTTATGTACTCCTAACATTTCGTACGTAAAATGCTTATGTCTAGCTTTCAGTTTTTATTCTAAATAACTTCCTATGTGGGAACCTTAAAAGCTTCCAAATTTGAAATAAAACTTCCTTGTTTTCTGATACATGCCTTCATACTTTGAGAAAAGTGTATTCCGATTATCGCGTTCGTATTCTTGAAGCTTATACTCGTATAATGATGTAAAAGAGGCATTTAAATTTCACTAAACGTAGAGCTTTTGTGAATGTCGCAATTGTGTACATAATGGCATTTTTTATTTGAGACATCTACATTAAAAGTATTCATTCTCGGTTGTCTAAATAACAGTATAAAACTGTGTGGATAAAACTATATGAGAGTTCGAAATTTGTTCTTATAATGCGACAATAATGTCAGATAATAAAAACGATAGTCATGAAAATAGACTTATATCTCCTATCATCTTGCCATTTTGATTTTAAAATTAAAATATAAAAGTCCTTGACGTGAAGAACTGATCTTATATTATAATATAAATATTTTACGAATGAAATCGTCTGTAATGTGTGTGTGTATCGCTTTGCTAAATTATTATCGTTTTTATTGTAATAAATTATTTAATAAGGATGTTTACATCATTGTTTGAACCATTTATTTAATCAGATGAGTTATTAAAAATAGTTTACGGATGTATCTCATTCATACAAATATTCTTTATTGATGTATGTAATCTTTTATGCTTATAATATAATCATTGCTTTGGTTTAAAAAACTCTAAAATTTGTTAAAGGTTGTTGTACTTAATCTTAATTAAAGTTCTCTGTTTGTAATGAAATGCGTATTTGAAGTGACTGATTTTATTCAGATTCCATTTGATTGGAAAACGGAAATTAAAGAGCAAACTATACAAAGGTTTAATTTTGTAGATATTTTGTGGTCTTCTAAAAATCATATTTGTTTGAATTTTCCCTCCGTTCATTGTTTAAAGTGAGTTTCTTTTATTTCTGCATGTGAACAAGGATTTCTGTTTAAATTATAAATCAACAATTAAAATATTGTTAATTAATAAATGTGTTTAAATTTATGGTTTCTACCAATTTATGGATTCTAAAATTAAAATTGATTTAAAAAAACTTACATGATTTATATTACGATTAAAGAACTTTTGTAAAACACTGTATTTTCAGAATACATTTTTGTACTTACACAAGCATGTTTCGGATTGTACGTGTCCTTCGTAATCGTAAAAAAAATAGTTCAATTGTGAATCCACAACATAAGTAGTGTCGAGTAATAAGAAACTTATTCAAAGCATCAAGGTTTGGCTTTCAAAATGAATATCGATCATTAGGAGGTGAGCGGACCATCGGAGGAGTTATATGGATACAGTGTTCCGGCTAGCTAAAATTTGCATCCAAAATGGTTTCTATTATGCGGTGTAACATACATTCCATACGACACGACACGACACGACGCGCTGATTTATCAACGACTCGGCCATTTATGTCGCGTTCTCCGCCGGACTTTATGCAAATTGCTAATCAATGTTCGGTTTACAGCGCGGAAACTGCCCCAAGTTACTCGGCAGTTGGCAGTCAGGATAACGAGACAAGACGAACCTTGCGTTGAATATTACATAACCATCACACTTCAAATATCAAGCACATAAGTTTATGGGTGTGTTTGCGGTTTATACTAGCTTACCGTGCAAAGAAATTATTCATAGAGAAAGAGAAACACAAACCAAAATATACTTTGGAAGGAAGCTATTACTTGACATATTTAAAATTAGAATTAAACACTTTTAAAACGTTGTATAAAACCACTTTATTTTGAGTCAGGAGCGCCAACCGGTTTCACTCTGTAACGAGCTCCGTCAGGGCTATACACAAACTGTTTGTGTATAGCCCTGACGGAGCTCGTTACCAAGTAAAACCGGTTGGCGCTCCTGACTCAAAATAATGTGGTTTTATACAACGTTTTAAAAGTGTTCAATTGTAATTCAAAATATACTTGTTAATTTATATTTTTAATAAACTTTAACACACTTAATATTTTATAATATTATTGATTAACAAACTTCGCTGGCTAGGATACTTGCATCGCAAAGGGGATCTGTAACTCCCCAAAAGAGTGTTGTATGACAATCCAGTAGAGCAAATAAGCGTCGGCAGGCCGAGACTACGATGTTTGGATGGTGCCATGGCAGACTATCGGGTCCTGGAGCAGCAAGACTGGGAGGTGGCTGCCAGAGACAGGACGGGATGGAGGTTTCTTGGAGGAGGCTAAGACCCACCAAAGGTTGTAGCACCGGAGAAGAAGTAGATAATATTTATAAATGACATGGAAAAGAGACGAGATAAGATTGTGATTTTTTTTCAATAATTATTCGAAGGCAAAAACATTTTTTTTTTTTTTTTTCAAAATTTATTATTTTTTCATATACCTTAAAAATATTTGTGTTTTTTATTACTCTCGTTAAATACTGTTAACATATTATTTAACTTGTAGTCCATCCAAAGACAGTATATGTAATTAAAAACACAATTTCAGGCAATTCAAACACGATTGAGATTTACGGAAAATGTGATATGCAAATTTGCCACACAACTGATTGCTTTAGTTACAAATTAGTAGAATTCTGTGTCATCTTATATATTCTTAAGAGAGAAATATTTTTTAACTAAAATTACTATTTGTTCAAATTTATGATATTTTCATACAAATCTTCAGAAATAGTTTTGTAGTAACAAAACATAATATAATATTAACGAGTGGGTTTCGATGGCTTATCTATTTACTTTGGAGACATCTGCACAATAACAAACAACCTAGCAACAATATTGTAACAATAAGGATTAATTGTATCTCAATAGAGACGAAGATGTAAATTGTTTTCTGGGAACTAGTGGGAACAGAATGTGGTGGCTGAGGCGCTTACAGGACTTATGACCTGTCATTGGTTGGGTTGAGCGATCGCTTTATGTTTAACAACATTCCCCATTCCTCCTTTCTTATGACCACCACGTCTGACAAATTTTTGGAACTTGTATATATGCTAGAATCCCGCGCTTATCTTTACATTTTTAATTTCACTCTACACTAGCATTATCTATTAAGATTATTTATCCGCAATGGGTAAAATCCAGTATTTGTCTACAAGAATTTGTATTCATTCAAAATGTTCTAACAATAACTTTACAACTGTCACTTATGAACAGACATATAATATTTATTTCTTCTATATTCACCATCACTTAATGTTGTGGATTCACATTTGAAAGCATTGTATTTTCACAACACGTTTATGCACTTTTCATAAACATAAACACAGATGCCCTTTCTCGGTGTAGAAATATTTACCTCAAACGTAATATATTTTTGGTGTATGCACTTAAAAATAAAATAAGAAACATGGATAATTCAGATTTCACAAACAAATTACTCGGCTGGTGGTCTAGGGGATAGAACGCTTGGCTCCTGATCCAGGGGACTTGGGTTCAAGCCTGGACACGACCAGATTCCTTCTTCATAATAATGAGCTATTTTCTGCTCACATTGAAGATTGTTATGATAAATTCTAATATCATTGATTTAAATCCTTGGTATTAGTCTTTTTTTTTTAATCTGCGAGTAAACTTAATTAACATTTCATGTTTTATTTTGTAATAAATATCCCAATTTCTAATATTATTTTTCGCAAGAGAATGCACGGAAAAAGACAGCGTTATGAACAGATGAAAATATATCTTGAATGAAGAAAGAACTTTGAAAAAAATGTAGCGTGTTAATAAAACAAGTTAGAGTAAGGAAAACGTGACAGGATGAAATCAATCATATTTAAAATGTCGTCCACGTTAGATGTGAACTAGTAGCAAGGGATATACTATTTTGTGTACTGCTCTGTATTGAAATAGAGATTGCCAAACTTATATATTTAATACTATTGAGTTATATCTTCACTATTAACCTTTTCGAGGAAACATTGGTTAGTTATGTTATCGCTATTAATCATTATCAATATTAGCTCTTTCATACTGATCTTCTAGGATGCGTTTCAAGTATCTATTATATAAGATATTATACATTAGACAAGTATTGAACACACTTTGCAAGGTGAATCTTGTCACACCTCTAGATAACATATGTTTTTCTAAATTTTAAATATTTTGTATGTATGAAAGCAAAGCATGGAACTGGCAGCAAATGAAAGCAGAATAAATGCAGTAGAGATGAAATTCCTTAGACGTATGTACGATACGATGTACGGCAGAATTTCAAATGCTGATATAAGGAAAGAATGTAGAGCGAAAGAAAGTATAATGAAAGAAATTATGAAAGGAATATTGCGTTAGTTTAGACATACGGAACGCATGGATGAAGAAAGATTCGTTAAGGATGTATGCGTTAACGATGTGAATAGTGTACGTAAAACATGGCATGAGTAAATAAATTTTAAAGATCGGCGAGTTAGAAGTCAGAATAATCGACGTGAGTAACTCACTGTATGGATGATGTGGTGGAATTTAGAGAGGTATTTCAGGATAGAGTAGTGTGACGGTCCATTCTCTCCGCCTACTCTTTCGGAGAAACGGTGAGAAATTGTTACATATAGTTTTAAATTTTTGTTACAGTTAAAATATAATATATTGTTACATGACATATGTACTATACCCGTATAAGGTATATAAATAGCATATATTGCGGATCAATTTAACCTTAAGTCAGGTGATGTGAGTTTATCATAGTTATATATAGATTAATCATACAGAGTTTAGCCGATACATCATGTTACGGTTCAGGATTAAGGAGTACTCTGGAAGTATTTTACAGATCCTCCACAATGACGCACTACGGTGACAGTAGAATTAGATTTTAAATTGTTCAATTTAATGACTCTTTTAGAAATGATGATTCATTTTCCTTTAATAACAAATTTTTTAATAAACTATTTACTTACATGATAAACATTATCCATATACTAGATAATCTATTGATTGGCGGAAACACTGTAATATTGAAATATTATTTCTTTTTTATTCGTCATCACTCTGTGTTGTAGATTCACATTTGAATAACTTTTTGAAAACATTGTATTTTCAACACTTTTTGCACCTTCCCAACCTTCGGGACAGAGACTTTGATTATTTACTTTATGAATAAATGAATTTCAATTTTTAAAGTTCTTTAATTCATACACCGAAGAAGGGAAGTCTGTGTCCCGAAACAGGTTTGTAAAAGTTGCAAAAAAGTGTTGGGATATTACAATGTTTTCAAAAAGTTATTCAAATGAAACATTATTAACTCCTTTATTTGAAACACCGATATTATATCACTTTTTTGCTTTTTTGTCACGACGACTGTTTTACCAACCAATACTACAGCTGTAACAATCACATAGCTGATTATTGGTGAAACAGCTGTTGGGACAATTTTGTAAAAATAAAATAAGAGATTTAAATATCGTAACTCAACAGTGTTATAATTTAAACATTCTATAGCTACTCATATGTATAAGTAATACAAACACGTATATTTTCTAGAACTTTTATTTTATTTTATAGGAATGACATGTTTTGCCTTGCTAAGGAATTATTAATTGTCAGATTCAGACATAAGTGACATGTTCATTCATATTGTCTATTTTTCAGGGTATTTTATATAATTGTTCAAAAAAATTTTTAATAAATAATCACTGTTTACTCATTATCTTGCTTTAATCTCAGTTTTCATAGTCATATTCTGAAATTGCAGAATAAGACCAATTTTAAAAGAACAAAAATTAATAATAAATACATTGGAACAATAGGTATCTTAAACAATTAACCAATGTTTAACATGTTATTATCATAAAAAAAAAAAAATTCTAGATAATAGATGTTTTCATATTTATTTATAATCAACATTTCTTGTTCCGTATACATCATTTACATGTACTTTCTTTATCGTGCTTTCTTCATTCATTTATTCCATGCGTCCGATCCAACTTAATAACCCTGTCATTAAACTGTTCATAACAATTTCATACGTATGGCATTCACTTCTTATATTCGTATTTGACACTTCTTCTTCTTCTTCTTCTTCTTCCTCAGCCTATTCCCGTCCACTCCTGGACAAAGTCCTCCTCCATTCGCTTCCATGTCACTCTGTCCTGTGCAGACTGCATCCAGGTTATTCCGACGTATCTGTTTAGATCATCCTTCCACCGTAGTTGCGGTCGCCCTGCACTTCTCTTTGCCGTCCACGGTCTCCAAGTCAGCAGTCTTCTTGTCCACGTTTCATCTGAGCTTCTGGCTACGTGACCTGCCCATTGCCATTTTAGAGTCGCCACCCGGTGGATGATGTCAGTGACCTTTGTTTCTTCTCTCTCCGTATCGTTTCTGACTCTGTATCTTAGCTTATTCCTAACATGGCTCTTTCCATGGCTCTTTTGGTCACTCGTAGTTTCCCGGTACTTTGTTTTTACAATGTAACAGTTTCAAGACCATAAGTACCAACTTGTTGGATCTTATGCTCATTCAGTTGGTACTTATGGTCATTTCACACTATATCATAACATTTATTCCAGTGTCATTCATTTTTGCCATATTATATACAAAAGGGTCAGCATAAGAACACTATTATGCACTGCCGTCTTACCTTTTTTGCGATGACAACTATAAGTGCACCTTTTATTTAAAATCGAACAAAATACAAATTAAACAACCAAATATTACATTTATATAAACGCGTTTATTTTTATTCAAATAGGTTTCGTAATACGCCCTCATTCGGTAGCAGGTCAACAGTTTGGCAGCGAGAATGCCCGGAAGGCTGACGGGGATTTCGTGTTCCTTGCCAATTTATGGGCACTTAATTGGTCCTCTCTAGCCATCTGACGCCCGGGACCTTCGGGGTAAATTTGGCCACACGGCTAATAACTTTTCACTGGAGGTGACGAGGTTTACCTTCAATTGTCACAAAACAAAAAGTGAAACTCACCTACCTACTTTATTGATGGTCAAGGCGTTAACACTGTGGAATTACATTGTAATAACCTTGGATTTGAAAACCAACGCTGTTTATGTTCCACTGTACTTTATAAAATATATTTATTAACGATAATAAATTTATAAAGATATTTAATCAATTAAAATGGTAATTAAAATCGTTGTTTTTCAAATCTAAGGTTATACCTACTTATATTTTAAATTTTACCTTTCTCAGACATCTATTAGAATTCGATTAATTGTGTTAACCAAACAATTACTTCTTCTTCTTCCTTATTTTAGACCTACGTGGTCTAGTCTATTCCAGAGTATTGCTCCTCCTGTAAAGTAGATTCCCAGCTGTCTTTCCATATTTTAGGAGGTCTTCCACGATGACTAGTCCCATGAAGTTGATTATGCAATGCAATATTGGGGAGTCTGGTGGTGTCCATTCTTTGAGCATGACCGTACCAGTCACTTTTTCGCTGTCTGCTCCATATTATAATATCCTCAACCTCACATATCTCTTATTCTGGTGTTCCTCACGCGATCTCTCAGTGTCTTCATTTCGAAAGTCCTCAAAACTTGTTTGGTCCTTACTCTGTCTGCCCTTGCTTCGACGCCATATGTTATTATTGATCTTACGCATGCTTTATAGATTCTCATCTTACTCTTAATGGCCATGTCTTTGTTTTTCCATACTGTAAATTTTAGATTTAGACAATTACGTGTTCGAATAAAAGTAATTGTACGTAATGAGATGACTTTAGTGGCAGAGTGGCAAGAGCTATAACTGCCACATCCAAGTTCCTGGCTTCGATTCCCGGCGATGACAGTGTGAATTTTACACTTTCTTTGGTCTGGAGTTGATTTCACGTCACAATAAAATGGCAATAAATTGGTTACCTATCACATGTTATGAGAATCAAAATATAATACCTAAAATAAACTGTGTACAGTAATTGAGTTCAAACGACCTGTTGTATACAAAAAAAATATTGTCATCAGCACCATAAGAAATTTCTTAAACATAACAAAAATTGGACGATATTTGATTTTATAAACATTTAACGGTATTTAAAAAGTACAGACTAAATTAAATTTCAAGACCCATTTTCGATTTGTTCCAATTATCCGCGAAACCTTCACAAACCTATCTAGAACTATCTTAACAATTAAACCTTTCTAGACTTAACTATGCTCGCGTTCATTTAGTATATTATAAATAATTTTTAATTTTGTTGTTAGACATTTTTAAATTCAAGATACGAGTATAAAGTTTTTTTTTTTTTCATTATTTAAAATGTATTTCTACCAAGAAATTTCTATTAACAACAATAATAAATACATGTAATGTTCCTGATTTTAAGGACTAAACAATTATTTTTTCTAAGCATGAGTATCTTCATCAAACCTTCCTTTGACATTTTAAGACAAACTGCATACTTAACTAATTTTTCGATTTTTCACGACATACACCTGTTTACCAAAATACCACAGAAACTTGTCACCATTCATATCGCCTTGGTATAAACACTACAAACTAATCTATATTGCCAAACACAATATAGATTAGTTTGTAGTGTTTATAGTTTGTAGTGTAATATCATTAGACCTATAGAAACCTAGATAATTGAGAAAACCCGATTTTTGTGACCTTGAATAACTCACGACCCAGTCACTCAATTTTATATGATTTTTGCGACAACTTTTAGAACGTAAAAATAAAGGTGCATACGAGTTTCCAGCTTGTTATCTTGCATTTCGAGGTAAAACGGTAAAACGAGGTAAAACGCGTGACTGGACTATAAAGAGATGACTGGAGGAAACCTTTACTCGACGGTGTAGGCTGCGGAGAACAGAGAGGTTTGGAGGCGTTTTGTTTTAGCCACGTACAGTTCCATGAATCACGACCCTTAATAATGAAGAAACAAACAAAAAGAAGAAGAGCATATTTTATAAATTCTCATCTTACCCTATAATGACCATAACTTAATTTTTCCATATTGTAGATTTTAGAGCTCCAGATATGCTACCATGTTTAGAGCTTATATTTTCTCACACAGAACAGCTCCAGCGATTAAAATACGTTTTTTAAATTGTTATCTCTACAGAATCAAGTCGTTAAAATATAATTTTATCATCAAAATTCTTTAGCGGGAAAGAAACAAAATATTTTATTCAATAAGTTTGAAAGTCATTACTAAGTCAAGTTTTGTACTGAATTTTTACCATGGCCCCCTAAATGCTTTAAGCACCTTTAAAATGTATTCAAAAGTAAACAGTCTCCTTGATATTTTAGAGAGAATTTTACTCAAAATGTTGCCCAAATTTTTTCGGCCTGAATCTTATGTTTATTTATAATAGTACACATAATTTTAAAGAATTCATAAATTCATGTTGTTGGTGCATATTTGAATTTGATAATCGCTGAATATATTTTAATTAACATTTTTTAATATGTTTTATATTCATGAACGTTGAGGATTTAGAAGACTAATTCATTAAAACGTATCTCATTCACAATCGTTATCCTGATTCGTTCACATTTGTCGTGTCGTCTTGATTCCGATCATATTGAAAAATTACATTTTACGTCGCTCCAATTTTTTTTTACAATTCGGTAAAATTTAAAAAAAAAACTTTATCTTCATACAATGCTCATAGGTGTAGATTTACTGTATGATACAAAAAAACTCCATAGACAAATAATGAAAACAAAAAAAATCATATAATTCTAAAGAATTCAGGACGAAAATTAATAAGTAGATTTTACACTAAAAATAAACATAGAAAAATTCTTAATAATTTTTTTTTAATTTCATTATTTAAAAAAAATCATACAAAATTTCTTTATTATTATGTATTTAGTGTGCTTCCACTTGTGTTTATGTTCGACCGGTTTCGGCAGCTTGCTGCCATCTTCTGTTACCTACATCGAAATTTATTTGGTTTATATATAAGTGTTTAGATGTTTTATGTGTGACTGAATGTATGATGAAAGAGTGTGGTTCCTTGGAGCATGCGGATAAGCTTGTTCTGTGGTCGGGTGTGCCGAATGACCACAGAGCATGCCAAGGCGTGGCGGCGGTGCTAGCTCCAAGGATGGTAGAATGTATGAAAGGTTATAAATGTGTTAGCCCAAGACTCATGTGGATTCGCTTCAAGATCGGGTTAACAAGAGTTTTCCTTTTAATTGGATACGCCCCTGGTAACAACGAAAATGAGGCGAGTAAAGATGAGTTTTGGGACAAAGTGAGAGAGACATTGGTGTGTAAGAGTGAAAACGAAAGATTGATAATAGCAGGTGATATGAACGGTTGGGTGGGAATCCGTAGGAGTGGGTACGAGGAATGTCTGGGTACGTTTGGTGATAGACGAATAAATGATAATGGAAGGAGACTGCTTGAATTGTGTATAGAATGGGGTCTCTTTGTATCAAATACCATCTTCGATCATAAGAGAATCCATCTCTATACTTGGGAAAGAGGATTTGAAAGGTCCATTATAGATTACGTCATTGTAGACTCTAGATTACGGGCGGATACTGTTGATTCAAGGGTCTTCAGGGGAGCCGAACTGGAAACGGATCATTTTTTAGTAGTGGCAAAAGTGATCTTATTCCGGGGATGGCGAACCAGAAGAAGCAAAACAGTAGCTGCACCGACTAGAGTCAAAGTTGAAAAACTGCAAAACAATGACGTAAGAAATAATTTCGTAAGAAAAGTGAAAGATAAATTGAGTGAGCGGGATGTAAGTGAGTTGAGTATTGACGAGACCTGGAAATACTTGAAGGAGAGTTTGTGTGAATCAGCGAAAGAATCGTGTGGTGTGTGTGTACAAGGAAGAAGGAAAGGGGATGCATGGTGGAATGATGACGTAAAGATTGCTGTTAAAGAGAAGAAAGATGCTTGGTTGAATATGTTGTCGATAAATAAGAATGACAGAGTTAAGTATGAAAGAGCAAAAGATTTGTATAAGGTATGCAAGAAGAGAGTGAAGTCGGTAGTGAAAGCGCGGAAAGAAAAGCTGAAGGAGGAAGAAGGGCTCAAAATGACAAACAACTTCCAAGCAAATTTAAAAATGTTTTGGAAAGAAGTTAAAAAGCCCGAAATCCTCCTGATAGTGGATGTGTGAAAGCAATTTTAGACAACGAGGGAAGAATGTTAACGGAGAGTAAGATCATACAAGAAAGATGGATGGAATATTTTAAGGAGATGTATGGTGGTGATACAAGCGTGATCGAAAATATGACAGCTAGTGCGAGTGCGGGACCTATGAATGATAATATTGAAAAAATAAGTACGAATGAGATGAAAAGATCCGTGAGTGCAATGAAAAGTGGAAAAGCTGTTGGGTTTGATTGTATTGCCATAGACTTTATTAAAAGCGGTGGCGAAGTGGTTTCTACATGGTTATGTAAGTTATTTAACCAGTGCTTGGAGGAGGGATATACGCCGCTAGACTGGAGGAGAGCAGTAATTATGCCCCTGTACAAAGGAAAAGGATCGCGTATGGAATGTGGAAACCACAGAGCTATTAGTCTTTTGAGTGTCGTTGGTAAAGTCTATGGCAGAATTTTAATAGAAAGAGTAAGAAAATTGACGAGTGACAAAGTTTGGGATGTGCAAGGTGCCTTTATGAATGGCAGAGGATGTATGGATCAAATTTTTGGACTTCGTACATTGACAGAGAAGTTTCTGGCCAAAAATCGCAAACTTTTCTGTGCATTTGTCGACTTACAAAAAGCATATGATTACGTTAATAGAGAAAAGTTGTGGAAAATATTGTCTGAATATGGAATAAGTACAAAACTGATCACGGCCATTAAGTCACTATACACGGAAAGCACTGCTAGTGTCAGAGTAAATGGAGATCTTACAGCCTGGTTTGATATCAATAAAGGTGTCAAACAAGGTTGCGTAATGTCCCCGTGGTTATTTAATCTGTATATGGACAATTGTATGAGAGAGCTGAAAGGGTTGGATGTAGGTGCCAAAATGAGCGGAGTGTCAGTAAGCTGTCTCTTGTATGCGGATGATGCTGTTCTACTTGCTGACAACGAGCATGAACTACAAGTCCTGGTGAATTGTATGTATGAGGTATGCATGCGAAATGATCTGATGATGAATGTTAATAAGTCCAAGGTAATGATTTTTGAAAAGGAAGAAACCACGACAGTCTGCAACATTAGCGTGAATGGTGAAAACTTGGAGCAAGTAGTTGAGTTTGTGTATTTAGGTAGTATGTTTACAAGAGATGGGAGAGTGGAGAGGGATATTGAAAGAAGGGTTGGGGCAGGCAACAAAGTGAATGGTGCACTTAAAGTTGTCATCGCAAACAAAAACCTATCCAAAAAGTTAGAATGGCAGTGCACAATGGTGTTCTTCTACCGACCCTTATGTATGGAAGCGAAGCATGGAACTGGCAAAGGAAGGATGAAAGTAGAATAAATGCAGTAGAAATGAGATCTCTTAGACGAATGTGTGGATATTTGTGTATGATAGAGTGTCGAATGAAAATATAAGAAGTGAATGCGGTGCGAATGATGGTGTCATGAACAAAATAATGAAAGGATCATTAAGATGGTTTGGACATATGGAAAGAATGAATGAAGAAAGAATGGTAAAAAAATTATATGTTAATGATGTAAATGGTACCAGAAATAGAGGAAGACCAAGGAAAACGTGGCACGATCAAATAAATCAAATATTGAATGTCGGCCATGTGAGGAGTCAGAGAAATCGACGCGCGTGCATGACACGATGTATGAATGTTGAGGAAGCGAGAGAAATATGTCAGGAAAGAAAAGTGTGGCAGTCCATTCTTTCTGCCTACCCCTTCGGGGAGACGGCGTGATGGTTAGTTAGTTAGTTATAATGCAGTAAGCTGCCGAAACCGGTCGAAAATAAACACAAGTGGAAGTACACTTCTTTTTTCTCCTTCAAGTGCCCTGTCGGGTCCCCCCAACGTTGGCGATCACCTCGGCGAACCTATTCCTGTCCTGCGCCGCTCGGAACAGCTCCTCCACACTTCGGATGCCGGTCCACTCCCTTACGTTTCGCAGCCAGGACATTTGTCTCCTTCCGGGCCCTCGGCGTCCCTGAATTTTCCCCTCCAATATCAGTTGGAGAAGGTGGTACTTTTCCCCAAGCAGTATATGACCCAGATGTGAGATTTTTCGAAACTTGATAGTTGATAACAGTTCCCTGTCAACTCTAGCTCGCCTCAGGACTTCGGTATTAGTAACCATGTCTATTCAGGGAACTCTGAGCATTCGGCGATGGAGCCATATTTCAATTGCTTCCATTCTGTTAATTGAGTTAACTTTCAAGGTCCAAGTTTCACACCCGTACAATAAAACAGACCACACATAGCATTTGATCATTCTCTGGCGAAGCACACTAAATACATAATAATAAAGAAATTTTGTATAATTTTTTTTGGTTTTCATTATTTAAAATGAACTTCTACCAAGAAATTTCAATTAAAAACATTAATTATTTACTGACAAATATTATTTACCTTCTTCTTATTAATAAATAAGAGGTTTACAATAAGTAATCAATAGTTCCTTGATCAACGAATTAAAATTCCATATTAAAAATATGGATACGATTGAAACCCTCTGTTTCCTAGAAAAATTTAATAAATTATGGGAAAGACATGTTTCGCCTATCAAATGTCATTTGAAATGCCTTAGAAAAGCGAAACATGTCATTCGCACAAACTATAGAGTGTTTTTTTTAGAGGTTTGGTTTTTAAACTAGCAATCTTGTTTCTACAGAAAGTCAATTTAACATTTGATAGTTGATTTGTTATTAATACATTTTGCCATTTTATTATAAATAGATTGACGTCAGAACAACGCTTGTAAATTATGCCAATTTATTTTGAAAATCATGGTTCGGTTCGCCAAACTTATCGTGAATTACGTCCATTTCACGGTCGATATAATCGTCCATCCGAGCAAGTTATTCGAAAGACCATGGATTGTTTTCGCACCACGTACATTTTAGTGGATAATACGCATCCACAAAGACGACAATTGTCGAAAATTGGACTTCACTAAGCTAGCCGTACCACTCATATGCCCGAAATCATTTTTAAACAATAATGGAATAAAATTATATTTTAAATAAAGACAATATCATAGACATTAACATTATTTTAAAGCGTTATTTTTTTTTTCATTTTGAATATTTATTGTTTACCTCTAAAAAAACATCCTACATAATAAAACTTCCAGAAAACCGACAATTACATTCTGATTCATTATTTTTCTTCTTCTTGTTGTTAAAAATAAAATGCACCCTGTACTTTGAACAAATTAAATGCGAAGAACTTAAGTAAAACTTTGAAATTGGTGCAGGTAAAAACTTTTAAAATCTCTACGTTACTGTCCGGAAATAAAATAAAAATTAATGGATATTGATGGTGGGTTTACTTAGTATTTGAATTCCCTAAAGGCTTTTGCCGGTCATTTTCGATACCTACTCTTTGAACAGAAAATAAATATCCCCCTTTTTGTCGTTCGTTCCCGCCGCTAATTGTTTAACCCGAAATTCAATTAGTAATCGGGATAAAAACTGAACCTGGAATCGTTCCGACTTTTGTTTTTATTTTCTCGTTTGAATTTGCTTTGTGGTAGCACTGGTAACTTCAAAAAATATGGACGGGACGAGTTTTCATTTCATTTCACATAACCACCCGCAGTGCCCTCTCGCTTTTTTTGTTTACCGTACACCTATGCCACAGTGAAGCATTTTAAGGGATGTGAAATTACATTTGCACTAATTGTGATTGATCACAAAATAATTTGTATACACTCTTTTCTGAAGGATATTCTCCTGTGGCCAATTATATAACGTAACACAATTAAGTAGAGTTATTATAGTTATTATACCGAAGTCCTGTGGCGAGCTAGAGTTGACAGGGATCTGTTGTCAACTATCATGTTTCGGAAGATTTCACATCTGGGTCATGTGGTGCGTGAGGAGAAGTATCACCTTCTCCAACTGATATTGGAGGGGAAAATTGACAGATGCCGAGGGTCCGGTTGGAGGTATTCCGAGCGGCGCAAGACAAGGACAGGTTCGCCGAGGTGATCGCCAACGTTAGGGGGACCCGACAGGGCACTTGAAGAAGAAGAAGATTATTGTAAGTTTAAATTTAACACTCTCATTAAATAACGCGAAGTTAAAAAAAAACATTTAAATTTTAAGCAAAAATTACCATGAAATTGGCGTCTGTACACCATGGAGAATATATTATACATTCAAAAAACGTCTACATCCTGTCCTGTCTCTGGCCTCCACTTCCCAATCTTGTATTTTTTTAACTAACTAACTATCCATCACGCTGTCTCCCAGAAGGGGTAGGTGGAGAGGATTGACCGCCATACTATTCTGTCCTGTCATACCTCTCTTGGTTCCTCCATATTAATACATCGTAACATGAACGATGTATCATTTTTTTTTTACTTAATTTATGCACATTTTTGCTATGCGTTTTAACAAACAAGTTATCTACTCCACTTTTACTATTGCAATAATATTTATTAAATTGACTGTGGTAATAAAGTGATATCTATTTAAATCAGCCTTTTCCAATGAAACAAAATATTTCATTTTATTTTGCAAATACATTTTTTAATATAAAAATATAAACATCAGCTTTCAACCTTATAGTGCATGTAAAAAATATTTTTAATTGCTAAAGCGAAATGAAAGTTTTTAGGAAAATATCAGAAGCCACTGGTAGCCGGGCCCTATTAAAATTGTGTTTTATACCAGTACTAACGGGCAACAGAGCATTAATCTAACGAACAGCAAAGCAATGTGTTTAAAAATAGCGTTCTGATAAACCACTGCAATGCACTACTATTAAGGGTGAATAATTTTGCAATTTAAATTAACCTTTAAAAAGAAAACAAGGTTAATTACTTCAACAAAGTTACTAAATAATGCCTATCTAGGAAAGTTATTACGATCAATTTTCGAATTCTGAATTCTAAAAAAAAATAATTGAAATTCGTATTCCCATAAAAAAAACAATGATCAGAATATCTAATGATGAAGTAAGAAAGTAATGTAAAGCGGGTGAATGCATCCTTAATAAAATTAAGAAAGGGTCATTAAAAGGTGGTTTGGACATATGGAACGAATGGATGGGGGAACAATGTTTGAAAATATATATACAAGTAGAGTGAATTCAAAAATAAGTCGAGGGAGGCTAAGGCGGTCATGTTCAAAGTAGGAACAATTGACGAGCATGTATGTCACGATGAGTGAATGTAGAAGATGCGCGAGAGTTATGTCAGGATGGAACGTACACTCTGCCTACCCCTCCAGGAAAACGGCATGACGATTAGTTAGTTAACATTGATCATACTATACATATCGCATTAGTGTTTCTAAAGTGACACGTGTCAAAACGTGTTTTACCTAGTGTCACTTTATTAATACTTGTACGATATGTGAATCATATTATTTTTAGAACCTTTTAGTTTTCTAAACACAAGCGATGTAAAATATAAGTCGAAAAGATAAAATGATTAATATATCATATTTCTTCTTGCCGTTCACAATGGACTTCTGGTCCCTATCCTAATGTATGGAAGCGAAGCATAAAACTGGCAGAACAAGGATGAGAGCAGAATAAATGCGGTCCCTAAGAGATTTGTGTGGTAGAACGATATACTACAGAATCTCAAATGCTGATATAAGAAAGGAATGTAGAGCGGAAGAAGGTATTATGAACAAAATTATTCTGTCTTATAGTTCTACGTCTTATTTCTTCATTTCGTATTTTGTCTCAGAGACTTATGCCGAAAATTTGTCTATCCGTGGATCGTTGTGCGATTTTTAGTTTATGGACACTTTTTGCTGTTAGGGTGATTGTCTCTAGACTATATGTCAGGATAGGCAGTCTACATGTGTCGTACATTTTTTTAACACAATTTTAAATAATACTGTACGTTGCTCGAAAAAGTTATGGAAAACGCAGCAATAAGGGAACATTTTGCTTTGGCCAATAAAGGCAACTTGATTGATGTTGTATTAAAAAACTAGTTCAAATAAATTATAGAGGGCCAAATTAAATAAAAAATACCTCAAATATGAACATTTGTTGTTTTATTTTCATAGTTATTTAATATTTACATACCGATATAAAATATGGCGCCTCCGTAATGTAAAATATAAAGTTTTTAGCATATTTTATTTGCTGATATAAAATATGTTTTTGTTGGAAGTTTGCTCTCTTATTATCATACCTGTCATGAGCCATGGAAAGTTTGTTATAAAAAATTCAAAGTACGCACCTTTACCATGTTAAATTTATTCGTTTTTCTTCCTTAACGAATTCAATCAATACAATATTTTAATAGGAAAACTCTCGTACGTAAAATAAGTTTTTAAATATCGTTGATATGTA
This sequence comes from Lepidostoma basale, assembly GCA_022606425.2. NCBI lineage: Eukaryota > Metazoa > Arthropoda > Insecta > Trichoptera > Lepidostomatidae > Lepidostoma > Lepidostoma basale. Next base: position 7,059,401 of record JAHDVF020000814.1, on the reverse strand, counting down.
TTTTTTTAAGTTTACGGGTGGGATTCCATCAAAATCGACTTCGTATTTCACTAATCTTTACATCGAGGATGTCTGTGTTTGACATATTATTATGATTAAAGCCAAATATTATTTCCTGTTTACTTTGAGAGCATTTTTTCCTTTGTTCAACGATGTTAACATGTGGATTTTTGAATTATAAAATGATAAGCGTTTTAATTATTAACTTATCAAAGGTCACGACGATGTACGTTTAATTATTTATTTCGTAACTGTTCTTTATTTTAAAATTAGGATCACCTTGGATATTGTCTTTTCGGGAGTACCAGCCCGAAGGTTCGAAATTTCTTTCTTGGATGATGAGGTTGGATATTGTTGGATGGTGAGGGGAGGGTTACTTGGAGGATGTAGTGGGTTGTGTCCGACATTTGGACCTGACTACCCAGGTAGGGAAGAGTGTGGAGGGGTTGAGGATGTCCTTGGAAAGGGACGGTGACAGGGAGTGGCCTTGGGGGGGAGAGGCCGGTTAGTCTTGGATATGGAACCAAGTGGGACAAGAGTGACCTTGGGTGGGGACCGATATGACATTGGGGTTGAAATACAGGATGGGATAATGATGGTGGAAAGGAAAGGTTTAGGCATAGAATGGCATAAAAGCCTATTCAAGCAGAGGTTGTCATTTTAATTGGCTGGCTGATGAGAAGGCGTGCAAAGCGATATACAATTTGAGTATGAGAGTGTGCATCTATAAAAAACAATAAACTACTCATGACGATGCATATACTTGTATATGGAGCTGTTTAGACAATATGTGCACCATCTAAAAAGAACATTTTGTGTTAAATTATTTTTTATTTGTTATTTTATTTTATATCATTGTATTTTATATTATTTGTTTTAGATTTATTTTGTGGGTGTTGGACGATCGAAGTGTGCGCGGGAGATGCCTATTGGTGGCGATGAGGTTCGCAACCCATCACACCGCGTCTCCCGCGGAGCGAAAAGAGAGGGATGGAGTGCCGCATCAGTAAAAGTGTGACAGTCCATTCTTTCTGCCTACCCTTTCGGGGAGACGGCGTGATGGTTAGTTAGTTTTTTTGGAGCTGTTTTTAATCTTGAAGGATTGCCAAAATGCATTTTTTTGTGAGAAGTTTCAAATGAGAGCCGCCCATGGGCACCATTTTGAAACAACTGATTAGGATCACCTTTCATATTTTTACATTCAATATTTTGTTTTTGTTCTTCTTAAACAATGATGTAAAACTCTATATTAAATATTGAATACTTATAATGCTGTGTCAGATACCTCTTATGTTACTTTACGCCTTCCCGGTTGGTAACACTGTTTTCGGTACTCTATGCTCCGAGGCTAGAAGCCCCCTCACTTCCCTCCATTCAGCCATTGCGGGTAGGCCGCCATCTTAGTTCGCGTCGCTCGTGCCTCGATCCCGCCCAAAATGTAGAAGACACGGAAATCCGTCTGCATCCGGCTGGACCAGAAATGGTTCAGCCTGTCTTCATTAGAATAACATCAAGGATCGCGCATCAGTAACACATGTGCATCATATGTCCGCGTGTCTGCGGTTAGTTAGAAGGTTCGGTCGGACATCGACGTGACCGCGTTTGAGGCTCCGTGTCGAGGACCTCACCACCCTGCCGAACTGCGTGGACCACTTCTTCACGCCGCTTCAGACAGCACCAACAGCTTAGGGAACCTCGTGTCTGCCAGGTGACGCTCTAAATATTGATTTGCTGAACCACCATCTACTGGTCAGCGTCGCTGATAACGTCTACGGACGACGTCGCCGGTCGATGTCCTGACGAGCACGCCATCGAGGAATTGCCTCAAACAGCCTCTTCATTCTTTCTTCATGTGCCTTTTTTTATGTATTCGTACGACATCTCTAGCATTTGTTTTCTAGCTATTATGTTCCTTATTCTAACTTTATAATAAACCCCCATGTATCCCATATAATCTGCGTCTTTATTTACACCCGTCCTTAGTCGAGTAATGATAACACGAAAAGAATCTCACGATTACCACCCTGAAGATAAAAACCATGCTCTCTGTGCCAACCGAGGAGGAATATTTCACGATGGTATAAAACCTTTGGAACAAGTCGAGAAATATAAAGTAAAAGTGAAAAATATTTTGTTATAATTCATAAAAAAACGCCATTGTCGAATTTAATGTGTTAATAAAACTATGTTATATGTTTATGTTTCAAATAACTACAATTCGGTAAACGAAACTTTTTGACGTAACAACGAACTCATTCGTATTTATATTATACATGTGTGTATTTACATGAACTCATGTGTATATATGACGCTATTTGCAGCCGTTGAATAGCGTCAAATAATTATTCACTCACTGCACCGAAAATTCGGAATTATCCGCAAATTGCGCGTTTGTTTACCATTTAGTTGGAAACAGTTTCCAATCATCCGCGGACAGATTTAATTGATCACTCCACCCGTTGGTCAGTGGAGAGTTGCTGGACAATGTATACGTGGATAATTGAGCACAAACCAAACGTTAGCCATCGTTAGGAAAACAAACTACTAAAGAGTTTGCTAGCGATAATTGATTAGTTTCATATAATTATTTTGTCATTGCTAACCACGATCATTCTAAAGTTTACAATTTCCAAAATAAACTGAATTTTGAAATATCCCTAAATTTCACAAATGCTGATATTGTCATTAGATGTGTATTCACTATCAAATATACAATATGCTTCCTTATTGACGTTTTTGTTTACGTTTAATACAAAATAATGAACCTTTTTTCATTACATGAAGAAAATTGGTGATTTATTGTTTCTTGGGCAATCATATAAAGCAACATATTAAATTGAATTATGATAACAAAAAAAATGATCCTGGACCAGAAGATGGCAGCAAGTTGCCGAAACTGGTCGAATATAAATACAAGTGGAAGTACACTAAATACATAATAATAAAGAAATTTCGTATAATATTTTTTTGTTTTCATTATATAAAATGAACTTCTATCGAGAAATTTTAATTAAAAACATTAATTATTTACATATTAAATTATTAATATGAATGCAAACGTCTGTTTTCTAGAAGTTTTATTATAATTTATGAGAAAGGCATGTTTCGCCTTTCTATGGCTTTATCAAAAATCATTTGATGATACCTTAGAAATGCAAAACATGTCATTCCCATAAACCATGATAATACTTTTAGAAAACAGACGTTTTCATTAGTACTAAAAATTGCTCACATTACCAATGTTGAAAGATCACATTTATGACAAAAGGAAAGTAAAGAAGTTTTTTACAATGTTCATTGTTAAAATAAATACAAATTTATTTATTAAAAGACAAGTACATTAATCAAAATTGTATGAACTAAACAACCAACTGGACGTCGTGAAGTTTATAAAACTTCAACGACGATGGGCTGGACATCTCATGGTAAGATTGAGACCTTCATAGTTGACATTTACAAGACCGGAAAGAAGACGCAGCGTGATAAGACCGGGGCTTCGTTGCACGTAAGAATTGGAAATCCAGGGTTCAGGATAGGGTCAGCTGGAGAAACTTTTTGGAAGCGGCCGAGGTCAACTCAGGATTGTAGAGCCGGCGAAAAAATATTAAATTCAAAATAGTAATAATAATCTGATGTATACGAGTATATAACCCTAATGGATAGTATTCTATAGTATTACTATAGTATTCTAACCCTTAATTATTCGTATTGAAATTTGCACTACCCACCTGGCATTTCGTTGCAACCCCTAAATGTTCTGGTTAAATAATGCAAGCCCTATGCACGTCCCCATCTAACTATGGTTGGACCGAGCATAACCAAAGTTTTACTGATATTTCGAAGTCATCCCTTGGTCCGAAGGTCCGTACTCACGGCGGCATGTGTAGCTCCGCTCCGTGCTAAATTATTCCTGCTTTAATACCGCTCCGGGTGGCTTGTCATACTTTGTATTCATGCGGCATTAACTCAGCGGTATATGATCGTATTTAAGCCTTTATTTGATTTGTTTGTAGTCTAGCAGATACGCATTTTCATCCCTTTGAAACATTTGTAACGTTCTAAGTAAACCGCTAAAGTCAGACATAAATTCTCACAGGCAATTATTCTTGCTACACTGCGACTGCGGCTTTTGAAAACATCATCTTAACCGTCGCGTTGCCATGTGGTAAATTGAGTTTCCACTGCCAATTTAAAGTTGATTTTCTTAAAACCTATGGACCCTAATATTATAAAAAAAATTGTAATCCTCCATTGAAGTGTTCTCAATATTTCGTAATAAAAAAAAAGCAAAAAATTACTTCCTTCATCCCAAAAAAAAATATTTTCTAAGACTGCCCTCACCTTCATTCGTGTTAAGGTAGAATTTGTTTTGCTAATATTTACAACTTTATCAAAAGTGACAAATACTTACTCGCTGTTTTGAACGTATTATAAATTATATCTTTGGCTTTTTCAATATGTACGTAATAATACCGACTGTAGACGGAAACGCAGGACGCAACTTAATAATATCAGAACTGTGAAAATATTAACACTTTACCAAAAGGGACAAATATTAATACGTACTCGTTGTCTTGAACGTACTATACATTTTGCCTAGGTGCCTTTATCATACGTAAAATCTCGTAAAGTCTAGCCGCGCCGGCCGCCGCGCGGCGCTTGTCTTTACTTGCGTGTCCAGTCATTCGTATGCTATGACGCATTACATATCAGAAATCGCATGGTTCCAGAAAAAAATTAATAATGATATGTTTTTCAAATAATCCATGTATGTTATAGATATCGATCTATTCCTAATGAAATTCCCTACAAGATGACATAAATTAAATTTTGATTCATCTAGTCATATGCTTGATATTTAGATAAAGTTAGCGGTAAACTGAACTTACCACATGGGAGCAAGCGTTTTGTTTTGAACACGGTACGTTAAGGGTTAAACGAATGACATTGTCTTGTTAATAATTCTCTAATTTGTATTGGATCAAATCGTCAAAGTCATTTATTTTACAGTTTCGATACATTTAATCGAATAACATTGTTCGGCAACGTAAATGAAACGTTTGTTTCAGAAACCACGCGCAGTTATTAGAATTTAAAATGTATTATTCCTTAAAATTAATTTTTTAATAAATGCTTTTCCCACAACTCATACATCTTTGAAGCTTCACTTTAAATCGTTAGTTTAAACAATATTTTGACATTAAAACAGATGATTAAACTGATTGATAGTTATGGTTTTAATTCTGTAAAATTCCATTATAAACTTCTATGAAAACGCGATTGCTTTATTAGTTTTAGAGTGATTTTTTATTTAAATTTTTAATTGTATCTCAATAGAGACGAAGAAACAAACTGGAAACTGAATATGGATGATCAAGGTGTTTACAGGACTTATGACCTGTCATTGGTTGGGTTAAGCGCACGCTTTATGTAATTACAACATTCCCCATTCCACCATTGTTATTATGATCATGTATGATACATTTTTGGAAGTTGTATATATACTCCAAATCCATACATATCTTCACGTGGCAGTTCCAGTTAGCCATCTATGTAGATTTGATTGTACTAATTAATTTTTTAAGATTAATCTATACAATCCATCCACTAACGCCATCTATGAAGAATGATTGTTTAGCATTTAGCAAACTACTTTATTAACACAATGCGAAGAGGCTACCGCCTCCTAGCGCACTGTTAGAAGTCGAAAGATTTTTTATTTATATATAAAAATATATACGAGTATGATAGATTCTCATCACGAATTTGTATCTCTTTGCAAGGATATTATTACACTTGTGTTTTGGTTTGAGAATGCCCTCATAAGGCTAAAAAAATGTGTAACAAGTATTTATAACAAACAAACCATCATGCTATTTCCCCGCAGGGGTAGGTAGAGAGAATGGACCGCCACACTACTTTATCCTGGCAAACCTCTCTAGGTTCCTCCACATTCATACAACGAGTCATACACGCATGTCGATTCCTCCGACTTCTAACATGACCAACCTTTAAAATTTTATTAATTTGGTCATGCCATGTTTTCCTCGGTCTGCCTCGACTCCGTACTCCACTTACATCATAAACGTATACTTTCTTAACCATTCTTTCTTCATCCATGCGTTCCATATGTCCGAACCATCGCAGCGATCCATATATAATTTTGTTCATTTTACCTTATTCCGCTCTACATTCCATTCTTATATCAGCATTTGAGATTCTGTCGTTTATCGTTCTACCACACATACGTCTTAGGGACCTCATCTCTACCGCATTTATTCTGATTTCATCCTTCTTCTGGCAGTTCCATGCTTCGCTTCCATACATAAAGTATTTATATGTAATAAAAAAAAATAGTTTTCTTAAATAAATTGATAAGACTGTCATATTATTGTGATCGTTAATATGCATTATAAATAAAACAACACAAACAAATGAAAAGCGCACATTAATTAACCGTAAATAGGACCGACGAAAATACTTCCCACTTATTATAAAATTCATGTTCCTACCATATGTAGGTATAGGTAAGGTACTCGTATGTACCATATGTGCGTACATACGAGTACCTTGGTATTATCCACACAGTATGGAATAAATAAAATAAACATTTTTGGCAATAGAATAAAAATAATAATTAGTGTGAAGAATTACGTTAATAGGTTTTTTTTACGTGTGCATTTTTGTACCTTTCCATTGAAAATAATAATTATTATGTAATATAATCTGTTTCTTCAAATTTCTTTCTTTAAATTTAAAATTAGTTATTATCATCATAATGAAATCAATATGACAAAGACAAAACTTTGACTAACACACAAATTGATGACATTAAAATCCATAATAAAAATGTAGAAGTGGTAGATGAATATGTGAGTCATATGTTGACTTTGGAAGAGGGGGTCAAGTCAATGAGATTGATATGAGAATACAGCTCGGTTGGTCTGCATTCGGAAGGCTGGGCAACATCTTCAAGTCGGAATGCCACAAATTTTAAAAATAAAAGTGCTGGACTAGTGTGTGTTACCTGAGATGGCCTATGGATGAGAGGCATGGACGTTAACTAAATAAGCAATGCACAAAATCAAAGTTGCACAACGGGCCATGGAAAGATCCATGTTGGGTATCTCGCTTAGAGACCATATGCCCAACGTGGAGATTAGAAGACGCACCAGGGTCACCGATGTAGGGATACGCATTGCAAGGATGAAGTGGCAGTGGGCTGGTCATGTGTGTCGACGGGATGATGGAAGATGGAGCCAGAGGGTTACTGAATGGAGGCTAGGGTTGGGCCGGAGAGTGTCGGGAGACAGCCAACCAGGTGGAGAGATGATATTGTACGGAAGGCGGGAAGGGCCTGGAGAACACTGGCGAGAGACCGAGAGAGATGGCGTGGGGGTGGAAAGGCTCAAGTCCAGCAGCGGATAGAAACAAGCTGAAGAAGTTATTATCAAACAATTTGTAACTCTTAATTATTTCAAATAAACTGCTTCGAATGGAAGATCCTCCGCAGAATCTTCGGACCCATTAAGGATGGTCAGACGTGGAGAAGGAGATACAACACAGAACTCTACGATCTATACCAGACCGTCAGCGTGGTCAAGTTTATAAAGATTAACAGACTGCGCTGGCTAAGGCACTTGCACCGCATGGGACATCTGGAGCCCTCCAAAAGAGTGTTGTATGACAATCCAGCAGGGCGAAGAAGCATCGATAGGCCGAGACTGCGATAGCTGGATGGTGCCATGGCAGATTGTCGGGTCCTGGAGCAGCAAGACTGGGAGGTGGCGGCCAGAGATAGGATGGGATGGAGACGTTTTTTGGAGAAGGCCAAGACCCACCAAGGGTTGTAGCGCCGGAGAAGAAGAAGAAGAATTATTTCAAATATTATTTCCATATACACATTTATTAATTATTGTTTTATTTATTTTCTATTAAAATGATTTATTATAAATTGACAAACTGTTATTCCTAAATGTTTCCTCTCAAATGAACATATATTTCTATCACAATAGTACAATTTCAAATTAATTGAAACTTGCGATGCGCAAGCCTTATTATGTCATAACCAGAAATCAATTTTCAATTAAACGTATCATTTTCTCTCCACTAAGCCAGACGGAATTATATGGATGCAATGCTTCTAGAAGTAATCATTGTTGTTCAACATTAACAAAGCCACAGAGAAGGCACATTAGCATCTGTAAACATAACCGGTGTAGTATGGTAACAAAGTAAATTGGGTGAAATGAAATTTTGACCTGTTTAGTATTGGACATTATTATGATTCGTTTTTTTAACATTTGACACAAACGTAATGGCTCAAGACCTGCCATTTTTATTCCATTTATTGGAAGATTTGATTCATTGAACAATGTTTATTTTTTTTAACTTTGTTCCCAAACCTGCTTTATTAAAAAAAAATTATTAAAAAACAAACATTTTTCGGACACAGGAGCCCTTTATCAGGGATATAAATATTAATAATATAAACCGAGGAAAACGTGGCATGATCAAAGAAATCAAATATTGAATATCGGCCACGTGACGAGTCAGAAAAATCGACGCGCCTGCATGACACAATGTATGTATAGTGGTGCAGTCCATTCTTTCTGCCTATGTGGCAGTCCATTCTTTCTGCCTACCCTGGAAGAGGGCGTGATAGTATGTTAGTTAGTTAGTTAGTAAGTTAGTTACTTAGTTAGTTACTTACTTAGTTAGTTAGTTAGTAAGTTAGTTAGTTAGTTAGTTAGTAAGTCAGTTCGTTAGTTAGTTAGTCAGTTAGTTAGTAAGTTAGTTAGTTAGTTGGTTAGTTTGTCAGTTAGTTAGTAAGTCAGTTAGGTAGTAGTTAGTTAGTTAGTTAGTTAGTTAGTTAGTTAGTTAGTAAGTTAGTTAGTTATTTAGTTAGTTAGTAAGTTATTTAGTTAGTAAGGTAGTCAAAAACATATATTTTTTTTAATATTTATATAATATTTTTAAATCACTGATGAAAGGCTTCTGTGTCCGAAACATGTTGGTTTTTTAATTTTATTTTTTAATAAAGTTGGTGTTGTGTACAAAGTTAAAAAAAAGAAACATTGATTTGAATTTAGTTTAAAATAATGTTTTTTGCATTACAATTATTTTTTACATTAACAAACAAGCGTAAATATTTTTTTATTTCATGGTAACATCACCCTTATTCAATATTTTATTAGCCATATAATATAACAACTTGTGCACAAAATAAATGTCTGACCGGCACATTGTTCTTTCCTGACATACTTAGGTATACGAGTACATCGTGTCATGCACGTAGGTCAATTTTCCAATCCACATATACTCGTATGATAGAAATATCGAATGAAGAAATAAGGAAGTTGTAAATAAAATTCAAAAAGGATCCTTGAGATGGTTTGGACATATGTAACGAATGGACGAGAGATGAATGGGTAAAATGTTATATACAAGCAGTGAGAGTGAAAAGAGAAGCCGTGGAAGATCAAAGAAAGTATATCGTGACCAAATTAATCAAATACTGAAAGGCGACCACATTCGAAGTCAGAAAAATCGACGAGCATGCCTGTTACTACGTCTGAATGCAAATGAAACTAGAGAGGTATGCCAGAACAGGTAGTATGGCGCTCCATCGTAATGGTTAGTACGTTAGTTTGTCATAGGACATGAATACAAAAAAAGTCGATTCTGCGTTGATGATTTTTTTTTTGTTTTTTTTTTCTATAAGTAAATCTTATAGTATGATACTTATCTTAGAATAAATTTCATAGCTGAAACAGTTTCGTCCAAAATAGAATCATTTCTAATTTTTTTTTTTTTATAATGATTGAATAACTATCAGAAAAATTTGTATTTTCAAAAAGAGTACAAAAGATTGACCATATTTGTAAACAATTTTATAATATGTTTAATATCTATATAATATCACTGAGGAAGGGCTGGATAGTCCGAAACATGTTTGATATTTAATAATAATTTGTTTAAAAGTGAGTGTTGTATTCGAAGTATATTAAAAAAAAGAAAAATATAAAAGATTCGGTGTTATTTCTTTGGAGGTTTGTTAAAGTCTTACATTACAACTGCATCCACCGAGTTGTGGGACTTCCTAAGCGTCTTCCTAGGTATCTGAAATAAGAGAATTTGTAACACCACACCAGCTGAAAACTTTTACACTGACTTACGAGTCTCCTTTAACGGTACACGATAACTCCAATCGCCCGGGGAGGCGGACTCAAAACGTTTTACGACCATTTTAACTGCACAAAGAAACTTGAGATAAACGTCTTTAACACGTCAGTAAGTACCCACATTTTTATAAAAGACACACTCAGGTTTTTTCTTTCACCTTACTTGCTCTTATTATTTGAAAATATTTATTTGAATAAGTATAACTGCACTTAGCATTACTACACTTTATTTCAATTTTATCGCAGACACGTTTCGGTTATAACATATATGTGATAAGTGAAATAAAGTGTTGTAATACTAATTGCAGTATGTTTAGTCAAACATGAATCCACAACAAACAAAATGAAGGCGAATATAGAAGAAATAATAATCTCATTTATGTGTTATTAAATGTTCCTTCTCAAAACATGTAACCTGGTTATAGAAAATCAACCCATAAACAGGTCAGGACCTTCAAGTATCTAGGCATAGACCTGGTGAGAAGAGTTGATCTGCGGGAAGAAATACAAGCCCAAGTAAACAAGGCAGCTGCAATCTCTGGTGCTCTAAAATCCACAATATGGAACAACAAAGACATGGTCATTAAGAGTAAGATGAGAATCTATCAAGCATGAGTAAGACCAATTATAACATATGGCGTCGAAGCAAGGGCAGACACAGCAAGGACCAAACATGTTTTGAAGACTTCCGAGATGAAGACACTGAGGACGATAGCAGGCGATAGCAGTGAGAGAGATGTGAGTTTGAAGATATTATAAGATGGAGCAGACAGCGAAAAGGGGACTGGTATGGGCATGTTCAAAGAATGGACACCACCAGACTACCCTATATTACACTACATAATCAACCTCATGGGACACGTCCTCGTGGAAGACCTCCTAAAAGATGGAAGGACAGCTGTGAGTCTACTTCACAGGAGGAGCAACACTCTGGAGAATAGACCACATAGGTCTACAACAAGGAAAAAGAAGAAAAAGAAATTTTCTTTTTGGATTCAAATTTAAAATTTTAATTACAAAAATTACAAATATTTAAATACACAGATTCATTCAAACAATGAAATTCTCTGTGAAAATTTGAACACTATGTATTGTCTTATCGACTCATCTCATATCAGCGTCACAATTTCAATTAGAACTTCTATTCATTGAAAATATTTTCGCAGTAGCATTATTCCCTTTTAGGGTACGGCTGGGGCTTAACACGTGTGCATAATCAGACCGCTCCTCGGCGTAATGGATTCTTCCATCTCAACAGTTCACAAGGTGGAAAAGCAATTTCCTTCCACCAGATTTCAATTTCAAAACGGTAAAAGAGTAAAAACGCGTGGAATTAATTTAAATCCTCCTTAAAACTTGCCTCCCGAATAGATGGAGAATTTTTCATGAGAATAATCGGTCAAAGATTACTTTTCAAGTGTGTTTTATAATAAAATATAATACAAGGTTTTCAGGAACTAAAAAGCCTATTTTTTACAATGTTAGAAGATGATTTTCTTCTTCCTCTTCTTCTTCTTCTTCTCCTCCTCCTCCTTGTTCTTCTTATGTATCTTCATCATCATCTTCGTCTTCTTCTAATTCTTCTTCTTCTTCTTCTTCTTATTCTTCTTCTTCTTCTTCCTCTTCTTCTTCTTCTTCCACTCCTATCGCTGAAAGGACAGATCTTGGCTATTTTTACTCTTGTTACTGCAACTCGCTCAAGAACCATTCTCGAAGGTTTTTCTAGTCAGTATTTTATTATTCTTCCAACACTTCGTTTTTCTTTGAGTAAATAGAAAAACACTCACCTTTTATTTTCAAAATAATTTATTATTTTATTTGCAGAAATGTTTTCGTTCTTCTTCTGTGCACAAACTTTAACTGCAAATAAAGAAATAAAAAATAATATATTGAATATGAGTCTTCTTGAATACCTGTAAAACCAATATTTAAATTCAGTTAATTTTACATAAATATTTGAAGATTATTTTTGTATAGAATCATGTTTACCACCCCTGATCTGTATGTATGTAAAGGACTCGGTTTGCAATAGTGTCACCAGTATGTCGATGCCAGCGAGCCTGGTGAAACCGGTCGTTGTCGAAATAAAGACATAGTTTTATTTAATTATAACCTAACTAACTATCTAACCATCACGCCGTCTCCCCGAAGGGGTAGGCAGAAAGAATGGACTGCCACACCTTTCTTTCCTGACATATTTCTCTCGGTTCCTCAACATTCATACATCGTGTTATGCACGCGCGTCGATTTCTCTGACTCCTCACATGACCGACATTCAATATTTGATTTATTTGATCGTGTCACGTTTTCCTCGGTCTTCCTCTATTTCTGGTACCATTTACATCATTAACATATAATTTTTTTACCATTCTTTCTTCATTCATTCTTTCCATATGTCCAAACCATCTTAATGATCCTTTCATTGTTTTGTTCATGACACCATCATTCGCACCGCATTCACTTCTTATATTTTCATTCGACACTCTATCATACACAGAATATCCACACATTCGTCTAAGAGATTATTATTTAATTATTATTTAATAATATATTGTTTTGAAAATTCGAACCGTTTTTTTTATTTAAACGTAAACCTACAACACAAAGTGTGAAGGTGATTAAAGAACAACTTCATTTTCCATTTATTCGATTTTTTTATTTTTTATTTTTTATTTTCTCAAATTAAGGAAAAAACAACATTTTAGATCACAAAACATAGAAGATTCTATTTTGAAAGTAATGATAACATTTTGAATGTACACAAATTCTTGTAGACAAATAATATTAATGCAGTGTGAAAAGCTCTGCAAATCATACATTACTAGATTTTCTGTTTAATGCTTCCCAATCTTAATAGATGACGCTAGTATAGAGTGATTTAAAAAAAAATATGAAGATAAGTGCAGAATTCTAGCATATATACATCTTCCAAAACTTTGTCAAACGTGGTGGCCGTAAGAAGGGCGGAATGGGGAATGTTATAAAACATAGACGATCGCTCAACCCAACCAATGACAGGTCATAAGTCCTGTAAACGCCTCGACCACCATATTCTGTTTCCAAAAAACAATTTACATCTTCGTCTCTATTGAGATACAATTAACGAATGATACTTTGAGTTATTATAAAATCTATTAACCCTCCCTTCCCTATGATGGGTATCTTCTACACGTCGCATCTAAAAAACATCAGTATCTCTATAAATATAATAAATACAAGGTGAAGATTTTAGGTATTCCTCCATAATATATTTACGCATTGATTTAAAAAATAATATTAATAATAATCAGGATTTATCGGGTACATCGGAGGTATTTTGTGAAATTCGAAAACAAAGTCGCGTATAAACAGCACCACACTATATTCGCATCTCACTCTTGCATATGTTCTAGCTCAATGTTCTCACTGTCGGCGGCAGTCGCTTTCAGGCTTGCAACCAGAGCAGGTCTATGCCCGTTCCGTGAGCGTTGCCAGATTTTTTTTTAATGTTTTTAACAATTAAATCTCAATTATTATAATTTTTTACTTCAATTATAATTATATAAGGGGATTAGCTGTGAATGGTCCTATTTTTTCGATTAAAAATCGCTAATTTTTAACGCGTATTGACTACCCTACACCGGAACGCACGTTTTTATTTTAGCACCGTAAGGAAAGGTTAATTCAAGTACATTCTAGCTAATAATATCTTGTCTCCAAAGCTGAATATAAATAATTGAGAGACCTTTACATAATGGATGCGATACCATCTTCGTGTTGCGCCATGGCAACATTCTAACGTCACATTAATAAATTATAAGACCCATCCATCAGTGATAATCATTATTGTATCCACGGTCTATCTTTACGATATTTCCGGGTATTAAAAATGTAGTGAGTTTCGTTGAAAGTCAATAGAACGTTCGTGCAATGAAAATAAATGAATTCCTAATGAATGTACGATGGAGGTAAGAACAGAATACTTATTACTTCTAAAACTTAAAGTTTAACTTGACTTTGACTTCTTGCAAATCCTTACATCATTGTTTCTCTTTACCCGTCATCAAATATCGCAACAACAACAACAACAAACCATCACGCTGTTTCCCCGCAGGGGTATGCAGAGAGAATGGACCGCCACACTACTCTATCCTAACATACCTCTCTAACTTCCTCCAAATTCATTTAGCGAGTCATACACGCACGTCGATTCTTCCTACTTCTAACATGACCAACCTTTAAAATTTGATTAATTTGGTCATGCCATGTTTTGTTCGGTCTGCCTCGATTCCATACTCCATTTACATCATTAACGTATATATTTTAACCATTCATTATTCACCCATGCGCTCTATATGTCCGGACCAATGCATCGATCCTTTAATAATTTTGTTCATAATACCTTCTTTCGCTCTACATCCCTTTCTAATATCAGCATTTGAAATTCTGTTGTACATCGTTCTACCACACATACGTCTTAGGGACCTCATCTTTTCCGCATTTATTCTGCTCTCATCTTTCTTCTGCCAGTTCCCCGCTTCGCCTTCATACATAAGATTTGGGATCAGAACTCCATTGTGAATGGCCATTTTCGCTTTCATTGATAAATTGATAAATTAATAAATTAAATGAATATCGCAACACACGTTTTAATTTTCAATCCTGTGGATTAATTTGCAGAGAAGTCTTTGCTGGTCATCATTGCTGGTTCTTGGGATGCCACTTGGATGCTCAATATAATAGCTTCCCGTTGCTTTCCACATGTTTATTATATACAACAGGTTATTTGATCCCAATTACTGTGACATATGATAGGTAGCAAGTGTATTGCTTTTTTATTGTTACGTGAATTTTAATTTATTACAATATTATTAAAGTGAATTTATTTGGAAGCGTTTATGAACAATTTATATCTTCTTCTTCTTCCTTATTGTAGACCTATGTGGTCTGCTCTCCAGAGTGCTGCTTATCCTGTGAGGTAGATTCTCAGCTGTCCTTCCATCTTTTAGGAGGTCTTCCACGAGGACGAGTCCCATGAGGCTGATTATGCAATGCAATATAGGGGAATCTGGTGGTGTCCATTCTTTGAACTTGACCGTACCAGTCCATTTTTTTGCTGTTTGCTCCATCTTATAATATCCTCAACCTCATATATCTCTCTTATTCTGGTGTTTCTCACGCAATCTCTCAGTGTCTTGCCTGCTATCGTCCTCAGTGTCTTCATTTCGGAAGTCCTCAAAACTTGTTTGGTTACTGTGTCTGCCCTTGCTTATGTTTATCCATTGTTTTGACGTAAATACAATGTTACTTCAAAATTATTAACTGATTAATTTTTAACATTGTTATAATTTTACAATTAATTTATTAAATTTCAATGAAGTTGTCGCGATAGCTGTTTCGCCAGCCGCTATTGGCATCATCAGATTTTACAATCAACTGGTTGATGAATTTAAATTTAGACGGATATATCCAAGGTATTAAAAAACGTAATGTGAAAATGGATTACTTTACGATACGTTTTCAATACTTCCGTTCAAAAATATTAATTGAAAGAAAAATATTTACTTTATAGATTAAATGTTTTGTAACGTTTGAAAAAATTTTCAGCTAGTGGGCGTAGAACATTAATTAATAATAATATCTTCTTTAATAAAACAAAACAAAATATTTACACAAAACATTCATTGTTTTATTATACGAGTATTTATAGAAAATTACTTGGATCGTAATTTTCTATAAATATAATAAAACAAAGAATGAAACAAAAAGCCTTCTAGATGAACAGGGGTCTCAAAACCACGGCCCGCGGGCCAACTTCAGCCCGCCAGTGTCATCAATCCGGTCCCCGACAATTAATGACCAGTGTCATCAATCAGCTTTATGACAGCTAAAGGCTTATTGTTATTATTGTTGGTGTGATAAGCAGTGGCGGTACTCCCATAGAAGCCCAGAAGCCCGGCTTGCGTAAGAAATTTTGAATTAAAACACCCCTTTCTTCTGGCGTACAGAGGTTCAGTTTGGCTATTCCTCTTACGTCTGATGGGAACATTGTTGGAAGGTAATTTGGTTGGTTGTTGGTTAATACGGGGGCATGATTACATAGATTTGGGGGTTTCGATTCAATATTTCTTACGCAAGCCGGGCTTCTGGGCTTCTATGGGAGTACCGCCACTGGTGATAAGTTGGATAAAAAACAGAGAATGATAGCAGCTCGGTTTTATTTACTTGCTACAGAAAATTAAACTTAAGCATATTAACTTACAAATAATTTAAATTAATCAAACTACCATTTTAATCATATATAAATATTATAACAAAAAAAACAAGAAAATTAAAACGGTTAAAGCCCTTGGAACTTACTGGAACAATCAGTATGGCCTTAAGGCTGGAAGGTTTGGAGACCATTGATCTAGAATGTTCGTGTGTCGTAGGAATAACAAGGTGTAAAATAATATAATATAAGTATTTTATAATATAATCTCTGGCGCTCTAAAATCCACAATAAGGAAAAACAAAGACATGGCCATTAAAGAGTAAGATGTAAATTTATCAAACATGCGTAAGACCAATAATGACATATGGCATCGAAGCGAGGGCAGACACATGAGAGATGAAGACACTGAGGACGATAGAAGGCAAGACACTGAGAGATTGCGTGAGGAACACCAGAATAAGAGAGATATGTGAGGTTGAGGATATTATAAGATAGAGCAGACAGCGAATAAGGGACTGGTACGGTTATGTTCAAAGAATGGACACCACAAGACTCCCCTATATTACACTACATAATCAGCCATGGGACTCGTCCTCGTGGAAGACCTTCTAAAAGATGAAAGGACAGCTAGTAGTCTGCTTCACAAGAGTAGCAACACTCTGGAGAACAGAACACATAGGTCTACAACAAGGAAAAAGAAGAAAAATAATATAATATATTAGGGGTACCCATAAGTAATGTCGTTTTTTTTTTATGAAATTCAAAACAATTTTCATTATACTTTATTTAACTTTTCTTATATAAAATTATTCCCCATATAATTTATAACCTTCTCCCACCTTTTTTTAAAAATCATCCATGCCCTTCTTGTAAAATTCAGCGGATTTTGACTGAAAATATTGTGATAGGGCTGTATTCACCTCCTCTAAGGAATTGAAATTTTGATCTCTTAAAAAATGTTCCATAGAACGAAATAAATAATAATCAGATAGTGCGAGATCCGGCGAGTATGGAGGATGCAACAGGGTGACCCACCCAAGATTTTTTACGCGTCAATTTCACAACATGAGCTCGCGCGTTATCATGCTGAAGAGTAATGGTGCTTCTATTCACCAAAACTGGTTTCTTTTGACGTAGTGCTTCATTAAAGCTATCCATCTGTTGACAGTATAACTCTGCCGACACTGGCCGACCTTGTGGCAATAGTTCGAAGTAAATGATTCCTTTCGAAACCCAACAAACACATAATAATCCTTTTTTAGAATGCAATGGCCGTTTAGGGGTTGAAACGGTATTTTGTCCGCATTTTAGCCATTGTTTTTTTTTTGTGATGTTTGAATTAAGCCTATTTCTCACCACCAGTCACTAAGTCACAAAGAAATTGGCTTGATTGTTATTTTTCTAGCAATAATCTACTGATGCTGAGCCGTTGAGCCACGTTGTGGTCGGTCAATGCGAGTGGGACCCAAACACCCTATTTTTTAATCTTGCCCAAGTTCTTTAGGATCCTTTGAGTATTGTACCAGGATGTACCGACCTTTTCCGATAATTTCTCAATAGTCAGCATTGGGTCGTCTTCGATTTCAGACTTCACGGCTACTTCATCCGCCTTCACGTCGTCCACTTCAAGGCTCATTTTCCAAACACAAATCACCAGATTTAAAGTTTTTTAACCATCGTTGGCATTTACTGACATCCAATATGTCACCGTAAATCTCGCAAATATCCTTCGTAGCTTCTGTCGATTTATTTTTCAAATAATATTGAAAAAGTATACAGCTCTGCAGATGTTGTTCCAATGGACACGTCTCTATCATTGTCGTCAGAGGGATAAAGAAACCGTTTTATTTTGTCTCAAGGCCACGAGCAGGTAGTCGCTACATACTAAAAACTTATTACACGTCCTTACTGCATGACAGACCGAAGGAGACTATTTTAAAGATGGCGCATCGAAAAAAACGACATTATTTATGGGTACCCCTAATAATTATGTTCTCCAGTAGGTATGTGTTTAGACGTGGGTCCCTCGTATGCTGAATCTCACTTCTGGACATATTATCTCTTTACAAAGGGAGCTCCCTGATATGGGAGGGCTGGATTTTTATTTTGAAAACATTCGTCCCATCAATCTTTATTTCACATCAGAGAGAATAAACCAATTGGGCGCCAAACAGTTTGATGGTGAATGAATGATCGGTTTATCGCTCGATGTGTCTACTCCGTAATGTATTAATGTATACATTTTCGGTACCTACCTAATGATGTCTCAACAAAGGAACACAATATCAGACATTTCGTTAATCTTTGTTCAAGGACTGTGCAATGTGGAAATCGTATTTTATGGATCGAAAGAAAGGAAACGCGAAATGTGATATGAAGAATGGATCACAAACAATCTTCATTTCTGACACGCTCCTATAATAACATATTTATTTATTTATTAAGGATAACATACAAAAACATATATTTTATAATAAAACATTTAGAATAATTAGAGTAAGGCCAATTTACATGCTACCACAAATATACATTAACATTTTTTTTAATGTATACAAATACTTGTACACAAATACTGGATTTACCCATTTACCCATTACATTTAATAACTTAATAGATGGCGCTAGTGTAGATTGACCTAAAAATGTGAAGTATTCTTAACATAAGTAGCATATCGCACGCTTAATAGTAAACTGACCGATTATGGTTTAGGTCATAATTGAGTTAACATTAGACAGATGCTTATGTTAACGCTATCCATCTATTTTTCACAATGTTAACGCTATCCATTCGTAGTACGATAATCGTTCACAATGTTAACCTTATCCATTTGTACGTGTTTTTCGACTGTTTTTGTTAAAACACCGACTCATGTCAGATTGAGCAAAACTTTCTTTTTTGAGTTAAGCCAGTGTTCTATTAAGCGTGCGATATATACATCTTTCAAAAATTTGTCAGACGTGGTGGTCGTAAGAAGGGCGGAATGGGGAATGTTGTTAAAATAAAGTGATCGCTTAACCCAACCAATGACAGGTCATAAGTCCTGTAAACGCCTCGACTACCATATTCTGTTTCCAAAAAAAAAACTATTTACATCTTCGTCTCTATTGAGATACAATGAACCCTTAAAATATAAAATAACAGTTAACAGTTAACAAATGACAGTGTGAAACGAGATTGAAGTTAAACTAAGACAAAATGAGGCTAGACATAATATTTAAGAGTTGAAATACTAGGTACTGGAAATAAAGAATAAAATTAAGATATATAAAAAGAGTTATATATTATAATATCATGTAACATCGTGGTCACATCCACGCCGAAATATTGCTCCGATCGTTTTTTTTTAATTTCGCTCGTTCAAATGGAAAACATCGATGTCTCCAAAATGCTTTTTGTAGTTGTCACAGATTCGATACAATGCCGTGCTCTGAGCGTAGTTAGTGCGATAAACAGGAAGATGGAAAACTTGGCTCGCGGTGTGTCTCTAGTCTCGTATTGTTATAACATACATACGAGTATTATCCACTTATAGTACCCCATAAGACAATAATTGGAATCATTTGTAATTTAAAAAATATATCGTTTCCACTGATGGCGTTTTCGATTCCCGGTGATGGCAGTGTGATTATCCCACTGTCCTTGGTCTGATGTAGAATTCATGTGACAATAAAATTGTGTTAGATAAGCTACCTATCACATGTCATGAGAATCAATAGCTTAAAAGTTTTATAGAGTAATTGGGTTTGAATAACCTTATGTATACAAATGTGGAAATCGACGGGAATCTACAACAACATTTAAGGCCCAAGTGGCATCCCAAGAACCAAAAATATATCACTTCGCTGCAAACCAATCCCTTGGATTGAAACTCGCAAAAAGAAAATTAGAAACTTAGCCGTGCACTATCATTAGAACACCGAAAGACATTAAAAAAGGACCACAAACGTAGGTACAACACTCGCAACAAACATAATCTTGCGGTACCAAAGACTTAAACTTCTTATGCACAAAGATATTTATAATATTTCGAACTCAAACTGTTTAATATAATGGACAAAAATATAACCGAACATCAAGAAAATAAAAAACATGTTACTTTAGGGACAATTTAAAAAAGTCGGCTTAAATAATGCATATTTTTTAAATATGTAAATAGTATTAAAATTGTCTTTATATATCATAGACATATAGACAAATATTTTTAAACTAATACACATTACGAATAACATATTTATGTTTCAATTGTGTATTTTCTTTTGCTTGTGTATTGCTATGTGTGTACGGCGGGACATCGAGGGAATGTAACGTAGCTTAAATGTGGTCTGGGTCCCCCATGGTTGCAAATATACATATATTATTAAGTAAAGCTGACGAAAGACGCCGCTGCGCCTATAACATATTAGGGTAAGCGGAGGTAGCCCTCTATGGCTCGGCCATATAATACACATTACGATATGTTTTTTCCCATGGTTCCTTTATTTTGTATTTTTCTATTGAGATAATTATAGAATGCGAAAAATATCTTTCTAGATCGGAGAGATATTAAAACCATGTACTTTTTAAATATATTATCATATGAATATCGAATCACACATACCTACTTGGTTATTGCGTAAAGTTAAATATTTCATTCGTCATTTCGTTGTTTCTTTTGGTCTACGTAAGCATCTCTAGAATTAATCTCAAATTTAGGTGTAGGTACTGACATGACACAAAAAAGGATAAAGTATTATAGAAATGTGTAAATCCATTGGCCTATTAAAGCTATCGATTAAATTATGCTACTTACTCACTTCCCTAAGTAGGTTATTGATGAGTGCCCCGGTAATATGTTGATAAATCGATTCTACTCCCAAAACTTTGGGCAACTAGAACTTTTGCTTAATTTAATTACCTGTTTTAATTGAATTTCGCTCAACTTTACTGCAAGCGCTTGTGCAAAATTTACGTGATTACTGATTACCACATATGCTTTAAACCGTCGAAATCGGTATGTACTTAACACCATTAATTAATTCAACCAAACCAATCATCAGTTTTGACGTGGATAAGCGCATTTTTATCGTAAATCGATTACTCAAATTAAATTAAACATTGAAACTAGTCTCAATATATAATATCATTGTATTTTTACACCTGAAGATGGAGGTATCATCCGAAAGATGTCGTGTTTTCTTAATATTTTTTAAATAATTAGTGGATTTAACTAAGCTATTTTTATTTCCTAAGTATATAAATATAATTGTAGCTCTATTGCCTAAGTCCTGCGTCCAGGTAACTAAAAATGAATGAAAAAAAGTTTTTTTATCACACGAGTATAATACATATTTTGATTTTATAGTTTTCCAAATACTGTTTGCAGAGTGAATAATAGTAGACTGCCCACTCGTTTATTTCAATAAGTATTTAATAACCTGTATATTATTAAAATCTTATTACTGTTAAAATTTATAACACTGTTATAATATCACAATTTATTTTTATTCACTGAGAATGTAGCAACAGCCGTTTTGCCAACCGATGTTGGCATCATCGGGTGTTACAAAAAACTTAAATAAATAAAAAAAGTGATATTAAATATCATAAAATTTTAACAGTAATAATGTTGAAGTATCATAGTGTTTCGGCCAAAACAATGGACTCTTTTATTTTATTAAAATATGTTAATTTATTCACCGTTTGAATATTATACGAGTACTTATTGCTTTCCTTATATTGTTTCTTGAACAATGATGTAAAGTTCCATATTAAATAATTAATACAAATGAAAACGTCAGTTTTCTGGAAGTTTTATTATATTTTATGGGAATGACGTGTTTCGCCCGTCTAAGGCATTATCACATGTGATAATGCCTTAGAAGGGCGAAACATGTCATTACCATAAAATATAATAAAACTTCCAGAAAACTGACGTTATCATTCTTATTAATTATTAGAGATTTCTATTTAATTCAGTGGATAATTATTTCAATGAAAAAACTTGTATCCAAAAGCTAAACCCGATGTTTTTTTGTTTCTTGAACAATGACGTAAAAATCCATATTAAAAAATTAATACGAATGTGAACGTCTGTTTTTTAAATGAATGACATGTTTTACCTGTCGAAGGTTAGTGAGTAACTTTAATATATGACTAAAATAAAATATTTGAATGCGATAATAATTTCAAAATAGAACTAAATTTATTCATGGTAATCGAATAATCTTAATTAATTCCACGTGCAGGATCCCAAAGCAATTTTCAATAAGAAAATTCTTGTTTGAATAAAATATTCTAATTTCATATATCGAATTATTTTCATATACCTGCTCGGCTGGCATAATTGCTGGTCACGTGTCCGTGGCGTCATCTGCCACGGCGCCTCCGGCCCTCCCGGAGACAAAGCGCCCCCGTACGCAGCGAGCCTCGAATCAAATTACTTCGTGTGGATCTCATTATTTGATTTTTCCCGCCATTCACGGACGACAAAAGCCCCGCGCCGTCCGCCATTTGCCGAGTACCTACTCCATCCGCCAGAGTAACCTTAAACACCAGGGGCAGATGGTTCGCTCGAAGGGATTTTCATTATTCAAACTAAAGGCATATTGTAAAACTTAAGTGTTTTTGCGTGATGAGTATTATAATAATATGCGGCGCGTATATCAAGTATATACACGTGACAGCGTATTTTATATCGCCAAGTAAACGCAGCACAGAAATGGAGCTAAACCCCCCAAGGCCAAGTTTCAGGAAAGTAAACGGGGGAAAGGACTTTTGACATAGAGGGTTTTAAAAAGATCTTACCAATTCCCCTCTGTGTGCTCCTCAAAGCGCCCTTGAGGTGAGAAAATTAGCCTAATTATTATTATTATTATTATCAAGAGTTAGGAATACAGCAATCCGATAAATCTGCGAGGTTGAAGTTGTGGTCAGATGGGGACGTCAAAGACGGCGATACTAGCATCAACACGTAGAAAGGATGAGCCCAAAAAGGATACCACGCATAGCTCTCTATCAGTGGCGGTACTCCCATAGAAGCCCAGAAGCCCGGCTTGCGTAAGAAATTTTGAATCAAAACCTCTTCTGGCTTACACAGGGTCAGTTCTTGTGGCTATTCCTGTTACGTCTGATATTTGGTGGGTTGTTGGTTTATGTGGGGGCACGATTTCTTAGATTTGGGAATTTGATTCAAAATTTCTTACGCAAGCCGGGCTTCTGGGCTTCTATGGGAGTACCGCCACAGCTCTCCATGAAACGCCAAACAGACAACGCCGACCAGGAAGACCACCAAAACGGTGGAGAGAATGCTGGAGTTCAGCGTCTCAAGAGAACCCGCCTGAAATAACAGACCCCTGAGTCTACCAAAAGTGAAGAAGGAGAAGAAGATTATTATCAAAACTATTTTACAATCTTTAATAATTAATACGAATGAAAACGTCTTTTTCTAGAAGTTTTAAAATAATTTATTTAAATGACATGTTTCGCCTGTCTAAGGCATTATCAAATATATCAAAGCAAGACATTATATGCTGCCATGGTTTGAGGTATTATCAAATATACGAGTAGTATATCGAAGCAAGATATTTGGTAATGTCTAAGACCGGCGAAACATGTTATTCCTATAAAATATAATATAACTTCTATAAAACAGACGTTTTAATTCGTATTCTTCTTGTTCTTCTTCAAATTATTGTTGATCTTGCGGTCTGTTTATGCAGGATATTCAATTTCTCCATGTGATGAAGACGACCAGTTTTCTCTCCATCGCTTTGGTGGTCGTCTTGGCGGTCGAAGACCCTCTGGAGTCTCTTGCATTGCAATCTTAGGAATCCTCACTGGATCCATATTCATTCGTTACAATTATTTAATATAGAGTTGTACATCATTGTTCTAGAAACAGTAAACAAACTTTAATACGTTGAAAAAGATATAATCAGACTCTTACAAACAATTGAACCTGACTCCTGGATCATGAGCCAAATATTTCACCCTGCAGACAATAACCATTTTTCTATAATTCCCTAAATTTGTCCATTTTTCCAAATTTTATTTCAATTATCATAGTTACTTTTCGAGAAAACAATAACCTTTATCCGTTAACAGCACTGCGTATCATTCTTTACAGCTTCGAAGAGATAGGCATCTCATCACCCATTTCTTTAAATTAATCAGGGGATATTTCGAGAACTCGGCCGTGCTAGAGGGTGTTGGTCTTTTTGATCCTGATAGATTTCTCCGATAGCGACAGCACAGATTGTTTAACCTACTGGCTACCAGAATCAATCTGCCTCTGGTGACACCGGTGGGAAGAGCAATTAGTCCGCTGAACGCGGTCTCCTCGGAGATCGACGTCTTTCTTATTAGTAAAGGTACGTTCAGGTGACAAATACTCTTGACTTGAGATAATATCTTGTCTTCCTAATGTCGAACCATCTCTAGTACGTTCCTGGTATTATGTTGTTTTTTTATAATATTTTACCTGCACTCAATAGATGCCTTAAACATTTTGCTGTTTGTAATGTCTTTTGAGTTAATAAACTGATTTAATTTCATTTGATTTGATATCACTACTACTATATAATATTATTAAAATATTATTTTATTTCAATATCATGGTTATCATGGTTCGTGATCATTAAGATGGTTTGGACATATGGAAAGAATGAATGAAGAAAGAATGGTAAAAAAATTATATGTTAATGATGTAAATGGAACCAGAAATAGAGAAAGACCGAGAAAAACGTGACACGATCAAATAAATCAAATATTGAATGTCGGCCATGAGGAGTCAGAGAAATCGACGCGCGTGCATGATACGATGTATGAATGTTGAGGAAGCGAGAGAAATATGTCAGGAAAGAAAAGTGTGGCAGTCAATTCTTTCTGCCTACCCCTTTGGGGAGACGGCGTGATGGTTAGTTAGTTAGTTAGTTACAATATCATTTTATATTCTTCTTCTTCTTCTTCAGCCGTCTCTCCACTGCTGGATGTAGGCCTCTTCTAATTTCTTTTGTTATTTAGAAGGTTTTTGGCATTAAAACACCACGCTTGCCAAACGTGTTGGTGAGTTTAAGATTCAGCCGCCCTTAACATAGGGAACAGACGCTGTTTGTAGCCGTCCCTAACATGGGAAACAGACGCTACGTATAGCCGCCCATTTTGGGTCAGACGCTATGTGCCTGTTGGTCCGCGAGAGGTATTTTATTTCCCTCCTACCCTGCATATCTGCCGAGTGTTCCCCTATCCGCCACCTGGGGACGCGTCCTATAGCGGTTACAGGCTCCGCGAAGGACATTTTATATTACTAAGAAGAATATCACCTGCTGAATCTAATTTCGAAGGGAAAAAAAGAGAGCCGCAGGGGGGCAGAGAGAAGGCAGATCGCTTGGCTGCGCAATGTGAGGGAATGGACAGGAATCGAAACTGTGGGGGAGCTACTCCGGACAGGGAAGAGTTTACCAGAGTGATCGCCAACGTCGGGGGGGCCTGACAGGGCACTTTAAGAAGAAGAATTACTTAATATATTACGTCAAAGAGTATCGCCAGTACACAAAATGACCCATTATTTATTTATTTTTACTTTTTTTTTATTCATTCCTTTTACCTTAGGTGCCTCCACGTGTGGTGTTACTATAATAACTGGCGCCCCTGGAAACGACCCAAGTCAGCCAAGCCTCCCACCACAATGGAAAAAGAAGAGAAAACATGTGGTCGTTTTTTACCCATCTCTACAAATTTTGCTTGCCATTGACACGACACAGAAGAAGTGCCTACCGTTTGTCCTTATCCTAAATTAGGACACAAATTTTCCATTACTAAAGCTAATGTTATTTCAAGTATACTGAACTCACGTGTAAAACATACCACGAACAATACTATAGTGAATCTTGTCATTTCTTACTTTTACATAAATATTTTATAAAAATTCGTTCACAAGTCCTCCACTGCCTTAGCATATCCCTTCACGGGGTGAAAATGAATCTCACCGATTACCAACAATGACTAAAATGAGTAAGAAATAATTTTTCACGAATAAAGGACGAATCTCTGAAGAAATTTCCGTGGAAATAGTCAAAGAATTACCGAATCATTATACAACTCTCAGTGCAATTTTGCTCGTAATTTATTTTCGTAATCACAAATTTAAAATGTAGTTTTATAAAAAACGTCTAATAAAAATTTACATCTACAATTTGGCTAATAGAATCTACATCATTTACAACTCTTACTTACTGATCAGCCATCTATCGTCCACTGCTGAACGTAGGCCTCTCCTAAAGCACGCAACTGCTCCCTATCCATCGCTACTATCATCCATCCAGATCCAGCAATTCTCCCTATCCATCGTTGGTCTAGCGGGTAGAGGAAGTTTCAACTCTACAGATTTTTTTCGCGGTTTCCACTTTAGAACCCGTCTCCCCCATCGGCCGTAGGTGCTCCGACAAATATGGCCAGCCCACTTCAGAGCCACCTCAATCACCTTGGTTGGCTGTCAAATAAATCAGAATTAGAAACGGACTGATCCCTCAAGGTTATTTCAAGCATGGCTCTTACCAATGCGCGCTGGACGACCTGGAACTTGTATACCTTTGACTACGTCTACGTGTCGAAAACGTAAGTCATGACCGCCAAGACGTACTAGTTAAAGACTTAAGTCTTGGGGTATTGGGGTATTTGAGAGGTAAAGATTTGACGTGGGTTTTCAAAGGCCGCCCAACCCAACTAAATTCTTCGACTGGCCTCTTTCTCGAAGTTGTTTTTGCCGAGTTCTACGATTTGACCAAGATAGGTTTATTCTTGCACCACTTGCCAAGCCATTGACGGTTACAGTTTTCGGGACGATATGTAAATTATACATGACTTTCGTTTTATCTAAATTCATCCCGAGATCTACTCGTTTGTATTCATTATTCAGTTCATTAAGCATGCCTTCGAGCACTTTATTACAACCCATTCAGTTTATTTACACTCAAATACACGTCATTAAAGATTGAAGATTTCAATTAGCAACTGTCAATTCTCACATGCCAAATCAATTTTGAAATCGAAACATTAATTTAAATATTAAATTTACAAAGAAACTAACATACTTGTAAAGACCCATGAAAAAAAATGAAAACCAGTCTTACATACATTTTTAAAACAATCTTCTGAAAAATATGCCAACATTCACAATTCAATTTATAGTTTTTACAACATTGTATCTTTTGGCCAAGAACTTTTTGTAATATCCTACCCTTATCCTATCCTTGTATATTTTTTATCAAATAAGATGGGGTCAACTGTATTAAGTCGAAAAAAACATGAACTTCAAAAGAGAGATTTAAAGATTCTAGAATTTCATCCGAAAATCTGATTTTCTTCGATAACTTTTGTTTTCTTTGACTCGTAACCTTTTTTCGTACTCCGTATTAGTTCTACATAAGTATTGTATTTACAAGAATGTTTAGTTTTAAACTACGTTTCTGATCCAATTATTTTTATATTCAGATTATTTCTTCGTAGTCCTACCGACTTAAACTTTCAAAGCAATATAAAGGATAACTTTTATAAGTTTACCTAATGAAATTCTCTAGGCGGATTAGAAAACCTCTCTTAATGGAAAATTGTTTAACATAGATAAACTATTTTATAATTTATGTGTTTCTTAAACTACGAATAGTTTTACAAAAGTCGTTCTAATTTAAATAGAGATTAAACTTAAACAATTTTACATATCCAAATAAATTTATTTTAACTTATAAAAGTGAAAGCAGTATAGATATTTTGTTTTATTAGGGCTTTATTTGAAACGTAAAAAAGTTAATTGGGGCTTTAGGTTTGAAATGAGTGAAAATTAAATGCTTAAATATAAATCACCTAATTTACTAATATTTTTAAAAACTTAGTATGACAACACTTTATTATAATTTAATCATAAACATGTTTTGGGACACAGATGTCCTTCATCAGTGTAAATATTGGCAAAATCATTACATATACTTCATCAGCTTGTCTCCATTCACTGCTGGACGCAAGCCTCTCTATCCCGACGCCACGTCATATACGCCATTACACGCCATTACATGTACACTAAAAAATAGTTTTTTTTAAATCATACCTTTGGTCAGTTTTAACAAATGATAAAATAAATTTTTCGAAAGTTATTTGTTGTAATAGTATTAGGTCCTTACATATGAAATTGGGGTTTTGCCGTACTGGCAACTTTGATCTCAAATATCTTCTCTTTGGTTAGGAATTTCAAATTCAAATTTATACAGCTATTTACTCAAGTATTTGTGTTTCGAAAATTATAATTCATTTGTTTTTTCCTCAATTGATTTTTTTCTTTGCGTCACTCAGTTTACAAAATGGAAAACTTGAAATATCGCGTTATTTGCGAGTACGTGTTCCACCGTGGCACCAGTGCTGCAGAAATGGCTCGAAGGATTAATGATGTGTATGGCGACGGTGCCGCAAAAGAAAACACAATGCGTTTTTGGTTCCAACGTTTTCGTTCTGTAAATTTCGACCTGCAGAACAAGCCCCGTGGACGGCCGGAGACCAAAGTTGATAATGAAGAATTGAAGGCTATTGTAGAAGCGGATCCATCGCAAACCACGTCCGAGTTAGCTGCAGGCTGCGGTGTTAAAACTGTTTTAATCCACTTAAAGCAAATTGGGAAGGTGAAAAAGCTTGAAAGGTGGGTACCTCACGAATTGAGTGAAGCAAATTAACAAACGCGCGTTGACTGCTGCGTTGCATTACTCAACCGGCACAATAATGAAGGGATTTTGAATCGAATCATTACCTGTGATGAAAGTGGATCCTGTATGATAATCGGAAGCGCTCATCGCAATGGCTGAACCCTGCCGAACCAGCCAAACCATGCCCCAAGCGAAAATTGACTCCAAAAAAGTTACTTGTGAGCGTTTGGTGGACTAGTGCTGGTGTCGTTCACTACAGCTTTCTTAAATCTGGCCAGACGATTACGGCAGATGTCTATTGTCAGCAACTGCAAACCATGATGGAAAAGCTAGCTGCTAAACAACCGAGGCTGGTTAATCGCTCTAGGCCACTGCTGCTTCATGATAACGCTAGACCACACACTGCACAACAGACGGCTACCAAATTAGAAGAGCTTCAATTGGAATGTCTAAGTCATCCACCGTACTCTCCGGACCTTGCCCCAACAGATTACTATTTTTTTCGAAATTTGGATAACTTCTTGCAAGGGAAAAAAGTTCAACTCCGATGGGGCAGTCCAAACCGACTTCAAAGATTTTATTGATTCCCGTCCGAATGGTTCTTTTAGTAAAGGGATCGATGAACTACCTATGAGATGGCAAAAGTGCATAGATAGCAATGGTACATACTTTGATTAAATAAATATATTATATTTAAAAAAAATCAACTTTATGTTCCTCCCATACAAAACGCCAATTTCATATGTAAGGACATTATAAAATGTTGTATTTAAATTATACAATAATAAATTATTGTTATATAAAGTTTTTTTTTAAATATTATTCTATTATGAATCTGCAACACAATGTTATGATGAATATAGAAGATTTATGAAAATACCTGTATATAAAAATCTTTATAGTATATATTAAGTTAAATTCCATTTAAGTTTATGGTTTCGGCCGGTTTCGGCAGCTTGCTGCCATCTTCTGGTATAGCAATAAACTTCTATCATGAAAATAAAATCTAATAACATTATTAATATTTTGAAAATAGAATAATAAATAACTTGTTTTGTTTTTATTAAAAATATGTATTCTATAAGTTAATTTAGCTATTATCTTTAAAAATACGCTTCATTTAAATATTTTATTAGTAATCTTGGATTAACCAATGCCTTGTGATATCCTTTTATACGGATATTTTGGAGAAGATACGGGCATACCCAAAGATTTGCAGAATTATATTCATAAAGTCGACATTAATGCTTTTATAAGAGATTATTTTTATACACAGGATTTTTTTTATATTCATTATATTTAAGTTGTATAAATATTTGATTTAGTCCGATACGGGCATCATCTCCAGTGCTAAAAGGCCGCTTCTCGCGACCCGCAGGGTGCAAAAACAGGCCGATGTGCTAGAGGTGTGGTGCAGAAACTGGCGCATTACCATCAACCCGAGTAAAAGCGCAGCGACCCTTTTCAGTAAAAGACACATTCCTCCAAACATTCCCAACATAAAAATGTTCGGCCAAGACGTTCCTTGGACCAAAACAATCAAATACCTTGGGGTTACCTTGGATTCTAAGCTGACATGGAGGCCACACATTACAAATAAAGTCAAAGCCGCGTCAAAAGCAATCTCAGCCCTCTACCCAATGTTAGCTAGAAACAGTAAACTAAGCATCGACAATAAACTCCTGATATACAAAACGGTTATAAGGCCGATCTTCACTTATGCAGCCCCAATCTGGGGCTATGCAGCTTCGAGTCACATACAAAAACTCCAAATCCTGCAAAATAAGGCTATCCGTTTATCGCTTGGTGCGCCTTCATGGACCAGGATTACACAACTGCACCTAGAATCGGGAATCCCGATGATAGATGAATTCATTCTGAAACTTGCCGAACGTTTTTACAAAGGACTCCCTTCACATCCCAACCCAACAATAAAAGACCTCCAGCTTCCAAACACTTCCAGCCGCCACAAGCGCCCAAAATCGATTCTCCTTCAGAGGAACACTCCGGGCCACACAAATCATGCCCCCGAATAAACTAACAACCCGCCAAATCACCTTCCAACAATGTTCCCATCAGACGTAAAAGGAATAGCCACATGAGCTGAACCTCTGTAAGCCAGAAGATCCAAGTCCAAGTCCAAGTTATCCAAAATGTGTTTACTTGAGCAACATTTAATGAAAAACTGAACTATTTTCGTGGATTTACATTCCTTTTGGAATCTTAAAATTTTATGAGCGTTTTAAATAATTACATTCTAAAAACAGCTTTAATGGACGCTGAAATACGATGACCTTTCTATTTTTTTAATTATTTATTTTTAGTTAGTATGTGAATAGATTCAAAATATCACTATTTGTAGAAACATATAATTTAATTTCTCTTGGGGTTCCGTAAATGCGTAGATTGAAATATTGTATAACTTTTAGAAAACAATTGTTTTTCGTCCCCAATATATAAATGACACCATTCTAATTTGAAATTATATTTTTAAATCTCGTACGAAAACGTTTAATATATGGACGGAATTAAGTAACTGTGTTTATATCGCTAGAGTAATAAGATAAATGGAAAAATATATATAAAATATAAAAGTATATATTAAGTTTCGTCGCACTTCGACCGCCGTCAGATGGCATCAAGCTGCCGAAACCGGTCGAAACTCAAGAAACTAATTAAACATTATAAATAAATAAAAAATTTCAATATTTAATGAATTCATTTCAATTATAAGCTTTGATTTTTTTTAGGTATAGTAATATTATTAATACGAATGAAAACGTCTATTTTCTAGAAGTTTTATTATATTTTATTGAAATGACATGTTTCACCTTGCTTAAGCAATATCAAATTTCGTTCCCATAAAATATAATAAAACGACCTTTTCATTATTATTATTTAATATGAAGCGCTACACCATTGTTCAAGAAACAATAACAGTAAGAATGTGTATTAAAATGTATTTAAAAGCATACAATAAAACATATGGACACCGTCCACCTGGAAGACCAACTAAGAGATGGAGGGACAGTTGGACCTCATCATCCTAGGAGACATAACATCTGTGCCACAGATCGTCAGATCTAATAAAAGATGAAGATTAAAATAGTATAACCGTTTATCGCAAAAAAGTCTAATGACATTTTTTTACTTTAAAAAATAAAGTCATGTAGTGTTTTTTTTTTTTTTTTTTTTTTTTTTTTTTTTTTTTTTTTTTTTTTTTTTTTTTACGTATACAACAGGTCGCTTGAACCCAATTACAGTATACAATTGTTTTTTTTTAAGCTGATATATTGATTCTCGTGACAAGTGACAGGTAGCCAATCTATCGCCATTTTATTGTCACGAGAATTCTACACCAGACCAAAGACAGTGTGACAATCACACTGCCATCGCCGGGAATCGAACCCAGAACCTTCGGAATGGGAATCAGAGCTCTTACCACTCTGCCACGAAGGTCGTATTTAATAGTATTAAAATTCCACATTTTATTGTATAAAAACTCGTATTCCACATTTTAAAGTATTAATATAATTTTAATTTAACAGTGGAGTGCTCGAATCGTAATTGCTCTTGAACTGCGCCATTTCACGTATGTTGTGTATGATATGGCTTTATAACTATTAATTAAATTATTTAACCCCGCTTTGTAGTACCACCCGAACTCTTCATTCTCAGATCATAAGTGAGTACATGACCCTTATGAAACACTAAGTAACTATACAATCAAATCAGGGTTATGCCCGTCGTGATAATGTGTAAGTGAACAAACCGCTTGATCATCAATCTTCCCTTACCGGTGCTGTGTAGCCAGTACACATTGTTTCTTATAACCTTAATATGTTTTTTAATATCAAGATGTTCCAAAACTTTATTAAATGACATGCAAAAGAAAGGATTGATATTCACATGTTACGTCTTTGAAAAATTTAAGATTGTTTTTACAAAAATGTGGCACGACGTTTTTTTATGAATTTAATTCATGGACGGAAAGAAGAATTGGACTAAGCTGGCCAGCTTTCGGAAACATGGGTTACATCCTTAAAAACCGGAAAATACTGATCAACCTGAAACGAAAAGTCTATGAAGCCTGCGTTCTGCCAGTTTGTACTTATGGTCTTGAAACTGCAATATTGTCCAAACAAAGTGCCGAGAAACTACAAGTGACCAAAGAGGCATGGAAAGATCCATGTTAGGAATAAGCCTAAGAGACAGAGTCAGAAACGATACGGTAAGAGAAAAAACAAAGGTCACTGACATCATCCACCGGGTGAAGACTCTAAAACGGCAACGGGCAGGTCACATAGCCAGAAGCTCAGATGAAAAATGGACAAGAAGACTGCTTACTTGGAGACCGTGGACGGCAAAAAGAAGTGCAGGGCGAGCCGCAACTACGGTGGAAAGAATGGTCTGAACAGACACGTCGGAATAACTAGGATGCAGTCTGCACAAGACAGAGTGACATGGAAGCTAATGGAGGAGGCCTTTGTCCAGGAGTGAACGGGAATAGGCCGAGGAAGAAGAAGAAGAAGAATTCATGGACGAAGAAAGAATGTTTAATAAAGTATATGTTAACTATGTAAATGGGACTATATAGAGAGGAAGATCAAGAGGAAGATCAAATAAATCAAATATAAATTGACGGCCACGTGAGGAGTCGGAGAAATTGACACGTGCGTGACACGATGTATTGTATGTTGAGGAATCAACAGAAGTATGTCGGCAAAGAAAAGCGTGGCATTCCATCATTTCTGCCTACACCTTCGAGGAGACGGCGTGATGGTTAGTTAGTTAGTAAGTTAAGTTTTAGATAATCCATTGTTTTGGCGGAAGCACTTTGATATTTTAACATTATTCACTGTTAAATTAAAAACACGGTTTTAATATAAAAAATTGAGTTTATTTTTTATAAAATCGTCGCGACAGTTGTTTCGGTAACCAATGTGACCTTCGCCAGCTGTTACGATAAACTGAGTTTATTGTAACACCTGACGATGGTAACATCGTCTACCGAAACAGCTGTCGCGACGATTTCATAAAAAAAAATAAACTCAATTTTTGATATCAAAACAGCGTTTTTAATTTAACAGTAAATAAAGTTAAGTTTTGTATGAATTAAATAAACCATTCAATAATTAAAAACTCCAAAAGAAGCAAATTGGTATTTACTGAAT
Organism: Lepidostoma basale; assembly: GCA_022606425.2. Taxonomy (NCBI): domain Eukaryota; kingdom Metazoa; phylum Arthropoda; class Insecta; order Trichoptera; family Lepidostomatidae; genus Lepidostoma; species Lepidostoma basale. Next base: position 7,025,185 of record JAHDVF020000814.1, on the reverse strand, counting down.
ATAAAAGATATGGTTCTTTGGTAACCCTAATTTCAGTGTTCCAATAGCCAAGTATTTACCAACATACACAGCATAAGAATTCAACCACACATTTCTTTGACTTTTAGATCGATGTTTACCTTTCATTTTACGTGGAATAAGATGTTTTACATATAAAATGTCTTCTTATTTCGGTGTTTGAACAAACAGGAATTATAACAACCTTACACATTTACAAAGAATTTACCTCAATGTTCTATTGGGTTATTTTGTTTAATTGAGACGTTTTACAATTTTAAACACATACAACTTTTATTGGAGATGTAAATATTTCATTTGGAAGGTGAATTGTAAATTATATGTGTTACTTTAAGATGCAATCATTCCCGACTCCCTTACTTTTGAATCTTTCGTGATTTATATCTAAAAAACAATTGATTAAGTCATTTTTTAAAGGTCAAAATCTAGCAACACTGGATATACAATTTGAATAATGAAATTCAAAAAATAAATACGAGTATATTAGTATATAATAGAATCAAATTCTTGACTCAGACAACGTTTTCAATATATAAATAATTTTGTATTATATATACATGTAGTTTTAAATCATTGTTCAAGATTTATTTATTTATTGCCTTAACTTCGACAGCGACCGGTTTCGCCAGGCTGGTTGGCATCGACAGATTGGTTCCACGCCAACTACCCATGATGCCAGCTGACATAGACAGACTGGTCTATGCCAACTAGCCATGATGCCACCTAGCCTGGCGAAACCGGCAGCTTTCGTAATAAAGGCAATAAGTGGAAGCATAATAGTTAATGAAGAAACATCGTTTTATTCAATTATTATTTGAAATGAAATTCCATCAGGAGATTTCAGTAAAATCATAAAATTATCTAACTAACTAACTTAACTAACTAACTTCATCCTTCTCTTTTCGCCCCGCGGAAGACGCGGTGTGATGGGTTGCGAACCTCATCGCCACCAATAGGCATCTCCCGCGCAAACTTCGTTAGTCCAACATCCACAAAATAAATCTTAAACAAATTATATAAAATACAAGGATATAAAATAAAATAACAAAATAAAAATAATTAACACAAAATGTTGTTTTTAGATGGTGCACAATGCACATATTATCTATTTCATTTAAGTTCCACGTATCCACCTTTTATTTTTTAGATTAGCAGTATTAGGCACTTAAAAAAACAGCATCAGCAAGAACTTTAAATTAATATTGAAGAAATTATTCAAATTGTCATTAGAACAAATGAAAATTTTATTTTTACACCTGTCAAAATTCTTTATATGAGCGTAATAACTTGTATAATTTTAACATCAAAACAGTACAAACGTATTACGTGTCACAATTAGCTATTATAAAGTGCGGCAACAAACAATTTACTTATACACGAAATATCTCCAAATTTACGGGAGCACCACATGAACCAAACCAAATTTTCAAAATCAGAACCAGTAAGTCTAATACATACCTATCCTTTAGTTATGCACTTGTTATTAATCAAAGTTTGAAATGTACTTGGTGAAATGGGAGTTGAATAATTGAGCCGAGTTAATGAAAGATATTAGATAATGCAGGCAGCAGTGGCTGCAGGGGGGCGCGAGACTTCGGGGACACAGTATGGGCCATAAATAATTGAGGATTAGTCCTTTAATCTGGCTCGGTCACTTGGCTGGCGACCCACTACCACTAAACCCTATTAGGAGAAATACTAATAATTTACACTTCATTATCACTGGAGGATTATGCAAGAATAATATAAACATATTTCGAGGTTTTTCATATCCGTTAAAACAAAATGTACATGAAATAGTAAACTATATTTTTTTATTCCTTCTACATTCGCTTTAACTTTGTCTTCTTCTTCTTCTTTTAATATATCTGACGATCTGTGATACAAATCATATCTCGTCGGATGATGAGATCCAGCTGTCCCTCCATCTCTTAGGCGGTCTACCAGGTGGGCGATGTCCGGTGGGGATTTCATAAGCGGCTGTATATGCAAGTCTGTCACCAACCATTCGGGCTACATGGTCCCTCCAGTATCTTTTTCTGGATCTGCTCCACTGAACGATATCCTCTATTGCTTTAACTTTGTATTGTGGATTAATCTTCTTCCTTTTCTCAGTCGTATTCCTCATGATTGAGGGTCGTGTCTATCCTGTAAACTATTGACCATGGCACGAAATGCGCTCCTGTCACCCGTCAGTCTCCAGGCTGCAGCTAATGAGAGACCAGTCAGATCCTTGATTTGATCGAACCAGCAGCTCGGTGGTCGTAAGACAGATGAATGCATCATTAGTAAAATTAAAAAAGGTTTACTGAGATGGTTTGGACGTATGGATGAGAGAAGAATGATTAAAATGTTGTATACTAGTAGTTTGAGTGGAAAGAGAAGCCGTGGAAGACCAAGAAAAGCATGGCATGACCAAATTAATCAAATACTAAAAGGCGGCCTCATTCGTAAACGAAATAGTCGACGAACGTGAGTGTTACGTTGTATGAATGTAGAAGAATCTCAAGAGGTATGACAGGATAGAATAGTATGAGGGTCCAACCTCTTTGCATACCTATAAGTATAACTATAACACCCAGCGACTCTGGAAACGACATAAAGTCGGCTAAGCCTTTCACCACAATGGCAATAAGTGAGATCAAATTTTCTGGGTCATCCTACAAAACTAGCCACTTACTATTGACACGAAGATGAAAAAGTTACATTTTTTATAAGAAACAAGTAACAATTGTTATTGAACAGCTTTTAAAAACATTGTATTTTCACAAAACTTTTTGCACTTTTCACAAACATGTTTCGGACCGCAGACGTCCTTCCTCAATGTAAAATTCTTAAGCTCAAGAAGGACGTCTGCGATCCTAAATATTTTGTGTGAAAAATATTACTAAAATTTGTTGTGAAAATACTTACTTTCAAATGTGAATCCACAACACAAAATGATTATAAAAATATTGGAAATATTCATTAAATTTTCGATTGATTATTATTTCAATCGATATAATATTTTGTAGAATTCTCTTGCGTAAGCACTTATGGCATTTATCTACGGCATTATTCTACGGCATTTATCCTACTTAGCATTAGGAAGGCTCGTAGTTCGGCACAATTTTTCAAAATAAATTAATAGGACATTTTGAATACTCGACAAGTACGAACTCATCAAAAAGCGAGTAATCGTGGATATAATCAGACGCTCAACCTCAACGCGAAGACCATTAATTCCACCCGTTAGATTATACATAATTATAAACATCCTCTTTGCGTAGACCGTAAGTTCAAATACCTCTGAAGAAGTTGAGCAAAATGTTTAATCAAGATATGGCAAAGTATGTTTGCTTGATCCCAGGGAATGCTAAACATCGGAGGCAAATATTGGAGCGTACCTACTTGTTACCGCAATTACCCACAGAGATATTTAATGAATCGTAAAGCCTAAGCGATTCCACGGTAATTGAAAATACTTATAAGACGTGATTACTGATTATTTCCATACAAAGGTTAATTTTCGTAGTTTCTTATCGAGATTTCAATTAAACACGAGTTGATTCGTAATTATGAATACTGTTTCAAGTAAACTCAGAACCAATAAATCCATTATAAAACTAACTAAATAACCATAACGCCGTTTCCCCGGAGGGGTAGGCAGAGGGGGTGGATGGCCACATTTATTTATTTATTTATTTATTTATACATTTACAAATGAGACATAACAAACGATAAAACATTTAGGGGACTCATTTGGACACAAAACGGTATTATAAAGATAAAAAAACAAAACAACATGAGACCAAAAAAATCATACATATCAGAAGGAATCCAAATATGTCGACGTCAGTGAGGCAGTACTCTTTCCAGAGTTTGCAATATTTTTTTTATGAATACTGCCTCACTGACATTGAAAATGTCCAAATCCGAGATGATTAGATTCAGCGTCCGAATTGCTCTTCCTACTGGCATCACCAAAGGCAAGTTGGTTCTGCGTGACGGAGTAAAGAACAATTGATGTCGGCTTTAGTTTTTACAAATCTCACCCAAAAAATGGGTGAGATTTGTAAAAACTAAATTTATAAAAATTATTAAATTTGTATTAAAATTTCGAAATATGCCTCCTCATATTTGCTTTCAGCTCCCAAAAATATTATCGCGTTTGTTAAAGAATTCGCATTTACACTCTATATCTAATCTTTATTGAAAATCAGAATGCATGGATTTAAAAGGCGGATGAAGAGAAACATTAATCGAGGGAGATAGAAAGGTCTGATAGCGGGGTATCCAAAAATAAGACTTCTTTGTTACTTTCCCAGGGGGGTGCGAGAACGCTCTGAGATGAAAGATCATGTTTTTCTTCCCAAATATGATCCTTCAGATATCTAACAATGGCACAACTTATAAGTACATAATACTTTATGTACCTAAATACTTCATATATAGTACATGCCTACATATATTCGGATCGTGTTCAACTCAAAGAAATTTCTTGAATTTGGAAATGCTTGTACTTTTTGTAAAATACTTTTGAACTAGAATAAAGGCAAATGAAAACAATTGTCGAATAAAAAAAAATCTCTAATAAAATAACATGAACTGTTGAACATGCTCTCTACATATGATCTCTCTAATAGGGTCTTCTCGGTCTTCTCCGTCGCACGACATCTTCCTCATTGCAGATTTTTTTTATTTTGGAATTTCTTACTTTGTCTCGGAGTATCGTTCCCGCAACGGATCGGAGAGTCCTCATGTCTGTGATTCTTATGAGACTTTTTGTTCTGATGGTGTCAGCTCTCATTTCGATTCCATGTGTCATTATAGTGTGGGGGTTTTGTGGTGAGAGTTGAAAGACGGCGGAGGTTTCAGCGTTTATTGTGGATCACAAGTAATTACATGTAAACAGTATGATGTACTCGTGATGGAGCGTGGCTGGATGTCGGTAGCAGCGGGGCGGAGTCCGGGGGTGTGAGCCGTAGAGGATGAGGGCACGCTGGGCGGTAGGTTGTCGAAGGTTTCGTGACGTAGCCGTGTAGACCGATGTGTACTCGGGAGGAGGGTCGGAGGTTTCTCGTACGTAGACTTGGTAGTGGAGACTCGTGTCGTTTAGAGATCGCGATACTGGCTGACGTATTGGGTGTTCGGAAGTACCGCATTTATATGCTTCGCTTTCGTCATCTACGATGCCCTGACCTAATGACCAAACTTGAATGATTCGGGGCCCTCGAGTCATCAAATTTGATAAGTAGGTCCTGGGTCAGCGTTTTTGTGTTTATTCGTGTCATGGAATATGCTGGTTCAGCGTCGAAGTCCACTTATGTGGATCACCTACAGACCCCCCTCCCAGTGGATGAGTCCACGATCGTTTCTTATGGGGCCATTGTTAGTTGTGATTGCCTTAACTCTTCTCTCGCTCGCCTCTTGTCATGCCTGCTGCAAGCTTTCCACACGTAGAATACCGCGGCGCAGATCACGGCCAATATTGAAGAAAAAGATGGCAAGACAGTTAGATATCTATACCCCGGACAGGCTCCGAGAAATAACAGGACACAGTCCTTAATAAAACAAAAGAAAAAAACTATCGAACTCATAACTTCGAGATCGGTTGAGTCGAGAAAATGATATATAAAAACTGAATAAAATACCATAGTTTTATTTACGTGTATATATGATTTCATAAAAACATTTAATTAAAACAAACAGGCAAATAACCAAAAAATATGTTAGATCGAGGATAGAACAAGCCCCGCTTATTTTTAAATAATCTAAGAAAAAAATAGATTATTGAATTACCACATCTACTTGATCTGTTGCGCAGATTTAACACTGTCGAGTGTAGATTAATTTAACTGACGCCTTCGAGACGATTCAATGATGAGCAGTTCACGAACAGAGAGAAAAATAAATATTGAAAATCTCGAAAAAACATGCGAAAATAAATAGCTTTATTTATGCTGAATTCTAGAAAGATAAAATATTTTCGGATTTGAAATATCATATGGAGGGAAAAATTGATGGAAAAGGATCATTCAACCGAATCTTGGAAGAAGGACTTTTACTTTAAAGAAGGACTTTAGTTAAACATCTCCCATACCCAATCAAATGCAAATTAATCATTTATTAATTTCTATATAAATTATGTCTTTTCAAATGTATGTTTTTTCAACATTACATTTTTTATATTTTTTTATATTATCATCATGTATTATTATTATTAAATATTATTTAGTAGTTCTTTCTTCTTCTTCTTCTTCAGATCATTCAAACGAATCTTCAAAAAAGATCATTCAAACGAATCTTGAAAGAAGGACTTTTAAGATAGTTAAACATCTCACATTCCCAATCAAATGCAAATTTATCATTTATTAATTTCTATAATTATGTCTTTTCAAATGTATGTTTTTTCAAAATTACATTTTTTATATTTTTTTTATATTATGAACATGTATAATATTATTATTATTAAATATTATTTATTAGTTCTTACTGTTAAAAAATATTTTTAATACCTACTTATAACAAATAGCACCAGTTAATTTTAAAATTCGAATTATTGTATCAGAAGCCGGAAGAATAGACGTGCGTGTATGACTCGATGTATGAATGTGGCGGATGCTTGAGAGGTATGTCAGGATAGAGTAGTGTGGTGGTCCATTCTCTCTGCCTACCCCTGTGGAAAACGGCGTGATGGTTTGTTGTTGTTGTTGTATCGAATTTTAAATGCGTTTTATATTTGTCATGTTTGTTTAGTTTTTATTATATTTTTACACATGAAGATAGAGGTATCCTTCGAAACATCTTCTTCTTCTTCTTCTTCTTCTTTTGATAGATCTGACGATCTGTGACACAGAAATCATATCTCGTCGGATGATGAGATCCAGCTGTCCCTCCATCTCTTAGGCGGTCTTCCAGGTGGGCGGTGTCCGGAAGGGATTTCATAGGCGGCTGTATACGCGAGTCTGTCACCATCCATTCGGGCTACATGGTCCCTCCAGTATCTTCTTCTGGATCTACTCCACTGAACGATATCCTCTATTTCGCAGGTTTTCCTTATGTCTGCGTTGCGGACACGATCTCGGAGGGTTTTTCCAGTAATTGATCTTAGGACCTTCATCTCCGATGTTCTAAGTAGTCCCTTGGTTCGCACAGTGTCAGCCCGCGTCTCTACAGCGTACGTCATGATGGGTCGCACGCATGTTTTGTATATTCTGATCTTGCTGTCGATACGCATGTGCTTGTTTTTCCAGACTAGATTCTTCAGGCATCCTGACACGGCAGAGGCTTTACTGACTTGTTCACGTACTTCGGTATAAAGGTCACTTTGGCTGCAGATCTCCACTCCCAAATACCTGAAACTCATCACCTGCTCCACAGGTATATCATCAACAGTCAGTTTACATCTTGCAGGTTGCCTAGATATAGTGAGACTTTTTGTTTTGTTGACTGATATAGCCATATTTAGCCTTTGGGATACTGTGTGGAATTTGTACAACATTCTTTGCAGGTCATCTTCAGACTCTGCTATTAATGCGGCATCGTCCGCATAGCAAATGACATTCACAGTTTTACTGCCCATTTTATAACCTAGTCCCAGGCCAGCTACCTCTTCTATAATTTCGTCCATAAAAAGATTGAACAGAAAGGGGCTCAAACTATCTCCCTGTCTTATACCATTGCTTGTAGGAATTTCCCTGAATTTCCCCGAAACATGTCGTGTTTTTTAATATTTTTTTATTAAATAGTGGATTAAACAATGTTTTGCAATTTCCTAAGTATAATACTATGAAATTCTACAGTGTTAATGCTTTAGCGTTCAATAAGTTAGTAAAACATCTGCTGACTTTTATAATCAACTAGAATGCCAACTTTTGTGCAGAAACGTTGTCAAGAGAAGAAGATAGATTTCATATTTCATAATGAGTTCTGAATGCCTTCTTAATCTTCTTAAAGGATATTTCCGTCTCTGTAAATGATTAGTTTCTAATTAATTCCTCCCTAGCACAAAGCGTAAACCTTATCGAAGAGGCCTACTAAATAGAAACACAAATTAAATGGCAACCTTAGCAAACATTTTTCTCGAACGAGCTTCTAGCAATCTCTAGCAGTATTATTATTAATTCCGGCGCGGTCTCGAACGGGACGGGGCTGAAGCATGTGAGGCGTAATCCTATGACAGATGAGACTGTTACTGACTTGATGGGTGTGAAGAGTAATGCCGGCAATTACTTTTTGTTTGTCGCTCCTCCGTATCTCCCTTTACAAATCGCTCTGCTTCTCCACCTTCTTCAAGGAAAAAATAAACTCGATCGTCTCGGTAGATACTTGACGCTTAACCGCAATAACTTTCTCGATTGTGAAGAGATAAAAAGGATCATGCCTCAATATACTGTTTACTTTTACATTTAGTTATTTTCGAATCGAATTTAATCAAATCAATCTATTTTTGCTCCAAAAAAATATATAAACATATTAACATTTAAATGCATCTATTTGAAAACAGGTAAAATACCTGCGTTCTGCCATTTGGTACTTATGGTCTTGAAACTGTTGCATTGTCCAAACAAAGTGCCGAGAAACTACGAGTGACCCAAAGAGCCATGTAAAGAGCCATGTTAGTAATAAGCCTAAGAGACAGAGTCAGAAACGATACGGTGAGAGAAAAAACAAAGGTCACTGACATCATCCAACGGGTGGCGACTCTAAAATGGCAATGGGCAGGTCACGTAGACAGAAGCTCAGATGAAAATTGGATAAGAAGACTGCTGATTTGGAGACCGTGGACGGCGAAGAGAAGTGCAGGGCGACCGCAACTACGGTGGAAGGATGATCTAAACAGACACGTCGGAATTTCCGGATGCAGTCTGCACAGGACAGAATGACATGAAAGCAAATGGAGGACGCTTTTGTCCAGGAGTGGACGGGAATAGGCTGAGGAAGAAGAAGATAATACCAGGAACGTGAGAGATGGTTCGACTTTAGCAAGACAAGATACTGTCTAAAGTCAAGAGTATTTCTCTTCTGAACGTACTTTCACTAATTTGAAAGACGTAGATCTCCGAGTAGATCATGTTAAGCAGACTGATTTCTCTTCCCAATGGTGTTATTAGAGGCAGGTTGGTTCTGGCGGCTGGTAGGTAAAACAATATAAGCTGACGCTGTCGGAGATATACAGGGTTATTGGTTATTGAGAACATTCCTTCTAGGAGGTTGTAGGGGAGGTTATTTCCATTGAATTATGTCAGTCAGGCATTATGCAAAAGTGAACCATTTTTGAGATAAAACGAATTAAAATTTTATTGAAATTACATATGTTTCCCTTTTTGTAAATTTAAAAAAATACGATTAAATGTAAATTTAACTTATGAATTAACAACACAAGAAGTATGTGAATAATATTAACTATCACCACATTCTACTATTTCTTTAAGAGTCATACAGAACAAGTAAAAAAAAATTTAAATAAGGGTTTAATCAAATCAAATCTATTTATTTACTCAAAAGACATTACAAACAGCATAAATGTTTAAGGCATCTAAATACCAGGAACGCATTAGTGATGGTTCGACATTAAGAAGACAAGATACTTTCTAAAGTCATGAGTATTTGTCCCCTGAACGTACTTTCACTAACATGAAAGACGTCGATCTCCGAGGAGACCGCGTTCAGCAGACTAATTGCTCTTCCCACCGGTGTCACCAGAGGCAAATTGGTTCTGGCGGCCGGTAGGTAAAACAATATGTACTGTCGCTGTCGGAGATATCTATCAGGGACAAAAAGACCAACATCCTCCAGTTCGGCCGAGTTCTCGAAGTATCCCCTAATTAATCTAAAGAAATGGGTTATTAGATGTCCATCTCTTCGAAGCTCTAGAGATGGATATTTAGGCTAAATTTATACCAAGTTCATATAAAAAATACATTTCCATTATAAGTTTTGTATTTGTATAGCTTAGCCCCTTTTATCTATCCACTGTCGACATGATCCATCACCAACCTATTCAGTGGCCATGAAAATGATGAGAACGAATTTTCAGGCGTTTTTATATTGAGTGTTTCGAACTCCGCTTTGCTACGATGGTTATTATTTTGGGAGTGCTATAGGGGCAGATGGAGTGAAAATTTAGATCATGATAACTATTACCTTTATGACGTACAAATACGCTTTTAGGAGGCTGTTCAAAATAATGTGTCTATATGAAATATACCTTTAACATGGGCCTATCTTTTTATGGGAGCGATTTGACTTGCTCTACAATTTCGATAATCGATAAATTTATCTCTGTAGCCCAGATCAATTTCGGTTAGCATCCCTAAAATCCTAGAAACAACAATCATAACTTGAAAACTAATTCCATTTATTCCATAAAAGTGACATTCTCGTAAAATATACTGATGTTTCCAAAGACTCGTTTAAATGAGAAATCACATATAATACAGTGAAAAGTGTGGAGAAAGTTTTTTGTAGGCTGAGGATGGAAAAGCTTTCTCTGAAATATTATAATATTACCGTTTTCTGCTCAATTAGCTCAGGGATACAAACAGCTATGTGTATGTTATAAAAAAATTAAATATAAAAATAGTTTTAAAAGTCTTCGATGACATACCCATCACATGTCACGAGAATCAATATGAGCTATACCCTTTACATCTATTTGGCTCGCGCTGTAATGATGTTAAGAGAGATTCAACAAAACAATAATAATAATGTACTTATTTACCAAAATGACACATAATCTACTTAATTTTGGAGTCGAAGAAAACGAGGTGCGTGCATGACACGATTTATGAACTTTGAAGAAGCGGAGGTACGTCACTAAAGAACAATGTGGCGGTTCATTATTTCTGCCTACCCCTTCGGGAGACGGCGTGATGGTTATTTAGTTATTATGGATTTTCCCATTGTAACAGTCATTAGTTTATAAAATAATAAATAGTATAATAATAAATAGTAATGACATATGGAATAGAAACAAGAGCTGACACCATCAGAACAAAAAGTCTCCTAAGAACCACAGAAATGAAGACTCTCCGATCCGTTGCGGGAACGACACTCCGAGACAGAATAAGAAATTCTGAAATAAGAAAGATCTGCAATGTAGAAGATGTCGTGCGATGGGGAAGACTGAGAAGACGCTACTGGAGAGATCATGTGGAAAGAGCATGTACTGAAAGAGTGATCAATATAGCCGCAAATAAAGTACCAACAGTAAATCGACCGGCAGGAAGACCACCTAAAAGATGGCGAGACAGTTGGACAACTGTATCCCAGGAACAGGCTCCGAGAAATAATAGGACACAGTCCTAAATGAAGCAGAAGAAGAAGAAGAAGATAAATAGTATATTAAAGCATTGCAAAAAACAAGAAACGTGAATGTTTATTTTGCAAATAAATTAAAAAGTAGCAGATCTCCGCAGTGCCTTGCTAAATGAACTGTTTTATTTACAGCTAAAGCATTTCTTATGGGAGAACATAAAGATTCTGGGTAGAAATGGAGAGATATTTTCCTGCATGCCTCATAAACGGTTGTCTTTGCGAACCATTTTTCTAGTTAGGTGTAAGGGCATAAAACCATCGTTTGGGAGTATAGAGACTATAACATTAATTTATACTCGGCGCTCGGTTACTTCGTTGGCAATGGGAAGGTATCTTGCCGAATGCTATTAGATTCCTCTAGAATAGTCTACAGTCTACGGTGGGTGGTTTTCTAGGCACACACCTAACTCACTGAGCTTAGCAGATGATCGCTATTCAGACAGTGCCGGATTGAGCCAGCGTGGGGTCAGCTTATACGATTTAATGTGGGCAAATTTAGAAAAAAAAAAGAAGAAAAAAAACGCGTGACGCAGGATTTGAACCGGAGACCAGCGAAATAGAGAAGACAAGCTATCTGCTCACCCACCTAGCAAATGATATTAGTTGCGAAATTTCTAATATACGTATAAGCATCGGTAAAAATTGTAAAGGTTTTTTTCTAGAAATAGGCTGGTTATTTCATTTTCTTACTTTGACTATCAACGACTCTTAGGGAAGACTATAATCCTGTAAAATCCCATCCCGAAATCTATTTCAAATATCGTGCCCTCCCCTTGGAAGAAAATTATATTCGGTATTCAGTAAGATGAGGTTATTTAAACGATATTGTCCCATCGTATTCCTATCTCACTTTTTATACGCTTTAATGTCGAATCATAAAGATCTTCTTCTTCAAATGGAGAAGGCCTTTGTCCACTCCTGGACAAAGACCTTCTCCACTTGCTTCCACGTATCTTTGTTTTGTGCAGACTGCATCTAGGTTATTCCGACATGTCTGTTCAAGTCATACTTCCACCGTAGTTGCGGTCGCCCTGTACTTCTCTTTGCTGTCCACGGTCTCAAAGTCAGCAGTCTTCTTGTCCATTTTTCATCCGAGCTTCTGCTACGTGACCTGCCCATTGCCACTTTAGAGTCGCTACCCGGTGAATGATGTCAATAACCGTTGTTTTTTCTCTCACCTGTCTCTTGGGCTTATTCCTAGCATGGCTCTTTCCATGGCTCTTTGGATCAATCGTATTTTCTCACACTTTGTTTGGACAATGTTATAGTTTCGAGGCCATAAGTAGCAACTGGCAGAACACACGCTTCGTAAACGTTTCTTTTCTGGTTGATCGGTAATTTCCGTTTTTTTTTAATGTAACCAATTTTTTCGAACCCTCTCCAACTTAGTCCGATTCTCTTGAGCTCTGCGGTTTGGTTTTCTCGGCCCAATCGAATATTGTGTCCCAGGTATGTATATTCCTAGACATTCTTGATTCTGCTACAATCCGCGTTGATTTGAAACCTTTCCGTGCCCATCACCTTGGTCTTTGCCAGGTTCATACTCAAACGTACAGATTTGGATACATCATTTAGTTCTTTAAGCATTTCAGTTAGTTCTTCCGGAGTGTTGCTTACGAGTACGATCAGTAATCATTAATAACAAGTAAATTCGTAAGACTGTTTGGGAAACACATATCTAATGAATTTTACATGTTAAGTTTATAAAATTGCACTTCAAGAGCCCCATAATCTTCGTTGTTAGCAGCCACATTAGTTTTAAGAAGTTCATCAAACTGCACAGATTCATCGCCTAGGCTTTCTTCCAAATCCTTTTGATAAGCACCGACTGGCACTGGGCCTGGGACTAGGCGCGGGACCTCCAGAAGCGCTGGCCCGTAGCACGTGCCACTTCTGCCATATAGCTAATCCGGCACTGCATTCAGCCCTAGCAGCGGTGACGCGTGGTTTCCTTCAACCGGATTCACAGTGAGAAGAGTTTTAGTTATAATTTTAGGCTAGGCTACGTATTTAAATTGTGATCAAAAGGGTTTATTCTCTGTGGGTAATATTTTGTGAGGAAAACTATTAATCATTATTTCAGCGTTAAATTAAACAGGAAAACTGAAATTAATTACGTTTTTCAATATTTAATATATCTATAATTGTAACGTTCTTAATGTCCGTGACCTACACACATCCGAATATAAAATCTTCTATATTCACCATCATTTTGTGTTATACGAGTAGATTCACTTTTGAATCTTTTCTAAGAACATCGTATTTTCACAACATTTTATTGCAATTTTCACTAAAAATATTTCGGGCCACAGACGCCCATCCTCAATTGAAAATTTTTAACGAAAAGTACAATTAAGTATTGTGAAAGTACAATGTTTTTGTTTAAATATTCAAATATTGGTCTTAACCAATATAATCATGTACGACTTGGACATATCCAAGTCGTATGTGATGACTCTTAAAAATTATAACACTGCTATATTATTTGATTGTCGATATGTGATGGCTTTCAATAGTGCAAACTAACCATCACGCCGTCTCCCCGAAGGGGTAGGTAGAAAGAATGGACTGCCACACTTTTCTTTCCTGACATATTTCTCTCGCTTCCTCAACATTCATACATCGTGTCATGATTTCTCTGACTCCTCACATGGCCGACATTCAATATTTGATTAATTTGATAGTGCCACGTTTTCCTCGGTCTTCCTCTATTTCTGGTTCCATTTACATCGTTAACATATATTTTTTTTACCATTCTTTCTTCATTCATTCTTTCCATATATCCATACCATCTTAATGATCCTTTCATTATTTTGTTCATAACACCATCATTCGCACCGCATTCACTTCTTATATTTTCATTCGACACTTTATCATACACAGATAGATTATTTCATACACAGATAGATATCATACATAGATTCAATAGTGCACAATTCACAAAATAATTTAATAAACATAATAACATTTTGTGTGCATGAACAGATACTTCACATATGCATAGTTGAACCCTTCAAAATTGTACAGGCTGTTAAAATCCGCAATTAAATCTCTTATGCCTTTTGTCAGGCTCGAGAATCGGATCGGCAAAGAAATTAATCAAACTCAAACTTCGGAAATTACGAACGACTCAAGTCATAAAACAAATACCTCCTGGACGTAAAAATATTACGACGTCACGAAATTTGTAAGTGATTTTAAATTGCTCATTTCTTTAACAACTCTACCTCCAGAGATCTTATTACTGGGGAAATGACAACCTGGGGTATAATTTTTACCGGGATGCGCGTGAAATCTTCGTTTCACATATAATTTTGGTTGCTTTGGAAATCCCATCCTCCCCTCGAGACAAGTAATTTAATTTATACGAAGTTTTGTCTCGTCACCTAACCCCTCATTTCTTTGACGTTTTTGTTTTTTTAGCCCAGTACAAACCTAAATTTCACTGGTTAAATTACTTCAAGGATACCTCGTTTTATTGAAGTGCCCAAATTTTTCTTCGAGAAACAAACATTTGCAGAGGGTACAATTCGGTTAAAAAGTTTCTTTTGTGTTCGTTTTAAACATTATGAATTTCGCAGCTACAACATTCAAACATTTATTTTTAAGATATCTTTGCAAGGATTTACTTGGGGATCAAATAAAATACGCTAATAATTTTAGATAATAATATTCTCGATATAATCTATATAAATCCAATCGATATAAATCCGATAAATCTGCGAGGTCGAAGATGTGGTCAGATGGGGACGTCAAAGACGGCGATACTGGCATGAACACGTAGAAAGGATGAGCTCAAATAGAATACCACACATAGCTCTCCATGGAACGCCAAACGGACAACGCCGACCAGGAAGACCCCCGAAACGGTGGAGAGAAAGCTGGAGTTCAGCATCTCAAGAGGACCCGCCTGAAATAACAGACTCCTGAGTCTACCAAAAGGGAAGAAGAAGAAGAATATTCTATTGGTACCTAATAATTATTTAATATTGCCGCGCTAAAAACATAATGTACACACAATCGACAGCGGTAGTAAATTCAAAAAGCTTGAATCTTTATAGATTCTTAAATCTAGAAAATGAAAGAAAATATAATACCATAAATAATCCGATTCCTCTAGTCACCCCTTTCTCCTTAAATATCCTTTCAATGTTTAATCTCCCAAGCCCCATCCCCAATAATATTTGACTAGGCATTAATTATTAATTTGAATCATGGCAAAATATTTTTGTGTAACTGTAGGTTTTTCCCAAATTTAATTTTGTATTTATTTATTTTGTTATATTTGACTCATTTGGACACAAAACGGTTTAATAAAGATAAAAAAACGACATGAAACCAAAAAATCATACATATCAGAAGGAACCCAAATATGTCGATGTCAGTGAGGAAGTACTCTTTCCAGAATTTGTAATATATTTTTTATGAACACTGCCTCACTGACACTGAAAATGTCCAAATCCGAGACGATTAGATTCAACGTCCGAATTGCTCTTCCTACTGGCATCACCAAAGGCAGGTTGGTTCTGCGTACTGCTTTTCTATGTCGTGTTTCCCTACTGTAATTTGTACTTAAGGATTAGTCATAATATGTTTACTTTGTACGTATTTTATTGGTTTTGATTTAGTTACATGTGTTTACACCTGAAGATGAATGAGGTCACCTCCGAAACATGTAGTGTATAATAATTTTATTTAGTAAATATAGTGATTAAAATTCTCCATCCAAATTAAATTATTTTAACTGGTTATTTTCAGTGTTATTGTTGAAGAATATGATTTGTGTGCATCAGTGGAATGATTTTACTACCTTATTCAAAAAATTCTTCTTAATCTAAATTGGTTATCCTCCAAAATAAATAATGGTAAAAATAATTGAACGTGAAGAGTCGCGAAGTATATTCAATTTTGGCGTGCCCTATTTATAACCTACTTTATAAAATGTATTATATATTTGTTCATTCATCCTTCAAGCCTTCAGTCCGTAAATAACGAGACTTCATGTAAACCTATCAATCTGCCGCTTTAATTAAATTTATAGTTCGTACTTAAAACTTGAGTAAAAAGTTAAATAAATTCAGCCTGAATTTATTCACGGTGAAATTCGGTGTTAGCTTACTCGCTAATACGTGTTACCGGTGCAAAATTTAATTTCCAGCTGCGTTGTTTTCCCGGGCCTTTATATATAAGCGCGAAATTGCCGCTCACTTGCCGACAGTGAAGGCACCTCAGCAGGTATAAATATGGCTACGCTAATGGAAGCTAATCATTAATATTCAGAATTTAATTTGTCACGTCCGCGTATCTTTGCTCCCAATGAAAACTCATCAATCAACCATCTGACAACGTCCGAAAAATCAGTTAGCTTTTTCATTTTATGTATCGGGCTACACCCAGCGGTATTGCTGTTTTTTTGTAATAATTATCTCACGTGCATACTATAGGTACTATACTAACATATAGATAACTCTGTTGAAAGTTATTTATAAATATGCGAACTTTTGATGATACAATAACGCGTATCGCGAATTTGTGAATATCGACCAGAACGTGACAGGACCAAATCAATTTATATTGCGTAGTGTTTACGTACTGCGTATAATATTCACCCTTAGACCGCTAGGCAAGCGTTAATCTATCTGTCATCGCTGTATGGCTCGCTTCGTAGACGCATTTTGAATAAAATGTCATATTAAAAACGATATTTTCCTACAAACCAAAGCATTATAGAAATAATTCATTATATCAGTATCTTCATTATATTTTGAGAGCCAAATTTATTTATTAAAACCGTGTTTACAGAAGTTGGTTACAACTTTGTATACTGAATAAATCTGACATTGATACAAAATATATAAATAGAATAATTATTTGTCTTTTTCTCTTATTGTATATACAACACTAACTTTAAAAAAAATTAATTACATATCAGACATATTTCGGACAACCGCAATCGGTCCTTCTTCAGTAATACATATTATAAAAAAACATATTTAAAATATTATAAAATTGTTTACAATTATGATCAGTTTTGACAGATGATATAAAGATTTATTTTGGAACGTTCATGCTTTTGTTTTAACAAATATTATGAATCAATTTAAATTTTAAAATAATTATTAAAAGTTCTTATTGGGGTTCAGGTAATTACTTACAACAGAGGAAATAAATCAAAGATTGCAATTGACGTTAAATTTATTAGATTATTGATAATATTTTCTTTATTTTTAATAAATAGCTTTTTTAATTTCTAAAATTTCGAATATAATTATTCATAATTAAAAGAAATAATAATCAAACATAAAAGAATAATTATGTTTAATTTGAATAAAAGCCTTTCATTTCCATAAAATGTTAAAGTAAGTAAGGTTTATTGTAGTTTTTCATATCAGGGATGATTTCGGGTAAATTTCAAATATTACACGATATTAAAATACTAAATTTACAAATGTACCTATGTTAAGCACGTCATTTTGGAAGAGCTCACTCGAGTAACCAAAGAGCCGCATTTGGCTCGCGAACTATAGTTTGCCGACCACGTCTAGTGTATCAAATTATGCATTTGTATCATTTAATAATATTTTTGTTATTTTATGTACAGTTTTCAGAATATTTTTTATATTGCATATTTAGTATATTACTCCTTATATTCACCATAACGAAATTCCATTATAACGAAATTATATACTCCGTCCCTCCAATTTCGCTATAACGGGAATTGGCCTGTATAATGTTGAGAAATTACACTGTAGATACCAGACGTAAGTATAACAGAGATAATAAAAATAAATTTTAATTCGTAAATAAACTTAAAAACCATATTTCCATTCGTTCGGAAAATAAATTATTTATTTTTTAATTACAGCCAATAACAAACTTGTATAGGTATGGTGTATTGAAAAGGGTAATAAATGTATTTAATATATACGTATATTACACGACAAAAACATACAGAATGTTCAACGTTCAATTTAATTTATTTTTTCTTTACCTTCTTAAATATATTTATGCATAAGTATTTTTTACTGCCAAATCGAAATAACCATATTTAAGACACGTGTTAGCGTATTAACATTTACATATTTAAGACACGTGTTAACGTAGTAACACGTATTAACATCTAGAATAAAATTATAATTTAAACCCCTCTAAACCACAGCAGTGTCTATTTAAGAAAAAAATATGTTGGTAAAACAACAAACTTATATTTATTGCCTGGAAAAAACTATTAATATTATTACTGCCATCTGTGTATGAATATGAGTAAGCTATGTCTCGAATGCTATTTTGTCTATTCAAACATCTCATTTTGTGGCACTTAGTTTAGCCTCAAACCAATTACACCAATCAAAACAATTTAGCCTTATATTAGGTAATTCAGAAAGAAATCAATTGTTTGTCGTGCCCTCTTTAGAGTTCATTCAGAACACAGTGTACATCTTTTCAATGTATATTTTGATTATCCAGTTCGTAATTTACTTTTTGATACAAAAACACTCTTTTATATTTAAGAGTGAAATAGATAAACCAGAAACTAATTAGCAAAATGTTATACACTGTGTATTGCAAGATCAGGGCTTCAATGCAACTAAGGCAATAAAGACTCTTAAGTAATCCATAGACAAGCGTTGGCAGTAAAGAGATCAATTTTGGTTATGTCGTATCAATACAATTTTTTATGATAAAATAAGAATGAACAACCTGCAAATCCATTATAGAAGCAGATCCCCCGCTTTATAGCTAAATTCTCAACATATTCACAATGCATGAACATTTGAAAGGCATCAGTGAAGAGAGCAGTTTGGAAATTTGCGAACCGGCCGAGTTGTCTGCAAACAACAGAAAACACTGTGTAAAACCATGTATTGTCAACTCATGTCTAGAATATGAGATTGATAATTGAATTCATTTATGATGAGAAAACAAAAAACCAGCAACTCATAAAATATCAAACACCTATTCATATATCACTTCTGAAAATTCTTTTGTGCATCTTGTGGGACATGTATGGCATCTTCCACTATTTACTTATAAAACCAGGAGAAGCAAATACCTGGTATGTCTATCATCAACAATCAAAAAGAATGAATCAAAAACATTGAATAAGAGAGTTAAAATAAAACAAATAAAATCATTAAATAGAAAGGGAAACATTCTTCAGCGTGACAATACACATTATCACAAAGCTAAAATAACATTTGGAAAAAATGGCACAATTAAACTGGGAAGATTTGTCTCATGTGATACTCACCAGACTATGCACAATCTGATTATTTTATTTTGGTCTTCAGAGCATTCATTATAAAAATATATGTATATATCATATATTGTAGATTACATAGTTGATTGTAACACCCGAAGATGCCAATATTGGTTGGCGTTACATATGCTGCGACAATTTCATAGGAATTAAACAGTGTTCCAAATTAAACAGTTAATAACATTGGTGAGAAAAATATTTTGAATTACACCAGTTATTATTTTGCCTAAAAGTATATTCAAAATTACCACAGATAAAAAATAGTAACACATAATGGCGATAGTTATATTTTAGATTGATATGTTTGTAAAAAAATATTTTTAAAGAACTTATAGATAAAATAAAAACAATTTAAATATATTCAAACAACCAAAAATAAATTAGTTATAATTTATATTTTATTTATGCATAATGGTATTAATTTCTTCTTGATTCATATTTTGTTTCTGTGCTGACTATTCATGAAAAATAAAACTCTGTAAAATAAAACACTGACATAATTTATACATAAGTATTGTATGTATTTAAACCATTTTCAATACAATATTAGGAAAATACACAGTTAAATATATTATTAAAAAGTAAATATAAGAAAAAATATTTTGACTGTAAATACAGCATTATATAATATTATTATAAGTTCCATTACAAAAATTATTGCATTTTAAGTTATTATAACAAGTTGTTACAGTCTGATTATGACACTATATAGTATCCAAAATAGTATCTTCCAAATTTCATACAATTACATCAAAATAAAAACATACTTGTACATATCCACACAATTATAAACACATGAATTTCCAAAATTAATTAAATATATGAATACATAAATACTCGAGCAAGATTTGAAAAGGGCACCATCTGCAAATGTAGAGGGTTAACTGCAGATGATGCAAAATGGTGGAAGAAGTTATATACAAATATTATATAATCATATAACTTAAAAGGGAGAATATATAGACGATCAAAGTGTGCGCGGGAGATGCCTATTGGTGGCGATGAGGTTCCCAACCCATCACACCGCGTCTCCCGCGGGGCGAAAAGAGAAGGATGGAATGTCGCATCAGTAAAAGTGTGACAGTCCATTCTTTCTGTCTACCCTTTCGGGGAGACGGCGTGATGGTTAGTTAGTTAGTTATATGATTACAGTTAGGAATTGTTTGAACTAATTATTCAAACCTCTATTCTTCCTTATAATAAGCTAATGATTGCTGAAATATTAAACATTTCGATGCCCCAGCCTTAATTTTTCCCATGAAAGAATATTTAAAATAATGATCATTGCAAGACTAGGATTCTCCTTCCCGCACCATGGCCACATCCAGTAGGCAGAAGGTGCTTCGGCAAACGGGGCAGGTAGACTTGCTACTGAGCCACTTATCTGTCTGCTCTGGATCTTGGCGGGAAGCAAACCAACGGGCCAAGCATGCCACACACCACAATGGTCTGAAATAAAACAACAATATTAAAATACAATAAGTAAATTTCTTATCTACACTGGAGTACTCAGTACTCAGTAATATTATTCATATGCTACCATAGAATTAAGTGATTCTACTATCAGTCGGCCTTTCTAACAGCGAGATTTTATAAATTGCTATAAAAGAATTGAAACTTGGAGATTCATACATTTTTTATGAGTGTTATGTAAACATTTTCTTCAAGATATTGTTTTGCTGCATATTAAAATATTTTTCTAATAACTTTAAGGGTACGGCCACACCGGAGTGCCAAAGTAGGAGTCAAAATGAACACCTGTCGAACAAACGTATGTCATACTATGGGTCCGGCCACTATATACGCTTCGCGTAAGTGCGTAAACACAAGCCACCTGTGTCTTGACTCCTACTCTGGTGTGTTGTGTCTACAGTGTGGCCGTACCCTAATGAATCTCTATAAATATTATAAATATTTGGTTTAAACATTTTTGATTATACATTGAGTCATTAATTGAAATAATTCATTATTACATAATAAATTCATGTTGACAAAAGAATAAGTATTTTTATCGAAAATAAAAGTTATATTGTATGGTTAAAATTGAAAGCTTAAAACAAATAACGGTAAATTTTCTCCATATCTCACTGAACTAAATCATTATGATTTTTTTAAATAATTTTCACCTGCAATTACACTGAGCACATTGTGGAGGTTGTGGAGTAGGTTGTTGACCATTTGTTTCAACGGATTCTGAGCATTTCTTTGTCAATTTAACATTGGATCTTTCTTGCATACATCCAATGCAAAGTTCTAAATCCTGCAAAGTTTTTTCACAATTATTTCATAATTTATATTTTCACCATCAATTATTTTAAACTTCACAGGGAGATCCCCAAAATAAATTGGAAGTAAAAATTAATATTTTCCGATATAAAAAATAAAATAAAAACTGTTTTATTTTTCTGCCAAAAAATATTAGTTTTCAAAATAAATACCGATTTTTTTAATACATATTTGACATATGGTTCTGCAGTGAATAAGCCAATTGTGATTAATTGATAGGGTTATTTTAAAAATTTATGTTGTTTAGGATTTTCTAAAATTCAGATTTAATTTTAATATCTATATTTAATATCGATAATGAACTTACATGTGTGGAAAGGTATTTTTCATTTAACTCAACGGTTTCTTTAAAAACATCAATAAACTTGTCAATAAGTGATTTGTGAAAAACTATATGTGGCATAATTATAATGGGTCTTCTGATTTTATCCTGTAAATCTTTAAAATCCTGAGCAATTAATCTAAAATTAAATGCAGGCATTTTAGCTCTAGCAGATTTCACTTCAATGTTGATGAACTGGGTTTCTCCATTACCAGTTGGAGTAAGTTCATGTGTGTCACTCTGAAAACAATACATGTATTATTTTAACAAAATAAATATTAATAAACTTGATAATTAATGATATTTTTTCATACCTCTTAAAAAAATACTTATAAAATAAAATAATAATACACTTTTAGTAATTTGTATTTACACCACTTGAACTCTCCCGTCCGCCACTAAAATCTGAATTAGAAATTCTCCATAATTTTCCCTAATGAGCATGACTCACTGTTTTAACAGTCTATTCGTCCTCGCGCCCAATTTCTTCTACCCCCCCCCACCTCTCTTTCTCCCCTCCACTTTATGTAATATATATTTCTTCAAAGGTTGTTCTCTGATTTTATTTTTACTTTACTCTCTCATCCTAACGAAGCGCCGGTGGGAGCAAAACGGTTGGTGTTACCAAATAAAGTGGTGTAAATACAAATTACTAAAAGTGTATTATTATTTTATTTAATAATGTCACACCACAAATTAAGTGCTCCATACGAAAGTTTAAAACTTATATTTAATCACAGTTAAATAAATAATTATTAAGTTCAAGGTGTTCTCAAAGAGAACATCACCAAACACAGATATCCAAGATTTCGTGAATCGCATTTAGAATTTTATCTTCTATATTGAATTGTCTTAAAATATGATCATTCCGTAAACTTACATAATTAATCATTTACTACTTACACTATTGACAATTAGCAGAGCATCACTTTGATGGACAAAATAAACATTATACATTGTTATTTTAATTATCCAACTATCGGTCACATAACCACGTGATGTTGAATTTGTCTGAATGATTACTTTATCAAACCTGCAAAACCAAAGATTTCACATATATTTACCATATTTAGTTTTACGTTTTCAACAATGAATCAAAATATACTTAATGGTTAACTTGTTTTAGTAGTTCAATCAGATTAAATTAATTTCATTCAGTACTAAGCAAATGGTTTAAAGATTTAAACGTGATTTATTAAACTGCCCACGAAGATAGAAACAGTTATTTCTGTAATTGAACATTGCTCTTAATATTTCTTGACCTCATATCGGTCAAGATTAACTTACGATTGTATTCATATAGAAATTTAAATCCCAATAGAAACACATTAAGTCAGAAAAAAATTTAAGCAAAGTTTGCGGAGTTCATTCGGAAAACCTTTAAAACATTATCTGCTGCAAAGTTTTTCAAAATACTAGCGAGTAATGCAACCATCCATAACTTATTTGAAAAATAATAAAAAAGAGAAAATCATTTTTTGTTCACATTCATTGTTCATGCTTGAAAAGTACATGGATAATCTACCGGATGTGTGCTTTATCTTTCTCTCTTGCCTATTCATACGAGTGTACGAGCAAGATGCACTATTTATCACACAGTAAGTTAAGTAATCTTAATTCAAGCATTTTTTTAGGCAACAACAATTGTTATTAGCATTTTTTTTTTGTTTTGCAAACAAACAATATATTGTTGAATTCTAAAGGTAATTACCAATCAAAGCAAAAATAGTCATAAGCAGTGGGGTTCTAGTTCCAACAATTATGCATAAACTTGCAGAAGAAGAAAGAAAGCAGAATAAATGTGTTAGAGATGAGGTCCCTAAAGCATATGTGTGATAGAGAATGATGTACAATAGAATTTCATATGGTTATGAAAGTATATGTTAAAGATGTAAATGGAGTATAGAGTCTAGAAAGACCGATGAAAACATGACATAACCAAATTAATTTAATTTTAAAGTTAAATGTGCATGACTTGCTGTATAAATGTGAAGGAAGCTAGAAAGGTGTCAGAATAGAATAGTGTGACGGTCCATTCTTTCTGCCTACCCCTTCGGGAGACGGCGTGATGATTATTTAGTAAGTTATTATGGAATTTCACATTGTTAACGCCATAAGTTTATAAAAAAAAGATATTGTGCATTGCAAAAAACAAGAAACATGTATGTTTATTTTGCAAATTGATTAAAAAGTAGCAGGTCTTTGCTGTCCTTTGCTAAATGAACTGTTTTATTTACCGCTAAAGCATTTCTTATGGGAGAACATAAAAACATTCTGGGTAGAAATGGTGTGATATTTTCCTGCATATCTCTTAAAAGGTTGTCTTTGCGAACCATTTTTTTAGTTAGGTTTGAGGGCATAAAACCATCATTTGGGAGTATAAAGACCATGACATTAATTCCATTAATAAAAATCATAAAATATCGTACATATGTGATTAAGTAGTTACCTCCGAAATTCTGTGTTCACTGTAGAGGCCACTGTGATCCAATCAGTTTGGTTTTCATTGCAAAACTTCCCCAAATTAACGGCAACAGGATGGCGGGACCATGAGTCCCTCCACCAGTCGAAAATTTTCAATCCACTAAATACTGGGATGACAAGAGCTGTTGTCAGAAAACAACGCCATAAAAACCAGCCGGGCTCATTGTTAAAAATCGGCGTTAACAAATCTGGATCGTTCAAGTATAAACCGAGTATATATCCCAAAGGTAAATATGAATGCACAAATATCGTAACAATTATCCTAATCATATGAAATTCGATGAATGTTTCACCTTCAGAGCCTAATAGTTTCGCGAATATACCGGGAATTGTCAATCCAGCGGTAACAAATTCCACGGGGGGAAAAATAAGAAGAAAAGTGAACAAAAGGTAAAACAATGTATAAAAAAACATTTTGTCAGTTTTTTGTCTAATATATATGAATACTATGTCATTGTGGTTGCAAATAATTTTAAAACGAATAAAATTTAGTAGGATATCAGATTCGCAACTATGTTTATTTTGAAGTCTGACATATCTGACATTTGGGTACAAGAAAGATTTGAGGTTATGTTGCCATACGCCAAAAAAAGCTATCCCTATCTGCGCAGAGCAGGTGATAGGGATTATTATTTAAAATTGCTGTTTTTTTTTTATTATACAAGATAATTTTTAACGCTTTGTAAAAGCCTAATTCAATAAGGAACCGAAAGGGAATTGCTTTCTTAAACATTTTACCTGTGATTTTTAGGTGTAAATATTTAATCCCCATTATCAAAAGCATTTCAGTGTATAACTTTTCTTCCAAATTAATAAAGTGACTATTATATAATATTTTTAACTGGTTTATCTAATAGCATTATTTTATTTATTAAGGGTAACAAACAGCGATATAAATAAGAAAAAAAACATTTGAAAAAATAAAGTAAGGCCGATTACAACTAATTAATTAACGAACCATCACGCCGTCTCTCCGAAGGTGTAGGCAGAAATAATGGACTGCCACACTTTAAACGATGACGCACTCCATCCTTTTCATTTCGCCCCAATGGGAGACGCGGTGCCAATTACATGTTACCACAGATTTAAAATAATAGTTAACAGATAACGAGATTGAAATCAAACTAAGAAAATAATGACACTCAAAAAAATATTTAGGAGTTAAATATAATAATTGTAGTGGAAATTAAAACAAAAATAAGAAATGAATAAGTAATATATTATAATATCATAAAATTATAGTCTCATCCACGTCGAAAGGTTGCTCCAATCGTTTTTTTTTTAATTTTGCTCTTTCAAATGGAAAACATTAATGTATCCAAAATGCTTATTGTAGTTGTTACAAATTCAATTCAAGCTCAGAGTTATCAATTTTAAAGTGAATAATTTTATGAAGCAACATCATATCATTAAGAGAACATCTATTTTCAAGAAAGTCCAAGGAGTGAAAAATTAGGGCAAATTTGTAATCCGAGAACAACTTGCACATGTTAAAATGAATGTGTTTAATAAATATTTTGTAAGCTATTTAAATGCGTTAGATATGCGCTGCATAATAAGGATATCAAACGAGAGATTCATATTTAAGCAGTGAGCGAACCATGGTTATATATAGTACTTTGAGGGCAGTGATATTCTGGAAGGGTTTGCATATACGCAATATAAATTCTAATGTTTTGAGAGATTTGTCCAATGTGACTAACAAAAGTGAGTTTCGGGCCGATTGTGACTCCAAGATCTCTCACGTGATCTAAATCGGATAGAATAGAACCATTGACGAAGTAGACATGTTTTTAAGATGTTAATGGATAATTTATTTATTATACAGTAATGAGAGGGTCTGTCCAGATCTGATTGGAGTATAAGGCAGTCAGAAGTGTCAGAAACCTTCAAGAATACCTTCGTTTCATCAGCAAAAAGGAAATGATTGGAGTGGAGAAAACAGTTTCCAATATCATAGATGTAAAGGATAAAGAAAGGAGGTAGCAGATGGGAGCCCTGGGGAACCCCGTAGGAATTCCCACAAAGTCTAATTTGAGCCACCAATCACCACCACAATGGTTCCACTCTCTCCAAATAAAACAAGTTCGATTATTTTTCAACAGGTATATTTAGTGATTGGTCAGCAATCTATTTCACATAAAATATTTTCAATAAAAATATACATATTTTATTCGTAAAATATAATGCATATTTTATTTTTAATGAATAATTTTTACCAGAATAAAGTTATTTTTTAAGAATCGCAGAAATCTATCATTTTCAATCTTAGGCACTTAAAAAAAAGTGACATATTTTTAGATATAATATCGTTAATAGTATTCAAATAAAAAATACTTTGTAAAATACCATTTTGAAATTTGTTGAAGAACATTATTTTTTCATCATAGTGCTTTAAAAAGTTTTTTTTAAAACTTCATATGAACTGAAATATTCTTTGTTCGGCCGATATTTGCTCATTCTTAAAATTTCATTTTTTCAGATTATACACCATTACGTACAAATAATTTTTTAAAAATTGCATTTTGTCTAGTGAAGTAAAAGTTTGATTACGATGGGGACAGTTTATTTAGAAACCCGTGGTGGTTTTATTCTGTCCATTTTCTAGAAAAATAAAATATTATATTCCAAAGGAGTAACATGTTTCGCCTTGCTGGGGCATTATCACATGTCCTAGCAAGGCGAATCAGATTGGGCGTACATAATGTAATAAAAGAAAACATACGTTTTCATTGATGTGAATACGTAAAGTAAATGCCTCATTATTCAGTATTTTTATTGATTTATATAGAATAAATAATAACATTTATTTATTTATTAATGAATCCATAAATAAATGGTAGTTTACTAATAAATTATAAAGTGAAAACCGTTTTAACTTTTTTAAATATTTATAAATACGAGTATTAACATGTTTTACAGGTACATATAATTATATTATTTTAATTCACTATATGTGCAATACTATAAATTAAAATACTGTGGTAATAGAAGGGAAAATTAAAGCTATAATATCTTTGGTTGAGAAAATTATAAAGAAAACAAAAAATATAACAAGTTTTGACAACTATTATTTTCATATTTCGGTTGGGTTCAAATTCTTAAATAAATATTAAACAGCGTAATGGTTTAATTGATCTTAATTCACCTATCTGCTAAAGCACCTCCACAGAGGAGACAAAAAATTCGTTTTTAACATTTCTTACTTAAACATAAACTTTATTAATAAACATTGTTATATATAACATTTTAAACATCAAATTGAAAGGCCACATAAGCTTAACTCGTATTGTCAGTTATTTTCATAGAATATAATAAATCTCTGCTTAAGTTAATAAAGTTTAAAATATGCATTATTTGTATATAATAAAATTTTATTTACAACACATACTCGTATGTAAACTTAAAAAATATTTTTTCTATATTATATCGCGTGAACATATTTCTCGTTGTTATTTTATTATATTTAAAATATTTTGATACGAAATTAAAAACATTTCCAATCAATCAACTGATAAAATAATAAAATACTTTGTATTTAACCACGGTATGGTTATTAATTATTATAATTGAGGCCAACTAGTTTCTTAGTAGTTACTGGTTTCTTTGAGTTATTATTATAATTATATATTGTCCTAATGAAGCTTGTGTCCAAGCGAAACTAGTTGACATCAATTTTAATAACCATACTATGGTTAAATATTAAGTGTTTTATTTTTTTATATCTATAAGTTAACCACAAAGTGAATGCTTCATAAGAACATTTTATAAAATCTTCCCTTCATAAATTGACTTTTTTTATTGACTTCGCAAACAAATTCAAGATAAGACGATAATAACTTTATGTATTTTATCAATATAAACTTTTTAACGTAGGAATAATCGAAGGCTGGTTATTACAAAGGTGCTAATTGGTTTAAACATTAAACAAACAAGAAACAATAGAGAAAAAAAAGTTGATTATTACATATGTCAGTACTGAGGGTGACATCTTTAGGGAGAAGTTTGAACTACATTATATTTTATTATTCAATCGCTTTGCACCTTTGCACAGTTATCGGCTTTTATGTTTAACACCAATTGGGATCAAATACTCCTTTGTAATATCCAGCGCTCAATTCACAAAAATACTATTATGATCAAATCAAATCAAATCAAATCAGTTTATTTTCTCAAAAGACATTACAAACATTTTTTATAGTTTAAGGCATCTATTGAGAACAGGTAAAACATAAGGAATATATAATACCAGGAACGCATGAGAGATGGTTCGACATTAGGAATACAAAATACTCTCCAAAGTCAAGAGTATTTGTCTTCTGAATGTACTTTCACGAATGTATTTGCACAAAATAAATCATGTTTTAGCAGCACAAGAATAAAAGTTATTATTTTTATAAATATTTGTATAAGCATGGCACATTTAAAATTCTATTTAAAAATTTGTGCATTTAAATAATGCTAATATAAATTTAATATTAAGCTAGTGAAGCAAATTTACACAGCCATAAAATACGATAGTTTATATTATTTTCTTGATTTTTGTATACGTAACAATATAAATAGCATTAAATTTCAATAGAGGCACGTGTGATTTCAATCTGGATATTACAGTGAAAAACTATATTATATTTTAGATAACGTATGTATATAAATTCATACTTTATCGTAAGCACCTATTTAAAGGATGAATATAAGAAATACCTGGCACCCACTTTCATATTCTAAAAAAATTAATAACAAATATAAACATATATTTTACCTAAGTTAAATCACTGACATTTTGTCATTAGCTACTAAAAGCTTTTTCTAAAATATTTTATATTATATTTTTTTCTAAAATATTCTAGTGTCCTATGTAATAGATTATAAATATAAAAACTAATTTTTAGCTCCGTCTAGTGCATTTTGGAAGGAAGCCTCACATAGTTCAAAACTGTTGAAACCATTCGATATATTTTTAATTTATATTAATCAATCAAACAACATTGAAAGAATGTAATGTATAAAACTAAACAGTAAACAAATGCGTAGGGTCGAAGCACCAGTATTTGACCGCCCCCCAGTAAATGACCGTTGGTTAAAAAAACAAAATATAATAAGAATTGCTCTATGTGTCCAGTCAAAAAACTTTAATCCCAAGAAACTATGACAAAAGAGGTAGGCATAGACAACTGTTGGTAAGAAACAAAACTATCAGTTTTGAACTGTGCCTTGTCAAACGGTAAAAGTACATCTTCCCGTTGTTTTTCTGAGATTGTTAGTAGTTTTTTATAAGGAAAAGTGTGTTAAGTGTTTTTTTAATGTTATTTCTTATGCAATTCTTTGAATATTTACATATTTTTATATGTTAGGGTGTTTCATAATGTGACAATGTAACAAAATCTATGTATTTTATCAATATAACCTGAAGTGGTCATTTACTGGTGATTGTGCTATTTTTTTTTAGAGAAATGTTAATTTTAATAGTAATACTCATATTTCAATAAAAAAAAGTTAGAGAATTTAGAGAAGTCAATGTGTTTTTTATTGTTTTATTTTATTTTGTACACTGAAATAATGAAATTAATGCCTTTAATGTGGATTTCAGTACAAGCTGAACCTTAAACGGTCATTCATTGGTGCTTTGACCCTATTATATTTATGTTATTTTAAGATTTGTTCCATTATATTGTTTAATCAAATAAAATGTAGGTACATAGATAACCAGTATACATTAACGTTATCCAAATATCAGACATAAATAAATATTTATTGTTCACATAATTGTCAGTTTGCTTAACCGATACTACTTTACGCATCTAGCACAACCTATCTTCATAACACGGATTCGAAAGAGGCAACTCTTTACACAGAAAAAATGCTCGTTTTTAAGCAATATTATTCGTACAAATAATATAACAAAAGTACGTACTTACGGTACACGTATAATATCGAGGTACATAATAAAGACTACATTTTTTTGCTGAAGAAAAAGAAGCTACCAAAATGTTTTCTTACTATATATTACATCGAGAGGCGAATGTATGCACTATTCTGAGTATTCTCTAGGAAAATTGTTCAAAATAAACTCATGCTATTGAAATACATCTGTCGTATTATGCATCATTAGCTGAGTTCTGTTAGCGTTAATTATTAATATCCGCCATGCGTTTCAATCAATCAATTCGTTTAGGTTATTGATTTGAGTTAACATGTTTGTCGTTTTGAATTGAGCAGCTACCAAAATTATTTTGCACTACTCAAAACATGGCGTTACGCAACCATTTTGGTTTTGAGCAGTAAAACTGGCCAATAGAGGATGACAAACAGAAGAAAAACGGCGGGGAAGATTACGCGGGAAAGTTTGTCTATTTCCCGCCAGAGAACCCTTTCTTGTCCCGTGTCTTGATCCAGCCAGGCAACCTGGAGAATGCTCTGTCTTCTTTCAACCCCTCGTCCCGTACTGCTGCCAGAAGGAGACACGACTTCCACCTTTCTGCATCTCACTCCGGCATTATCCCAAGCTGCGACAGTGTTGCAGCCTCCTTTCTCGGTAGAATTTATCCTCTGAAAGTATTTTTATTTATTAGATTTGATTGTTTTAACATCTACACATCAGCACAAACAATGAAGTTCAAAATATTATTGTAAATCATTCAAACAGGGCGGATTTCTTAACTTCTAAACGACGACCTTCGTGGCAGAGTGACAATAAAATGTTAAATAGATTAGCTACCTGTCACATATCATGAGAATCAATATAGGTAATAACTAAAAAAACAAATTGTATATAGTAATTCGGTTCAATCATCAAATATTCATGTCTATATACGTCGACCTTGGTGGCCGAGTGGTTAGTGCTTTGACTGCCACCCCGAAGGTCCCGGGTTCGATTCCCGGCGATGGCAGTGTGATTGTCACAGTCTTTGGTCTGGTGCAGAATTCATGTGACAGTTAAATGGCGATAGATTAGCTACCTATCACATGTCACGAGAATAAATATGATAGCTATACCCTTTACATCGATTTGGATCGCGCTGTATTGATGTAAAAAGCGATTCAACAAAATAATAATAATAATAATAATAATAGTAATCAAAGAAAAATAAGAATAATACTATTATATAATGCCTATAAATGAGTTACAAGTAGTTTATCAATCTGATCATACTGAAGTTTTTTTTTTTTATAATTGTTAAAAAAAAACAATTGTATAAATACATATAATAATAAAACGAACCCCTAAAATTTAACCCAGCTGTAAGCCATTAGACTACATTTTTAAAATTTCAATCCGCCACTTGGCCAGTTTTTTGTGATATTTTCTAGTTGATTACCACATTTTGTATACAATAGGTTATTTAAACCCAATTACTGAATACAAATTTTAAACTTCTGATTCTCATGACATGTGATGGGTAGCTATTCTATCACAATGTTTATTGTCACGTAAATTCCACCAGACATTTAATTACATCCCCGGGAATCGAACTCAGGGCTGTCATTGTGGCAGTCATAGCTGTTTCCACTCTTTCACGAAGGCCGTCTTAGATAATATCCATGATTTTTGACACTTGTTTGAATATCATCCAGGTAGGTACTTTTTTAAACATGTCTAACACAGGAGGGATCGATTGGCAGAGGACGACCTCGCCAGGAGTACCTAGACCAGATTTGCCGAGATATGGGCTGCACCTCTTATAGGGGGTTGAAGAGAGTTGCCGAGAACCGAGCGGAGTGGAAGAGGAGATGCGTCGCCTTGCTGCAGACCGATTATTAGATTGAGACCGGATAAGAGAAAAACATAATAGCGTATATTTAAAAAATACGAAATAACTTATTTTGTAGTATTTACCACTGGAATTATCCTGGGCATTCCATCCTGGGATTTTTTCTTATTAATTTGATACTGGACGTCAAGAACTTTCACAACTACAAACTCTCCAAGAGCAGCAAACACGAATACCATACAACCCGCCATCCAGAGATCCAATGCCTTAAAACAACAAAACATTATATAAAGGTACGATCAGAATGTTATATTGAAAATTGATTATTATGTTTCTACCTTGACGTACGCCACGGGCGGAATATCTGCCCTAAGACCTGTGAACATGGTCACAAGGGTCAACATGCAGGTTACCAGCAAAGTAACTCGACCAGGAATAGCGTCCAAATCCAGCCAGAAACTGAACCAAGACAGCATCACAACCAGTGAAGATGGAGCAAACGTTTGTATCAAGTGGTGACCAATCTGTCTTTCGAATCTAAAATACACCACCAACCGCGAAAAGTTACCTGAAAAAATTATATAATTATTTTATTAAAGTTCTTTTTTTCGAATTTAACAAAATTCAATTATCACTTTATAAACTGTGATTTATGTATCACAATTGTATTTTTAATTTTATTTTTTATTTAGAGATTATTCAAAATGACATAGAAACAAATACACATAAAAGTATAAAAAAACACGAAAATTTGACATTTGATATACTCGTATATAATTTTAAAACACGATGATGTCAACTTATAAAGAAAATTCCTTGTTTTGTATAGCTTTATTTTAATTCTGAGAATTTCATTGCATTTCTGTACATAGAAATTTATTATGTTTAATGATATAATCACAAAATATTTCCTTCTACGAGTATGTTCGCCATACTTATGGTTGTAGATGTTTTATTTGTCTTTTTCTTTTTTATATACTTTGTGTATACAACACTATTTAATAAAATATATATCAGACATGTTTCGGACAACCCGGTCTTTCCTCAGTGATATTATAAAGATATTTAAAATACTATAAAATTTAAGTTTTGACAAATGATTTAATATTTTAAATATCTTTATAATATCACGAGGAAGTACTAGGTTGTCCGAAACATGTCTGATATATATTTTTTTAAGTTTGTGTTGTATATATTGTACAAAGTATATAAAAAAGAAAAAGACAAACAAAATATTTTTTTTTAATATTATTTCTTTTGATTTCATTTGTATATAATCGATTTAAAGTTATTTATTACAAATATTAGCAAGATCAATATTTATTTTATCACTTTAAAATTAAAGTAATTGAAGACCACTTAAATACTTTGATTTTACCCAAAATCATATACTAATATAAACAATACTCACCATCTTTTTCTACCATAAATCCATCTGTTTCCTCCAACCTTAAGGGTTCCCCCATGTGATATTGAAGTAATTTTAATTCTGGGTTTATCGTTACGCCTGCTACATTCCATCGTAATCGTACCTTTTGGTTATTGTAGGAAACTGAAAAAAACATGTTCAATCGTATTCAATATTAGATCCAGTTTATTTAATTTATTTTGGAATTTTATTATACTCAAATAAGATAAGATTAATCTAAAGTCTAATGATTCAAATAAAGAACGCATTGAAAATTTTTCACGAGAGCTTAAGTAGTTAATGTCTTCATACAACTTATATATACTTATCTAAAACTTCAAGACTTACTTATCCTTATATGTAATTGAATTTATGCCTCAAATGGTGGAAACAATTTGTTTTACTTTTGTTCAAGGCGTCATAATAAGAATTCCTCAAATGAGAGCAGATATTGATAAAGATAACACCATATTAGGTATTTCTAGTGATTTATAGTTTCGTGAACAATGATATAAAACTACATATTAAATATTTGATATTGATAAAAACATGTATTTTCTAGAATATTTGATAATGCCATGGACAGCAAAAAATATAGCTATAATAAACTATAATAATACTTCTCGTTTTCACCTATATTAAATAATTAATGTGATGTTGCAAACTCAAGAAAACACGTTAATATAACTAACTAAAAAACTAACTAACCATCACGCCATCTCCCTGAAAGGATAGGCAGAAAGAATGGACTGTCACACTTTTACTGATGCGGCACTCCATCCTTCTCTTTTCGCTCCGCGGGAGACGCGGTGTGATGGGTTGCGAACCTCATCGCCACCAATAGGCATCTCCCGCGCACACTTTGATCGTGCAGCACCCACAAAATAAATCTAAAATACAATGATATAAAATAAAATAACAAAATAAAAATAATTTAACACAAAATGTTTTTTTTAGATGGTGCACATAATGTCTATTTAATTTATGTTCCACGAATCCGTCGTTTTTTTAATTTAGCACATAATGTAATAACACATAATATTTTTCGATGTTGCACACGTTGACATGGACGATCCGGACTTTTGTGTTTATTTAATTTATTATATGTTACACGTATCCACCGTTTTTTAAATTAGCTGTAATTAGGCACTTAACCAGCAAGAACTTTGAAATAATATTGAAGGAATTATTCAAATTGTCATTGAAACAAATGAAAAATTTATTTTTACACCTGTCAAAATTCTTTATAAAAATGATAAAACTGATATAATTTTAACAGCAAAACAGCACAAACGTATTACGTGTCACAATTAACTATTATAAAGTGCCGCAACAGTTAAATTGACCAACACTTATACGCGAAATATCTCCAAATTAACAGGAGCACCACATGAACCAAACCAAATTTTCAAAAACAAAAGAATATGATATATATAAAATAACAAAAACATATTATTATTAAAGATAAACAAATTCACCACATATTGTATACATATTATATGTACATTCACTCCAAATTATGATTCTAACGGCTTAAAATTTGGTTATTTGTATTATTTTGCTCATGTTTCTATTTTATTTAAATCAGTATTAAATATTTCTATGGAATTGTTTATTCTGTTAATTGTGTTTGAGTTAATTAAATGTATGTCCCGGATGGACGGGGACAGGCCTAGAAAGTGTACGAGCGAGGCTGACGAAAGGGTGCCGCTGCGCCCTATAACAGCCTAGGGTATGTGGTGGGAACCCTTCTGTGTTCCTTTCTTTATCTGTTAATATACAAAATACTGTATATATTTTAAAATCATATTTATTCTCCCATTTTGAGGATAATGGATGATATTCTGGGTGATCTAGTTAAGCTTGGCTAAAGGGATTGCCACCGCTTGACAAAAGTTTGTAATAGCATCATCAAGAAGGTTAAAACTTTTCAAGGGGTCTATGACCATGTGAAGTAAGTTAGTAATAAGGGCACGGAAGAAAAAACAACTAACGACCTTTTACTATTACAGCTCTTTGTAGAAATAGCTCTAACGTGGATACATGTTCCATTATTCCAAATTAACAATAACAAAAGACAGTCGTTTAATTATAATATTTAATTGAAAATATTACTGATATTTAATAACAATTGTATGTTTACACAATAAAGTTGTTATATACTTACAGCTTTCTATATAGATTGGACAGGATTGTATGTCCATTGGATACAACTGGAACTCCATCTGACACGCAATGATGGCGTGCATTCGGGCGGCATATTTCACAGTTTTATTTTTATACAGGGTAACTGAAGAAAATTTGTGTGTTAGTGTCGCGATCTCTGAAATAAAACATTTACCAAACGATTAGGCACATAATTCTTATTATAAAAACCATTGACAGGCACAATTACAAGCACGCCAAGCTTTTAGTTAATAGAACTAATGCATTTGGTATCAGCGGGCCGATTTCCAGCACGCAAATTGCAAAACTCCTTCTTTAATTTTGCCATAATGGGAACAGTAATTATTACTTACAAGGAAAAGGTATTACTGTAAGTGAAATACTGCAGAAAATTTAGCTGAAAACACATTGCTTTGTGAAGAATAACTTCCAACGTTTTGTTGGTATCGTATGCGAATTCCTCCGCAATAAATTAGTTGAGCCGAAGCATTCCCCTGATACAAATTTCAGGGGTAGAGCCTTAGCGGTAACTGACCAATCATCTTATTACAACCTTCATTCATACCTTAGATGTTTAAATGATCCGACAGATTTCATAAATTCAAATTCAGATAGCTGGCACAGTTCTTTTTACTGTTTTAATTGAAAATTTGATTTATTTACCTTTCAATTTATATTTTAGGCATATTGATAAATTTAAAATATTGATAAATTTAAATTAATTTATTACAAATGTGAAAGCATATTTCATGAAATTTAAAAAATTTAGCTATTAAATAACAATTACGAAAACGAAGCCACCAAATCGTCTACATATTGATCGTCGAATAAATGAAATCAAAAAAATGGAAAAACGAAAGATAAAATAAAACATAAGAAGAAACTGTAAATCGAAAGTAATTAAAAAGAAAAAAATATGTTTCAATCAGCACTACTGAATCGCCACAAAATGGAACAAGTCAAGAAATAATTTGGGCATCGAATTGATAATCGCGGGCTTTCGTCTTGTTGATTATAAAAAAGTTAACATACCTGTTATTTTAGAATTGAGGAAATAAGGATCGGGATGCCATAGGTTATCAAAAAATTCCGATGGAAGTGTAACATAGTCGTCTCCTTCTTCAAATATGTCATTTGGCAGCTGAAGTCTGGACTCCACCCAAGTCTGCCGTATGAACATATCCACTCTGAAAAGTTACGAAAAATATGACATTATACCATGCTTAACAATCAATGTAAGAACTAGGTGCTTGGTTTTGATTGTCCACGTTTGCCGAACCGTTAAACTGGAAAAATGTACTTCTCGAGGATATTGGAAACAAGACTGTGTTAACAAGACAAAAATAACTATAAAATAAATATTTATTGGGCGATCTGGACATGTCTGGCGAGAACCGTCGCTAGTAGAAAACGCTGAATAGTGGAAGACGGAAGGACATCTCCAAAGACTAAGGAAGAATAATAGTTAAAGTCTTAAATTTAGTCATAAGTAGTATGTATGTATGCTTTTTGTTCTAAAATACTATTTTCTTTTACCAAAATAATTTTAATAACAAACATTTAACAGTTTTTATTTCAATATATTTCTAAAAAAATACATCTTATGTGTTAGTCAATAATACAATAGATTTTTGAAATCATGAGAAATTTTTGATAATTTAACTATATAAACTACCATTAATGATGCTATTTTCAAATATAAGCGTTGAGATCGATTATAAATATTTAAAAAAAATAAAAATAAAAATTATTTCTTATAAAAATTTAAAAACAGATATTCTGCAAACCATAAAAATAATCACTAACGTTCCTAACAAGACATGAACTCGCGATTTTTTCATTACGTATATTGCAGCATTACCAAAACTGAGCTAGTTGTGAAAATTTATTCATTATTGATATTTGAATTAAGTAAAATAAAATTAATTACCCACATCATAATACAAAAGGCGCCGGTAATATTTGAACGTTTTTTTTTTTCATTAAAAAATGTACAATTGAAGAAAAGCGAGAACTTTATAATAATGATATCTACCGTATTTTATATTAAATTTAACTTGATTTTATCATATCACATAACATATATGGTATATATTATGATACAATATTTGATGACATTATTTAGTTCTAATCTATTAACCAAATCTACATAAACATCGACAGACAGTAAGACAATATAAGACAAAATATAAGATTTTTTTTAAATAAATAATTTGACTTGGTGATTATGCTCTTAAATCCAATAATAAATTTATATTACCGAAAATCCATATCTTCTACATTTATAGAATTCACGTCCACCACGTAGATACTGAACTCCACTGTAACTGGCTGACCCTTTCTTGAAGGCGGACGAACCTCTGAAAGAAAGATTTTTTTTAATATGATCATTTAGCAATTACAAATAATTAGATATTAAACTATTGGATTAGCGAAAGGCAAAAAGATATGTGATATTTCACAAATCAACATTGTTGTACTTATTTTTCTAGATATTTAACAAAATATTAATAAGAATGAAATCGTCTGTTATCAAGAAGTTTTATTATATATTATTTGAATGACATGTTTCGCCTGTGTAGATATACAAGGCATGCGTCCGGCCCATCATGACGTATGGAATATAAGTCAGAGCCGATACCAATAGAACTAAGAACCTTCTTAGTGTAGCAGAAATACGAACGCTACGCTCCATCGCAGGCAAAACCCTCAGAGATCGGATCAGAAATGAAACGAAAAGGTCTGTATGTGGTGTTGAGGACATAGTAATATGGGAAAGACCACGTGGACCGCATGGAGAAAACAATAATTACAAAAATTGTTAAATATGAAAACCCAAACAGCAAGAGACTACCAGGAAGGCCGTCAAAAAGATGAAGAGATGGCTAGACATCATCATCCCCGAGCAACTCACCATCACAAACAGGTCATACGACCTAAACTAAGAGGAAGAAGAAGAAGAAGATTTTCGCCTGTTTTAGGCATTATCATAATTGCATTTTCATTCGTATTAATTATTAAATATGGAGTTTTACATCATGGTTCAAGAAACGATAAATATGTTACGAATATTACGAACGAATTATTATAATATAACGAATGGTTTATATCATTGGTTCCCACCAAGGTAAGTACTGCCCACCTTTGGACGTTAATACGATCGAAAGGGAACGTTTTTATCCAAGGCAAATTCAGAGGACGTTGAAGATCAAGTATCGCCCCTTTGAGCAATACTATAATTTGTTTTATGTATAATTATTAATCAATTTTTCAGCAACACAATAATATTTTGATACATTTAAAAAAAGCCGTTTTCAAATCTATCCTTGATTTTCAATATTATATATGTTATAAAATACTTTATCAAAGATAGGCATTATTGTTAGAAAATTTTAACTAAGCGCAAATAAAGCTCTTTAATTGTGTTTTTCATTATTGATTTCAAGAACTAAAGTTGGTATATTTAAGAAAAGGTGACGGTGAGTAAATATGTTTTTATTGTGGCCCGATCATATAAATCAATTATTAAATTTCGGCCATGTGAGTAGTATGATAAATCAACATGCGTGTATTTTAAGATGTATGAATGAATAGGAATCGAGAGAAGTACCTATGTCAGGTAAGAAGAGCGTGGCAATCCATTATTTCCCCCTAGCCCTTCGGAGAAACGGCGTTAAATAGTTAAAATAATAATAATCTTCTTATTTTATATTTTTTCTCAAGCGACCGCAATGCCAAAAATACTGTGTATTTCTATCAATCTATTTAATTAATCACTAGAAGATGGCATTGTTATACTGTCAATAACGGTATAATCTCAATAAAATAAAAATCGGAAATAAAAAGGAAGATTTTTAATATAAATTTAATAGCGAGTTCGATTAATTATATGATAAAACAATGAGTTAGTGAAAATTAAACGTTGTTAATAGAAATAAACGATCAGGTAAAATTTTATGGCGACTGTTTTAATGGCCTACAGATTTGAACGACGTTTTATAATAATAAAACTTTCGACCATTAAAAATATGAATTATAACTAGACCCTATACACAAATTTCGGTTAATGGAAGTGAAATAATATTCAGTTAAAACGATTTCTAAACAACTAAGCTAAACAATTTTCTTTGGACAAAAATAACTTATTGTCTTCACGGCTTAATTGTTTATGGGCTTATTGTCTTTGAGACTGTTTTAGGATACAAACGGCATAGAAAATTGAACAATCAGACATAGATTAAGATTAATAAATGTGTACAGTTGTGTCAGTTAATCAATTTATTGGCGTTTTTTTGAAGTTTCTATCGCGTGCCAGAAAGCTCTGATTTGAACACCGGGTTGTGACGTCAATGGCACCTATCTACATATTTACTTTGCCGCAACTGTACAAATATGCTGCCTATTCTATTTGTATAACTATAATATATCTTTATCGTAGGAGGTTTTGATGAACGGAGGTAGATTTATTTTCAGAACAAATTTAAAAGATAAATGTACAGAAAATGATGTTATATTCCATTGTATTGAAATTGTCCTGAAATTGTTGGCCTTATTTCTCTACGGGTACCTCTGCGAGGAACTCGGCAGACTGACACTTTCTGGGTTGACAACATTCACACGAATCACCGAATGCAGTCCACAATTCCCTCGAATGCACAGACTTGCCAATGTATATGGACAATCGTTGGACATGTTTTGTAAGAGCCTTCCTATTTTTAAAAAGCAACTTCATGCTCTTTTTGAATTCACATAGATTTTAAACTTTATTTATATTAGTATTCGTCTCCTATTCGCTCGCCCCACATGTACATCATCCGGTCACATATTGGACTGGTAAATTACCATCCCTTTGTTTCTTTACTGTTGTTTTTTTTTCCGTAATTTCAAATTTCTATCATGTTATGTTCTTATCAATCCTATGCATGTAAATTCTAATTTATATTATGTTATGTTCTTTTCTATCTCATGTAATTTCTAATTTCTCTTATGTTATCCTTATTCTCGTTTTTGTGTTTTGCCGTTATATGTTAGTTGTCTGTCTATTTGCCCAAACTTTTTATTACCTTTGTAACTAAACATGTCATTTTTGTAAAAGCCCTTGCGGCGTTTATGTCAAAATAAATAAATAAATAAAACAGATTGCTCTTAAATAACTTTAATATCAACAGTAAATATTACATAATTTTTTTGTATTGAGTCATGTTTATCACCTCTGATCTGTATGAATAGGATAAATAGGAGTAAGTTTATAACTAGGAGAAAGATCAGCAGCAAATAAATAGGAGTAAGATCAGCAGCAAAGTGAGAATTTATAAGACTTGTGTGCGACCTATCATGACATATGGGATCGAGTGCAGGGCGGACACCAAAATCACAAAAAACGCGCTCAGAGTGTCAGAAATGAAGACGCTCAGATATATTTATCTGGCAAGACACAACAAGAGAGGATAAGGAATACACGGATAAGGGAGATATGCAGGGTCGAGGATGTTGATAGGTGGGGAGATGGATCGACAGCTGAGAGTCGACTTCGCAGTAGGCTAATTCCTCTTAAGAAACAGGCCACTAGGCCTACACTAAGAATAAGAAGAAGAGAAGTTTATAACAGTGTCACCAGTCTGGCGAAACTAGTCGCTGTCTAAATAAAGACAAAAGTGGAAGAAGTTAAAAAAAACATCGTTTTATTTAATTATTATTTAAAATGAAATTCTATCAAAGATATCAGTAAAATCATTTGATTCGGTAAATTAGTAAGTAATATTATTGGACGTCATGAATAATATGAGTACTGCACCATGTAAATATATAACGTGAATTTAATATTCTATTCCTTAAAAATCTTATGACATAAAAATGGATTGGCGTATTTTGATCATTCACAATATTTAAAAAAAACACAATATCAAAAATTTCCAATATTTTTCATAATATGAAATTATTGTATTATAATGATCCATTCATTATTTTGTTCATAACAACATCATTCGCACCGCATTCACTTCTTATATTTTCATTCGACACTCTATCATACACAGAGTATCTACACATTCGTCTAAGAGATCTCATTTATACTGCATTTATTATACTTTCATCGTTCTTTTGCCAGGTCCATGCTTCGCTTCCTTACATAAGGGTCGGTAGAAGAACACCATTGTGCACTGCCATTCTAGCTTTTTTGGATAGGTTTTTGTTTGCGAT
The DNA here is from genome assembly GCA_022606425.2 of Lepidostoma basale. Lineage (NCBI taxonomy): Eukaryota > Metazoa > Arthropoda > Insecta > Trichoptera > Lepidostomatidae > Lepidostoma > Lepidostoma basale. The sequence goes on along the minus strand of JAHDVF020000814.1, from coordinate 6,983,030 downwards.
GACAACTTTAAGTGCACCATTCACTTTGTTGCATTAAGATGGTTTGGACATATGAAAATAATGAATTAAGAAAGATTGGTAAAAAAAAATGTATATGTTAACGATGTAAATGGAACCAGAAATAGAGGAAGACTGAGGAAAACGTGACACGATCAAATAAATCAAATATTGAATGTCGGCCATGTGAGGGGTCAGCGCGTGTGCATGGAAACGATGTATGAATGTTGAGGAAGCGAGAGAAATATGTTAGGAAAGAAAAGTGTGGCAGTCTATTCTTTCTGCCTAGCCTTTCGGGGAGACGGCGTGATGGTTAGTTAGTTAGTTAGTTTTTGTATTATATGGTACATTTTTTTTGTATTTCGCATCGTCCTTGAAATAACACTTTTTTATGAATCATTCTTGATTTTGATGAATCGTATTTTATATATGATAATTAATCTAAAATGGTATGTTATTACAGTGTGTCAGAAATTCATCCGATTTGCCCAAATAGAACGAAGGAGAAGCTATTGTGTGTATTGTAGCGAAAGTAAGTGCAATCATCTTGTACTTAAGCCATCAGCTTACGCGATGTGCGGATAGATTCCCAGTCTCCGTCTGATGGCAGAAGTGGACCATTAATCAATATCAAACATCACGTGAATGCTAACAAATTGATTTACGAGCACAGTTAATTCGGCAAAGAGACAGAGCGCGATGCGACTGCTCCTTCCTTAAGCCAACCCCTTTGGTCCCGAAACCTAATACAAACAAACCATCGAATATGTTTATTATACTTTAAATACTGATCATTTATAAAGTAGACACAATTATGCACATTTTATTTTATTAATAGTTCAAACATAACGACTCGGTGACGAACCATTGAAGAGGGTGGAACACTTTAAGTACCTGGGCATTATGATTATGATTATCCCAGATATGGAAGTGAAGTGCAAGATCGAAGCAGCCCATAGTTCATTCAACAAAATGAGATCAATTTTCGGCAATGACAACATGAACTTGAAGTGCTATGTCTGGTCTGTATTACTCCATGGCTCGGAGACTTGGGCCCTGAAAGTGCACACTATAAACCGGTTGGAAGCGTTCGAGATGTGGTTGCACAGGAGAATGCTTCGCATACCGTGGACAGATTTCGTCAGCAATTTGGAGGTTTTGAAGAAAGCCAATTGTAGTTGACAACTGCTAAAGGACGTTAAGGTCCGAAAGATTTCATATCTGGGTCATATTCTGCAGGGAGATAAATACAGCTTGCTCCAAATAATACTCCATTGGGAAAAATTGAAGGGCAGCGTGGTCCTGGTAGAAGGCAAACGTCTTGGCTGTGCAACATAAGAGATTGGACCGGGATGAGACATGTGGCAGAGCTGTTCCGAGTTATACAAGATAGAGAAGCCTTCGTCGGAGTGATTGCCAACGTCAGGGGACCTGATACGGTACGCGAAGAAGAAGAATAGTTCAAAAACGAGATTGGTACGATCACGTGTTCAAAAGGAGCGAGGATCACATCGTCCAAATAGCCCTACAGCTAGACGCGGAAGGAGAGAGCAAGTTACATGGATTTTCCCAAGATCCCAAAAACATATTGCTACGAACCGTGAAAATATGCGCCATTATTTAAAATTATTCATGTTTTAATATGTACTCGTATATCGAAGCTGGTACAAACTTCAAATGCTTATCTTGCAAGGAAAAATGCATTAATTAATTTATTAAAAATCCAAAAAAAAAATTATAACACTCTTATGATATCACGCGTCGTGATATGTCACGATAGCTGTTTCGCCAACCGATGTTCGTATAATCAGGTATTGGTATTACAAACACGACGATGTTTGAAGATTTGAAGATGTTATCAATTAGACAGAGGGTCACCTTAAATACACTTATTTTTACTGACAAATTGAGGAATTTTTACTTACAAAATTCTACCTAAATATTTGTGTGACCAGATTGCTTACAATTATGAAATACATACGAGATGTAGATACCCAAAGAAAGACAATACAAATTTTAGAATTAATAGAAAATTATCAAGGGGTTCCGAAAACAGATTTTTTCACAAGGGTTTGAAAGTATTTAATAGCTTGCCGCAAGTCATGAAGGACTCAGATAATTTTCACAAATTCCGCAACCAATGTGTAGTGTACGTCCGGTCACATTTTCATGTTTTAAGTTATTACTCTTTTTCTTGTTATTAAATTTCTTCTTTGTGTGTTTTGTACCTATTTGCCCTTTATAATTTTTTTTTTCATTATAAATTTAACTATTATTTATTTTAAAATGTCATATAGGTACTAGTTGTAAGAAATATGTATTTTTTTATAACTTAATAAAGGAATACTCGTATAAATAATAAAAAAAACAACTGAACAATTTTCATGATGCCAACATCGGTTGGCGAAACACCTATCACGACACTCAAAAAGTGAAAAATTAAAATTGTGATTTCATGACAGTGTTGTAAATTTCAACAGTTAATAATGTTGAAGTATCATAGTGTTTCGGCGAAAACAATGGACTATTTAAAAATTATCAAATTTTATAAACACGATGTCAAATTGTAAGCATTTTATTCCACACTCTTGGTACTGAGGAGTTTGCTAGGAGCGTTTTCAGCAAACGCAATAACAAAGGGTTAATAAAGTCTGCAATCTTTGGGTTCGCGTGGCTACTTGCTCCATTGTGATTGCATAAGAAGAGTAACGCTTCCTGCTTCATCGTTTAGAGACCCATGGCCAGCATTCAGCGTGAACTCTGAGGTCAGAGCTCATGAAAGGCAAATCGCATATTATATAATACTCAATTCAATGTATTACAAGAAGGTCAATCAGGGATCACAACATATTCTTTAAGTGCATTCTAGTTTCTTTCTCACATTTGTTAAAAAATTGTTAAGCCCAAAAGTTGCAAAATAAGAAATGAAATACAAACAAGGCGGTGAAAATAGGCGAATATGTGGCAAATCTTTATATGATAGTGACAAATGCAAATTTGAAATGTGAATGTATTTGTAGTAAATTCGATTATGTTTTTTTTATATTTGAAAAACTAAAATACTTTTTTTGACCCTTTATAATATCCTAATAAAGTGGTGTTAAAACAAACTATTTAACTGTTTCATTTATTTATTAAAATAATGTCAATTAAATCAGTATTATGAATGAATATCCTAGACGAATATGTGAAATACTGTGTATGATAGAGTGTACAAAATAATCAAAGGATTAATAAGATGGTTTGGACCCATGGAAAGAATGGATGAAAAAAGAATGGTTAAAAAAGTTTATATTAACGATGTAAATGGAACTAGAAATAGAGGAAGATCGAGGAAATCAAATATTGAATATCGGTTACGTGAGGAGTCGGAAAACGCGCGTGCATGGCACGGTCGGTTGAGGAAGCGAGAGAAGTGTGTCAGGAAAGAAAACTGTGGTTGTCCATTCATTCTGCCTACCGTAGTTCGCAATGATTTCATTCGATGATTCAAGATGGCGGAGTTCTCAGAGAATCCCGTTATAAGTAAGGAGAAATGAGTAAAAATGAACCCGTCCTATCCCAACAGATATCTCAAGAAGAGTGCAATATTATATAGGCTTGTAAGAATCGCCAAAGAATTTTGTATGTTATAAAAATTCATTTTGGCAAATTTAAAATTTTACAAATTCTAGGATTCTTATAGCTTATACTAAGAAGTATATTCATTTACAGATGTACCAATGATTCCATTGGTTCGATTATTGAATAACTGGTTTTCATTAAATATTGATTCTTTCGTAGAATTTGATTTGTTGACCTGGTTGGAAATGGAATTTACGTCCAAGTAAAATGAAAATTGTTGTAACCTGAATAACCTCAGTCAATACTGAATACAAGTACCCCCCCTAGCAAGGATTCATACAACACGATTTCGCCCCAACACAATAACACGAATAACACTATTGTATTTTCGCTTTCACTTAATTAAGGGGAAATTTTTTTAATCAAAAAACTATATTTATTATGTTATAATATAGAAGTTATTTGTGAAAGGATATAATTGGTCCTACTGATTTATTACTTTATGTATTTTATATGTATAAAAAAAGCATGATGGTTTTTATTTTAAACAAATAAATCAAAATTAAATTAAAACAACTTGCATTATTTGAAGTGGACGAATTGAGAGTGTAAGTGAATACGTCAGAACGAACATGTTATGTAAATTATTATTCTTCTTCTTCTTCTTCCTCTTAGTTTAGGTCGTATGACCTGTTTATGACGGTGAGCTGTCCGGAGATGATGATCTCTCCATCATTTTGGCGGCCTTCCTGGTCTCTTGCTGCTTGGGTTTTCATCTTGTATTCTCCATGCGGTCCACGTGGTCTCTCCAAAAACGCCTTCTGCATCTTCCCCATCTTACTATGTCCTCAACACCACAGACAGACCTCATTATTGATATCCAAATTATAATCAATATTCTATCTAACTAACTAACTAACCATCACGCCGTTTCTCCGGAGGAGTAGACAGAGAGAATGGACCGCCGCACTATTCTGTCTTGACATATGAACCTCTTCGCTTCCTCCACATTCATACATCGTAACATGCACTCTCGTCGATTCTTCCGACTTCAAATGTGGCCTCCTTCCCTTGGTCTTCCACAACTTCTCTTCCCACGAAGACTGCATGTATTAAATAAATAAAAATCAATATTCTATAAAAAAAATATCAGTATTCTACATATATTTTTATACAAAGCAATCCTTTGCATAACAAAATATATCCCTTATGCTTCACCTTGAACCAATGAAAAATGAAAATATTGCAAATAAAACGTTTTTTTAAATAAATTTTTAGTTCTAAAATAATTATTTATCTGATGATACTACACATTATATAGTTAATGCACTTTCTTGTTTAAGCATACGATAATTTTACTCTATTTTTAGAATTAAACACGTCGTTTACAAACACGATAACAATTTTTTTAATAGCAGTGCATAACATGCACTGAAACACGTGAATAGTTTTGAATTAAACGTGTTTATAAACTAATATTGAACCTTCAGCAGGCGATAGAGACATTGGCATACATTCGTACAATGTATATTTAATGTGGATCGATTCTATGCCACTAAAATCATTTTCCATTATTCAATTTAAAGTGCGCCTCTCATATGAACCATTATGTAATTTGTTTGTATGTTTTGCATTATTCTAGGCATCCTATAATATTTAATTTTGAAAAGTTTTCTTCATAAGCTCGAGTGCGAAGAGATATGTTATTGATTAACGAAGTTATTGATATTATATTCATATTATACGAAGTTATTGATATTATACTCGTATTCTACCAAGTTATTGATTTTATACTCGTATTATACGAAGTTATTGGTATTATACGAAGTTATTGATATTATACTCGTATTTCATACAGTTTAACCAGGTTTTTCTTCGTAAGCACTTGGTTGACCTATTATTCAATAAATTATTATTTTTTTATGATTATTGTTATTGCAAACTTTATTACAATACATTTATTGTTTCTTGAACAATAATGTAAAATTCTATTTAACATAATTAATAATTTTGATAATGCCTTAGACAAGCGAAATATTATATGTCATCCCCATATGATAAAACAGATGTTTTCATTCGTATTAATTTATTACAACAAATAACGTTACCGTAATTAGTACGAAAGAAAGGTATTTTAAAGAATACTTATTAAATTTTCATACAAAGCGAAATAACAAACCATCACGCCGTTTCCCCGCAGGGATAGGCAGATAGAATGAACCACCACAAAAACCTTCCTAGCCTCATCCACATTCATACAACGGGTCATACACGCACGTTGATTCTTCCGACTTCTAACATGACCAACCTTTAAAATTTGATTAATTTGATCATGCCATGTTTTCCTTGGTCTACCTCGATTCCGTACTCCATTTACATCGTTAACGTCTACGTTCTTAACCATTCTTTCTCCATCCATGCGCTCTATATGTTCGGAACCAACACAGCGATTCTTTCATAATTTTGGTAATATACTTTCATAAGAAAGTAATGTAAAGCGGATGTAAATCAGCATATGAGATTTTGTCTGACATCCTTCTACCTGACATTCGTCTTAGGGATCACATCTCTACCGCATTTATTCTGCTCTCATCCTTCTTCTGGCAGTTCCATGCTCCATGCTTCCATACATAAGGGTTGGAACCAGAACTCTATTGTTAACAGCCGTTTATGCTTTCATTATTAAATTCTTGTATCCAATAACTATTTTTAAAGCTCCATTCATTTGTTACCCGCACCAACCATTCTTTCGCCGTCCGGCCATCCGCTGTGAACACGCTACCTAAATTCACAAATTCACTTACTTGCTCCAAGTTCTCTTCGTTCACACTTATGTTACAAACTGTCATATGCTCTTTCCTTTCAAAAACTATCACCTTTAACTTTCCGACATTCATCATTAAATCGTTTGACTTGCATACCTCATACATTCTCGACACCAAAACTTGTAATTGTAATTACACCCACGGTTTGGTTAAATACAAAGTTTTTATTTATTTTGTATTTTTAAATATCTAACCACAAAGTGAGTGCTTCATATGAAAATCTAAAAATATTGATTTATTGTTTCTAGAACGATGATGTAAAACTCCATATTTAATGAATAATTCGAAAGAAAACTTTGATTTCTGGAAGTTTAATTATAATTTCTGCGAATGACATATTTCGCCTCTCTAAGGTTTTATCAAAAGTATGTGTCATTCGTATTCATTTAAAATATCCATTATAGGTAAAATGTCAGTACAATCCGTAACAAGCATAAAAAAATTCAAAATTTAAAGTCGATCCTCTAATTCAATATGGTTGAAACAAGAAAGAACTTGTGAATACTATGAACACATACTATTCAAATGTGAGAAAATGTTCATTTCAATTAACTTCATATAATTTTAAAGCAGTCTCATAAAACGCAATTGAAAATAATATTATTTAAGTAGCAATTCATATTTTTTACCATTTAAAATTCGCTCTAAAGTCGCCACAATCTCAAAAATTAATCCAACGTGTAATCTGATAAAATAGTTAGCACATTTTTTGCACTTTACGCGATGTAGGGAACCGTAAATCCAGAAGTCGGCCATTTCACAATCATCCGCTCGTATTTTGATTAATTCAGAATCTCGTAAACTGTCTGGATTTCGCGTGTACCTTAACAATTCCTTTTGTTTTATCTTCCCATTTAATCGGAGCTGAAAATTTACGCGCAAAAACTTCACACGAGTTAGTTTTTTATACATTAAGAAATCAGATCCGAAGGCAGCACCCGCTAGGGTTTATGAGATAATGGACGTATTTGGCCGTTTGGGCCAATTTTATTGAGGCTTTATTTCGTTCCAGAGATTGCAAAAACGTTTTGTAGTATATGTATTTAATTATTTTTCAGAGGTTCTAAACAATTTCCCATCAGATCAGAAAAAACAAGCAGAATTTTTTTCAGAAACGACATCTCGAATAATACATATTGGATATAACAGGACAATATATTTTCTATTTCAATTTATATTTTCTATATTTTTCTAGTTGAAGAGAAGAGCTTAATCAGACAAAGAAAGATCTTCGAATCATGGTTACATCAGATATTTTTGATCGCCAATTGTTATTGATTGCAGCAGTCAACTAGATCGCCACTTACATAGAGTCAAGAAAAGATAATCGTTTAACTTAGCTTAAATTTCTGCTAAATGTCGTGAAGTTTTTAGAACATTTAAAGAACAAAATGGAACTTAACACTGTGGAATTAAATATTTTTGATTTTTTATGAATTAAAAATTGTTTTTTTTTCCACTTTTGAGATTAATTTTCTCGACATATTTCGAAAGCTTTACCGAGAACGATATAAACTGGATGATAGATGGATCCCGATGATGAAAGCGTAAAGCCTTCGAAACATGTCGAGAAAAATAATCACAAAAGTGGAAAAAAAACAGTGTTTATATTCGTTAATACAACAACAACAACAAACCGTTAGCCGTTTCCCGTAGAAGTAGGCAGAGAGATTGGACCGCCACACTACTCTATCCTGGCACACCTCTCTAGCTTTCTCCACATTCATGCAGCGCACGTTGATTCTTCCGACTTCTAACATGACCAACCTTTAAAATTTTATTTATTTGGTCATGTTTTCCTCGGTCTGCCACGACTCCGTACTCCATTTTCATCATTAACGTATACTTTCTTAACCATTCTTTCTCCATCCATGCGCTCCATATGTCCGAATCAAGGCAGCGAACCTTTCATAATTTTGTTCAAAATACCTTCTTCCGCTCTACATTTCTTTCTTACATCAGCAATTGAAATTCTGTTGTATATCGTTCTACCACACATACGTCTTAGGGACATCATCTCTACCGCATTTATTCTGCTCTCAACCTTCTTCCTTAATATGTTGGGAATAATCATAACTTTCCTCGTCAAAAATATTTGAATATCACATAACACACCACAAGGTCACTTCGTTATTTTGACGAAGAAGGTTATACTACATTCGAATCATTTCGTGATAAATAATCTCAAAAAAGTTGTGGAAATTTTAGGAAATTAATAAAGGAGGGAATTTTTTTTATTTTTTTTTGTAAAAGGTATTTTGATAAATGGATAATAATAAAAAGGTTTAAAATATTTTTGTTTGAAGTTGCAACAACGTCATTTTAATTAATAATTTTTAATGAAAATTTTCCTTTAGTGAAAGCATAGAACATTTAGTAACCATCAATTTTACTTACGACCACTTACAAACCTCGCTAACCCAAGGCCGCACTTGCAAATTTTGAATACTTAACATTGTGAAAGGCGATAGCATCTCCTTACGAGAAATTCGCAGCACAGGTTTCCACTAGATAGATAGGAAGATTAACTACTAAGGTCAAGGGTCGTGGGAAATCAAAATGGATGATGTCTAAGTGCCCGGTTTATTGCCCAAGTGATTAGGACTAAGTACACACCGATAAGGTGATGATACCTTTTACGTAATGCTCCGGCAGAACGATCCTCGGCTTCAAGGTGTGGTTCCTCTTTGATGATACTTCGCTGCAAAACCTATAATATAAAAAGCAACATTATTTTTCTTGTATATATCACATGTCATAAGAATCAATAGGTAAAGAAGTTGTATATAACATTTTGAATGTATACAAATACTTGTAGACAAATACTGGATTTTACCTATTGCGGGTAAATCATTTTTAAGGATTAATTGTATATATTGTGTAATGCTTACACCTAATCTTAATAGATGGCGCTAGTGGAGATTGAACTAAAAAATATGAAGTGCTTCTCAATATTGTAGCATATATACATCTTCCAAAAATTGTTAAGACGTGGTGGTCGTAAGAAGGGCGGAATGGGGAATGTTGTTAACATAAAGCCATCGCTTAACCCAACCAATGACAGGTCATAAGTCGTGTAAGCGCCTCGACTACCATATTCTGTTCCCAGAAAACAATTTACATCTTCGTCTCTATTGAGATACAATTAATCCTTAAAGTTGTATATAGTATAGGGTTGCCACAATAGTCTAGGTACTGACCGGTACACAAATCAAAACTCAAGAAAAGTAATGTATAGAGTGTTCCACGCTGAATGAGAATGCTGTCTTAAGTAGTTGGTGGGTACCTACCTAATAAGAAAAACAGATAAATATGACGAAGGAACAGTTTTATTGTCTATGTTTATTTAGCTAATAATATAATGACGTAGAAAACGACATAGATATCAATTCAACATGAACAATATTATTTTCATAACACCTTACATTCAACAGTTCAAAAATATTCAACTTTGGAAGCCACGATTTTTTTTAATACCGTGGCTCATTTATTCCGACTGGGACCAACCTGAGTAGGACAGAGTTTCTTAACCGGTGACATGTCCCGGTATACCGGGACGTATGGCAACCCTAATATAGTACAGTAATTGGGTTCAACTAACTTACAGTATACAAATGTAGAAAGCAACGGAAAACTAGCACATTTAAAAAAAGGCTCTAGTGGCATCCCAAAAACCAGCAAAGATGTTAATAAACTTTGATTACAACCAATCCATAGGATTGAAACATAAAAAATATATAATGTATAAAATAATTTAATATGCTAAATTACACAAAACATGATTTAGAACAAGATAAGATTCTCGATTAAAACGAGTGAAAACATATGTTTTATAAGAATATATATTTTACAAGAACGACATGTTTCGGCTTACTAAGGCATCATCAAATGTCTTAGTAAGGCGAATTTACATGAAATATAATACAACTTCTAGAAAACAGACGTTTCAATTCGTATTAATTATACTAAGAAAAATAAATATGTTTCTAGTGTTTTTATCATTATATAAAAGTTAAGCTTGTAGCCCGCAAAAGAAGGATAATAGTAAGTTAAATGCCGTAGAAACGAGATCACTGAGAATAATGTCTGGGAAAAAGATGTACTTTATGATAGAATACCAAACAACGAAATAAGGAAGAAATGTAAAGCGGATGATTGCATCAGGGGTAAAATTCTAAAATAATCCCTGAGATAGTTTAGATATATATGTAGTACGAATGGATGAGAGAAGAATGGTTAAAAAGTTAAAGACAAGCACTATAAGTAAAAAAATAAGCCGAGGATGCCCGAGGAAAATATGACATTACCAAATAAATAAATAATTAAAAGGTGACCACATTCGAAAGTGAAAAATCAACGAGCGTGCATGTTTCGATGTATATAAATAGAAAAAGCTCAAGATGTATGTCAGGATAGAGCAGCATGACGTTCCATCTTCTCTGACTATCCCTCCGAGGAAACGTCGTGATGGTTAGTTATTTAAAAATACAGTGGATTTTCTTTATTATTTATTATAATGATGAAAAAAAAAAATTTTAGAATGAAAACACAGTATTTTCCACGTTGCTAATGTTAATATGGTTCTCGTGATAATAAATATATTTTCGACTTGAAAGATATCATTATAACATAATTCAACTCAAATACCTAAGTTAAAATATATTGTTTCAGTCCATGAGATTTACGAAAAATGTAAAACCACATCTTATTTATGCTTATAGTATTAAAATTGGAATCTTTTATTAAGCTAAAACGTTATTAATATTAGTTATTAAGTTAATCTTTATTAGAATTTGCTTTTAATAAAGTTTCATAATCCCTCCAATAAAATGGCTTGGTATTAATGCTTAAAGTTTATAATAAAATGTTTTATAAAACCGTATATAAATTTTAAAATATTTGTAATTATCAGTTATAGGTTATCTTAATTATCTGGTATAGGTAGAGGTATAGGTATATATATAATTACCAGGTATACAAATTTATTTAATGTGTTACGAATTTAAGAAATGAATTTATAAACTTTTAAATAAGAGCAAATATTTAGGTGAAATAACTGTAAAATATTCATATGGTAAAAATTGACAATCAACAATTATACACACACACAATTTTCGATAATTTTTTTATTCGTTCATAAAATCCCACCCATGTAGCTAACGTTCGTTCTATACCTTTTGATGAGTCGAAAACACGAAGATGGTCTACTGATTGTAATATTAATGTCATCCCCTCAGTCTTATCTTACTCAGTTTACTTCATATTTGGGGTAATATTTAAATAAATTAACTGAAGTTAAAACCTATTTTATAAGTGATACACCAAAATAAAATGTTCCATGTAATGGTTCCATATCTTTAAAATACCCGTTGAATTATTTAATCTTCTTGGCTTCTATTTAAACACCCGTTTTATTCTATACATAATATGTTATATAAAAATTCTCTAAGCGCAATGAGGTTGTTCCTGTATTTAAATAAAATTTTCTTTTCTTAAATGAATTTCATCTGTATTCGAAGTTTGTCTTCAAAACAATTAAACGGTTCGTACTGTAAAACTTCATTTTCATTCAAATTACTGGACGTCGACTTCTGTATTTTCGAGTATTAACCTTGGCGTTATTCGAGAATACTTTGCTTTTTGTCCTAGTTTCTTGAAACTAACTTTCTTTCTTATTAAAAACTTCTAATTGTTATTGTTTCACACCTTTTCCGTACACTTTCAGGCCCCTGAAGATATCACACAAATGAAGGTTGAATGCTAAATTTTAATTAAAGATTGCCACCTTTAAAGGAAGTGTTTCTTTTATTTGTGAAATCGAACGAAACGCTGTTTCAATTTATATTAAACTGTTTTCCGGCCACATTTTGTAATGCTACCCCACATTTCGCTATATCTTTTTACAATGACTGCTCGAATAGCCTGCACGCCATGTATTAAAAATGCATCCATTTGACTGTTACAACAGCGTTTACTTACAATTACTTGTATGAACACGAAAAGTTAAAAAGTACAACATTATATAACCTTCAAAGATTTTTACAATTTCTTGAACAAGTTAAACTCTTTCTGATAATAGATGATAATGATGACTATCAAATTAATTTAAAAATCTAATTGTAAACATATTGTAGCCACATCAATTACCTTAATTGAAGACTACAGGGGAAAAACAAGGAATGTCAGTAGAAGGTTAATTTGAATAAATTGAGAATAAAGCTAATCAAAGTCTATATATTTCTTAGCAATTAGCAATCGATTATCTGGCCATAGTCGATGACACACATGATTTTTTAATATGAAAATTTTACTGTGGATAGATACGTACAAATGCCGCTAGATGGCATTATTACATTTATTTTGAATTTTAACTGACATTCCTTGTTTTTCCCCTGTAGTCTTCAATTACTGTATTCGGCTCCTTTAACTCGGTTATATAAACAACAACGCGCTTGATTCTCACTACCTTTGTTATAGCCTAAACAACACGTCATTCTCATAATATTTTCATTCATACTAGTTATATAAACATATTCCTATGAACAATTTACTTTCTGATGTTCTTTAATATTTAATTGCCGTGTTGGCATTTCCGATTAGAGGAAATACAAAAAATAGCAATCAACTACCATTACCAAGGACGCATAATAATAATAATAACAAAATCTGTAACATAATATATTTTACTACTAAGTGAAAAGGCGTTTAATTTTATTTTTAACATATTATATATAATATTACGTATCAAATCATAACTGTCTTACCCCTTTTCTCAATGTCGAAATCAACTATGTTAAGATTTATTTCTTTTGTAAATAAGAAAACTTTGTAGGTAAATAGTAAATTTTAATTATATTCTGTCATAAACGGAATGAACAAACAGGAAAAAATATTCTATCACCCCACCGTTTTTTTCCGAAGTGGTTGGTATACAGAGACGATGGACCGCAAGTGCCGTAGTGCCAAGTTTTCCTCGGCTTAACTAGAAAGTGTGATTCAATCACATCCTTAACGTATACTACATGTACATTGTACTCGTACATGTTTTACAATCAAGTCTTAATTTATTAATTCCGTGTATTCAAGTCAACTAAGTGGATCACAACAAATCTAAATTACTTATTAATTAATTGTCATTTTCCTATCGCCTTAAAAAACGCTTTTATGAATTTGCACTAATATTGTTTATGTTGCATTCGTTCGCAATGCAATTTTTTTTAATTCGCATTCGAGATATACTACACGTTCGTCTAAAACCTAGATTCTCAACGTAGACCATAACGCCCCCTTGTAGGCGTTTGAGACTTTCAGGGGGGCAGTAGAAGACCCAGAGAAAATAATAGGGCGTTGAAATGGCACAGTGAGGGCGTGAGCAGGTAAAAAAATGTAGTCTAAAAAAACACGCTAATCACGTATATAATATTACTAATAAAGCAAATTTTACTTTGGTATTTGTTAATTTTGTTATTGAATGTATTGTAATAATTTTTATCACGTGTGCCAAAATTCACATATTTCGGTAGTTCGGAAGTGGGTGAAAATTGAACTGAAAGATTCCATTACATTCAGATCTACATTAAATTGGATGACATAACATTTTTTACATTTTTAGTGATAAATCAAAGCAGTCAAGGGGGGCGGCCGTGGGGTCCTATTTCAGAAAATATTAATTAAATACATTGAAATTACTGTTTTCATGAGTAAACTATTACTGATAAATTCAAGATAAATAATAGATTCAATAATATTTTAAATTTCAACTATGTGATTCTAAATATTTAAAATAACTTTTATGAGAGGGGGGAGGGGGCGTTGAACTTTTTTTTGTAAAGGGGGCGGTGGCCCAGAAAAAGTTGGAAACCTATGGTCTAAAAGATGTCATTTATCGTATTATTTAAACATTTATCCTTTATTTGACTTTTCCATTATTCAGTTTCATATTACCTTATATATTATAATTAAATATGAAATTTCAGTTCAATAAAAGAGTTCAAAAGGGTAGTAGGGCTACGACGGGGTATATTTTGCTGGAAAATATGCGTAATATCGTCAAGCGCCATGTTGCATTAACAGCAGCAACACTTCTATCAAGTCCAACTCTCTAGCGTCCACGAGAGGTATTTTTAAAGACACCGCGAACCCCGGGCAATGTGGCACATATTACTTAGTGCCATAGCAGACAGAGAGAGGACGAATGGCGACCTTCCAGCGCCATTAAACTGGATACACCCAGCTAAGGGAAGGTAACCCCGACAGAAAATCCTCCAGAGAAGGTAAGGGGATACCACTCTGGATATTTTTCCCCAGGTCATCACTCTCAAGGGTGAAAGTCAACGTTAGGGAGACCTGACAGGACACAGAAAGAAGAAGAAGAAAAGAGTAAAGGTTTTAAATTTCTTAAAATACTGCATGACGCGAAACTGAAAAATTTCATCAAATGACAAACACTAAAAGGTATTTGATTACCGTGACGGGTAAATTCAAGGTTCGCATTGCTAACACCCCCACGTAGGAGGCATATTGTGTACTTTAACCTCGTTCATTCTCTTCAAGTGCTTGCGATAAGACCTTTTTCGGTTATCATGAAAATTGTACCGAGTGAATAACAGTCAGTTATTTATAGATGTTTAGGTATTTATAGCCTTTTGGAGTGAGGTCGTATCAAGATCGCCGGAGAAAGTATTACTCGATGGTGAGTTAGAGTGCTGATGGTCTGTTGTGTTTTTTGGCAACCGAAAACAATGCGTACGTACATACAAATGAATTATGAGCGTTTCAAAACATTGCTTTTGAACACAAATCAAAATTTCGACAATTCCGCATCGTTTGTTACGTTTTATTTTGCATAACATTTCAAGGAAAGCTTTTTAACATGAATCTTCGCCGAATGGTCTAAAGCCATTACTCACACTAAATAAATGTTTAACTTAAAAAGTTTGGGTATTATATTATATAAATTTTCTATAATTTCCATAAAATAAATATTAAAATATTGTTATTTAAAAAACTGTCATGCTGTAGTGCACATGAAATGTATATAAAGATTTAAGTTTAAAAGTTATGATAAGTTATTCAAGACAAATGATAAAACTATGTTAACCGATTTACCGATTTATTTAATTTTATCAAAAATCATATTTTTAGTTATCTATAAAATAAAAAAATTGTTAAACCTTTAGGAAATTAAAAAATAGCCTTGTTTATTATTCACTAAAATATTAAACATTATGTGACGTGAAATATTAAAC
Organism: Lepidostoma basale; assembly: GCA_022606425.2. Taxonomy (NCBI): domain Eukaryota; kingdom Metazoa; phylum Arthropoda; class Insecta; order Trichoptera; family Lepidostomatidae; genus Lepidostoma; species Lepidostoma basale. The sequence continues at coordinate 6,967,396 of JAHDVF020000814.1, read as the reverse complement.
AAATGTTTCGGAGTGACGCTTTATACTCGTACATAGGCAAAACAGGACGAACGTTTAAATCACGTTTAAATCACGTATCAACGAACACAAACAAGCTTACTATTTTTACATACTATTTTTTCTAAGATGGCCAACCATTGTATCGAATTTGACTATAGTTTTGACAGAAAAGACGCAATATTACACAATTAACAATATACACACAATTAACTTCTTCTTCTTCACTTTTGGTAGACTCAGGAGTCTGTTATTTCCGGCGGGTCCTCTTGAGACGCTGAACTCCAGCTTTCTCTCCACCGTTTCGGGGGTCTTCCTGGTCGGCGTTGTCCGTTTGGCGTTCCATGGAAAGCTATCTGTGGTATCCTATTTGAGCTCATCCTTTCTACATGTTGATTCCAGTATCGCCGTCTTTGACGTCCCCATTTGACCACATCTTCGACCTCGCAGATTTTCCGGATTGCTGTATTCCTAACTCGATCACGCAGGGTCTTGCCAGCTATAGCGCGGAGTGTTTTCATCTCGGTTGTCCTGAGCATGCTCTTTGTCTTAACAGTGTCTGCCCTCGATTCAATGCCATATGTGCGGATTGGTCGCACACAGGTCTTAAAGATGCGTACCTTGCTGTCAGTTCTCATGTCCTTGTTTCTCCATATGACATATTTCAAGCAGCCTGCAACCGCTGCAGCCCTATCCACCATTAGAGCTGGTTACTTCGCTTCCGAGATATCTGAATAGGTCCACCTGTTCAATTTCCTCCTTTAATAATTAACAATAGCAGTAAATTAAATAGACTAGAATCTTTGGAAATCCTGAAGTCGGTGAAATTGGGAGAAAACTTAATAAATAATCAGATTCTTCCATTTACTGCTTTTCTCCTTAAATTATTAGTCTTCTTTTATTCCCAATAATATATTCAACGCAATACTAATTTATTAATATCTAGGCAAAAATGTGTCTTTCAAATGTTTGTTTTTTTCCAAATTACAATTTAATAATATCATTTTAATTATTATGTATTTTTACTGTTAAAATCTAGAATGGCAGTGCACAACGGTGTTCTTCTACCGACCCTTATGTATGGAAGCGAAGCATGGAACTGGCAAAAGAAGGATGAAAGTAGAATAAATGCAGTAGAAATGAGATCTCCTAGACAAATATGTGGATAATCTGTGTATGATAGAGTGTCGAATGAAAATATAAGATGTAAATGCGGTGCGAATGATGGTGTTATGAACAAAATAATGAAAGGATCATTAAGATGGTTTGGACACATGGGAAGAATGAATGAAGAAAGAATAGTAAAAAAAAGTATATGTTAATGGAACCAGAAATAGAGGAAGACCGAGGAAAACGTGGCACGATCAAATAAATCAAATATTGAATGTCGGTCATGTGAGGAGTCAGAGAATTCGACGCGCGTGCATGACCCGATGTATGAATGTTGAGGAATCGAGAGAAATATGTCAGGAAAGAAAAGTGTGGCAGTCCATTCTTTCTGCCTACCCCTATGGGGAGACGGCGTGATGATTACTTAGTTAATTAGTTAATGTTAAAAATTACTTTTTAGTTTTTACTGATAAAAATTAATCATTAGTACTTAAGAATTAGTCCACGTTATTTTTTATTTAATTCAAATGTATTGTTCCTTTGTATTGTACTGATTTTGAAATGCGTTTTTCTATGTTTTGTTTCGTTTAGTTTTTTGTTATATATTTACACCTTAAGGTGGATGTCTCCTCCGAAACATATCGTGATATTTAATATTTTAGTGGATAGCAAACAACGTTATTTTTAATAGTCCATTGTTTTGGCCGAAACACTATAATACCATAACATCTGAAACTGAAGACTTAAATGAATAACCTTTGTTTTTTGTGATGAAACAGCCGTCGCGTAAAATAAAATACAATTGTGATACAAAAAACAAAGTTTATTCATTAACAGTTTAAAACGTTATTTTTTCAATATCCAAAGTGCATTACAATGAAATTCCACATTGCTTATGCCTTACAATTCAATAAATTAATATTTTGTTAATATACATATACAAAATTATGAACTAACAATTGTACATTACATAGTGTACGTGTGTAATCCTTAGGCGTGTAAGAGTCTTCATAAATCAAACCTTTAGCGTTTTCCTAAATTGCCACAAATTATATATTGGGAAGATATTTTACTAACGTATACATTACTGAGCAGGTACGAGTTAATTTCAGTAGTCTGTGAACCAGTATAATATTGATTAGGGAAAAAGTGTTCTATTTCATGTATAAATCTAGCATGAGCGTTAGATTTTTTATGAATTATTGTAAACTGCATCTAGTTAGGTCAATCAGGTATTTTGATGGTAATAAAAGTTAAAAAAAAACTTCTTTCGTTAAGGAGTCAGGTAGGGAAGAAGCAAAAGGTGCTTTTAGGGGAACCATGCGGACCGTACGGAACTTATAGTAATTGATAAAAATGAAAACACCACCAGCAAGAAACTACTAGAAAGGTTCCAAAGTTATGGAGCAATGGTTGGACGTCATTATTCCAGTACTTCTCACCGTTACGAAAAGGTCATACGACCTTGAATAAGATAAGAAGAAGAAGAATTTGTTTAATAACATGTCGTATTTTCTAGTAGTTCGATATAAAGAACAGCGTTTGCTAAAAAGAAAACTTCCGCAAGCGTATTTTATTATGTTAATACCCTTTGCAAGTGCGTATCTTGCGACATTTTGCGTTAGCTATTTAAACTTTCGGAAGTTGACATGGATGCAAGGAGTGTTTACACGTTAAGTATTATTGCTAGCAGACGCTTTGCTTTAAGCATCAGATACTTTGAATTTTATCAAAGTGCTTATTGCAAAGCGCCACAACCCTGAGAATATAATTTAATGTTTATTAAGCGTTGTCCTACTTAACGTTTATAAGCGCCATGAGAAAATAATTTATTGTAATCAATACACGCAAAACAAGCATAAATTCTTAACAGATGATTTATTTTTTCGCGCTACCACAATTCTCAAATATTCTATATCATATAACGAAAGTTGTAACCAATCATTTGTAATAAGTATTACTAATGATATACGGTAGCATTCGCAGCGTAAAATTGTTATTTCATGGTCGAAATTTTACATGGCCTTGTATTTTCAGCATTGAAATAACTAAGCACGTAGCAAGTTCGAAATGTTTCCGGTTACCATCTTGTAAAATTCTTGAAGGATTTATGTCACGTGCTGTAAATAGCTATTAACTTTTATGCGTCATTGATGCACAATTAAATCAGATGTAGAAGGAAATGTGGAAAGTGAAGTTAACACATACCAATGTTTCAGTGTACACTGTATGCAATAGCTGTGAAAAGTGCTTTTAAGTAATGCGGTTTTTAATTTTACAGAATTAATTTTCGTCATTGATGCACAAATAAATCAGATGATGAATGAAATATGGAAAGTGAAGTTAACACATACCAACGTTTCAGTGAACAATGTATGCAATAGCTATGAAAAGTGCTATTAAGCAATGCGGTTTTTAATTTTAACGAATATATTTTTTTTAAATAATAACTTCTTTCCTTTGTGTTTAGAAGTTATTATATCTTAATTATCGGATTAACAAAAGAAATATCGTTTTCCCAATGATAAAGGTATAAAACCTTCGAAACATCACGAGAAAAATAATCTCAAAGGTGCAATAAACCGTGTTTTAAAAATCGTATTTAAAGGAATTCTATAATTTTTACTCCTTTTGTTTATAAAGAGGGAACATTTTTTTCATTATTAAAGTTATAATTTATAAACTGTATGTGCGTGATCCAATATTGTAATAATCAAATAAAACGATGTTTTTTAACTATTCGTACTTCCACTTTTGTCTTTATTTCGACAGCGAAATAAAGACAAAAATGGAAATAGTTAAATCACATCGATTTATTTGATTATTATTTAAAATGAACTTCCATCCAGAGATTTCAGTCAAATCATTTGAATAAAAATTGTATATTTTTTATTTAAATTCTTCTGAAATTATTTTAGTGATATCAAATGATTGCCCTTACAAAGATATGTACAGTATAATATCGAAACCGGTACAAAGATATGTAAGTAAAAGTGAGCATGACTTTTATAATATTTGTATATCGAGATAATATTTGTATCAAAAATTATGTCTCGTGTTGATATTAATCATGTTTTATTATTTCATTTGGATAATTTAATAATGCCGTGATTTTTTTCATCTAACCACGTAGCTTTGCTAATTTTTAACTTATTTATTATTATAGTTACCTTCGAGTTCCGCTTGGTTTATTAAGACACATAAGTCTAAACGTTTTAATTTCAAATCAATGGCCTAACGTATACAATAACGATGTATAATTCGATAATACATAATCCAACTTCGTTCAGACTTAATGGAATTGAAACAATATCGATGAAGGTACTGTCATGATCCGTTTTTAATTAGGTTGTTGGTGGAACGATTCATTGATTAGTACCAGAAACGGGAACGTCCTTGATCAAATTATCGCATTAATCTTTTATGGTCAGGTCTACGTACAGTGTTGACATTAGTTGTATCGCTGTTCTGAACTAACAAACAAATATTTCGAGTAAATATTTGATACAGTATCAGTTCTTACAACCTTATTGGATATGGCTTAAAATACATATATTAACTTATGAAGTCTACAATGCTATTCGAAATGTTGGATACATAAGGAGCAATACGGTTATACCAATCTTCTTATTAATGTTCTCTAGCTATATCGACAGAAGGTCGGCCAAACCTTACACCACAAACGTAAGAGAAGAAAAGAGTTATGATTTTATTAGGAACATCCCTAAAAAAACTATTATAGCTCGCCATTGACATTATGAAAAAAAAACTGACTTATACATATCGATTTCTTTTGAAAAAATACCCATTAACTTATGAAAGATTCTTTATAAGTTTTATAAGATTCAAAACTTTTAAAGATTGAAAATACGTATTATATAATATACTCTTCTTCTTCTTTTAATTGATCTGACGATTTGTGACACACAAATCGTGTCTCGTTGGATGATGAGGTCCAGCTGTCCTTCCATCTCTTAGGCGGTCTTGGCGGCGGGCTACATTGTCCCTCCATTATCTTCTTCTGGATCTACTTCACTGAACGATATCCTCTATTTCGCAAATTTTTCTTATGTCTACGTTGCGGACACGATCTTGGAGAGTTTTTCCAGTAATTAATCTTAGGAACTTCATCTCCAATGTTCTTAGTTGTCCCTTGATTCGCACAGTGGCGGCCCGCGTCTCTAGAGCATGATTCCACACGCATGTTATATAAATTCTGAGCTTGCTGTCGATACACATGTGCTTGTTCTTCCAGGCCAAATTCTTTTGACACCCTGACACGGCAGAGGCTTTACTGACTTGTTCTCGTACTTCGGTATAAAGGTCATTATAGCTGTAGATCTCTACTCCCAAATATCCGAAACTCATAACTTGCTCCACAGGTATATCATCAACAGTCAACTTACATCTTGTAGGTTGCCTAGATATATTTGATACAAAATTTCTTTATTATTATGTATTTAGTGTGCTTCCATTTGTGTTTATGTTTATACACAAATGGAAGCACACTAAATACATAATAATATACGAAGATGAAATAATATTACGAAGATGAAATTATTGAAAAGATAAAATACCAAAATGATTTCCTAGAAGATAATGACGCAAGAATAATGAAAGTTGTTAATGTCCACAAGAACCCTGTCAGCAAAAGTAGTACAATTTACCTAGATCTGGACTCCGAAACACATAAAAAAATGTTGAACAACAAAAAAATAAACATAGGATGGGAAAGATGTAGAGTGTATGATGCCATAGACATAAAAAGATGCTACAACTGCTACAGATTCAACCACAAGGCAAATGAGTGCAAAAAAGACAAACCGACCTGTCCAAAATGTATGGGCGACCACAAGGCCAAAGACTGTAAAGCCGAAACACACGAACATAAATGCATAAATTGTGAAGAAACAACAAAAATTATCAAAACCAAACTCGATTCTAATCATGCAGCTTGGAGTTTTGATTGCCCGGTTTACCTGAAAAAAGTAGAACAAGAAAAAAACAAACTGTCTTTTTTGTGAAGAAAACGGAAAACCTAAAAATAATGTACATGAATATAAGAGGGTTAAAATCAAAAATTGACGAACTAAACATATATATCACAAATCTAGAGTACCAACCACATGTAGTCGTCTTGACTGAAACCTGGCTCAGTGATAGTGAAAGTAAACTGTATAATCTAAACAACTACACAGGAGTGCACTCCTGTAGGAATGGCAGAGGTGGAGGGGTAGCTATTTACATCAGAACACAAATAGACTTCAAAACTATAAAAGAAGAAACATTCCTAAGCAACAACAACCTTCTGAAAGTACATATAAATGAAATAGATCTTACAATAAATGCAATCTACAGACAACCAGGAACCAGCAATAAAAAGGAATACATAGAATATTTAGACAGAATGTTAACGGGTGAACAGAGGAGTGCAAAATGTGAGATCATAATAGGGGACCTTAACATCAACCTGCTTTCCAGTGATAAACTCACAAAGGACTATATCAATACAATCAAAGGAAATGATCTTGGATTTATCAACTCAATAAAAGAAAATGATTATACACGGAAAAATGACAGAGGAAAAAATACCATAATTGACCATGTAATGACAAACCAGGAAATAGCTGATTCAACGATACTTGAACTATTCGACACACCACTGAGCGACCACAGAGGAATAAATATTGAACTAAAAACCATACCCAGACAGAGAATAAAACATCAACAATATACCGCAAAGAAAATTAACTACAACAAACTAAAAGAAAGCCTAGGAGAAAGAATACAGAAAGAAGAACCAGGAACCTTCAAAGCGCTTCAAGACATAATAAGGGAGGAACTGAAGAAACACACTACGAGCAGGAACAGAAAATATACTACATCGCTTAAAGAGGGCTGGATGACGAAGGATATCTATAACAAAATAGAGAAAAGAAACTACCTCTACAAAAAAATGAGCAACCAGCATAATCTCGTAGACGAATTTAAACTCATACAAGCTAACATAAGAAAAAGTATTAAGAAAGCAAAAAAGGACCACTACGCATCGCGTATAAATGAAGCAAATGGAAACAGTCACAAAATATGGAAGGAGATCAAAAACATAACGTCAGAGAACTGTACACCAAAGCCCAATGTATCTAAACTTAAAAAGGATGACGGATCCGAGACAACGGACGCAGCTGAAATAGCCGAAATTATAAATCATTACTATACAAGAATCGGAGCAAAACTGGCTAGCGAAATTGTAATCTCCGAACCAGCACGGTTCAGACCACCCGAAGTGGACGGGGAGCTTTTCTTGAGACCTACGACAGAAGAAGAAATAAGACAAATAATAAACCAGATGAAAAATAACACAGCTCCAGGATACGACGGAATAAAGATAGCAACAGTCAAATCCATATCTGAACTTATATTGCCCACGATAACAAAAATTATTAACAAAAATATGAAAGAGGGAACTTTCCCAGAAGAGCTGAAAACTGCAAGAATCACACCTGTGTACAAAGACGGTGAAAAAAACCAACCATCAAACTACCGACCGATCGCAAATCTGACAGTATTTGCAAAGTTAACTGAAAGAATACTTCACAAAAGACTGTACCAGCACCTCAAAGCATTCAACTACATAGCTGAAGAACAATATGGATTCCAAGAACAGAAGGGAACAGCAACAGCTATCACCAACATATGTAACTACATTCAGTCAGCACTGGATGCGGGCGAATGCATAACAGGACTAATAATGGACTTCAAAAAAGCTTTTGATACCGTACATCTGGACACACTACTTGACAAACTGACATCCGCAGGGGTGAGGGGCAAGGCGTACAACACGTTCAAATGCTACCTCACCCAAAGAAAACAATACACAGTTGTGTCAGGAATGACCAGCAACGAAACAATGACAGAATTTGGTGTGCCACAAGGGTCCATCCTGGGACCACTACTTTACATACTTTACATTAACGACATAACAAGATACAAAATGACAGGGAAAATAATTATGTACGCAGACGACCTTGCTATATTTTACAAAAACGACAACGACAATGAGACCTGTAAACAAATGAACATAGATATAGAGACACTAACCAACTGGACAACCAACAACTACCTGACCTTAAATGTAAAAAAGTGTAACATTATACACTTTGAAACAAGCAAGAAAAACCATAACATGTGTATAAAAATAAAAAATGACGCAATAACCGAACTCGACTATGTAAAGTACCTAGGACTAACAATGGACAGACAACTAAAATGGACAAAACACATAGACAACCTAACAGACAAGTTAGCATCGCTATACTCCCTCTTCTACAAAATACAGAATTACATACCAAGAAGGGAAAAAGTTATGATGTACGAAGCGTATGTAAAAAGCCGACTGACATATATGATTCCCTTCTGGGGGACAGGAAACCAAAAGGACATCTCCAGACTCCAAAGACAACAAAATAAAATAATAAAACTAGCATATAACATTGACTACCATACCCCAACCATACAAGTTTACAGACAAACTAAACAAATGGACATATCAGACCTGACCAAATATGAGACCTTAAAAATTGTACACAGACTGACCATGGAAAAGCCAACAGACAGCACCTACAAATTAACTAAAAATTCAGACATACACAGACACTGGACCAGGAATTGTGACAGATATCACTTACCGATTGCACGAACTAAGACAGGACAATCAAGGATATTGAACAATGGACTGAAACTTTACAATGAACTACCTAAAGACACAAGGAATCTCACTACAACTCAATACAAGAAGTGTCTGAAGCAGTACATAATTAGTGGTAGGATCTAGAAATGTAACCATATAACCCAATTGGGTTTTTAAGAAAATAAATTAAATAAAAAAAAAATAAAAAAAAAATATTCGGTAAAACATAAACACAAGTGGAAGCACACTAAATACATAATAATAAAGAAATTTTGTATCAATATGTTTTTGTTTTCATTATTTAAAATGAACTTCTACCAAGAAATTTCAATTAAAAACATTAATTATGCCTAGATATAGTGAGACTGTTTGTTTCGTTGACTAATATAGCCATATTTAACCTTTGTGATACTGTGTGGAATTTGTACAACATTCTTTGCAAGTCATCTTCAAACTCAGCTATTAATGCGGCATCGTCTGCGTAGCAAATTACGTTCACAGTTTTACTGCCCATTTTATAACCTAGTCCCAAGCCAACTACCTCTTTTTTAAATTATTTTATTTACAATATAATAAAATATCTATTTGTAACTTTTTTGTATTCTTCTTATTCTTTTCAGCCAATTTTATTCCACTACTGGATATACGAGTACCTACGCCCCTTCTTAACTCTTCTAATATTTTTATTTTTATATTAAATATATTCTTACAATTTGCGTACTTCTATTCAACATCGAAAATTTACCACAAATTTTATCTCAAAAGGTAATCAAATATATTTTTACAAATAGCTTACTTTATCATAAATTATGAAAAAAATCAAGTGTACATGAACCATCCATAAATGAAGGTAAATATGGCGTACATAAATCACTTAACACCGACTAGTTATATGAATGTATAGATGTAGATATGTATAACGAACATACGTATTACAGCAATTTGATACCCACATGTAAGAACGATAAAAAGAAGTCGATACTAATTTATTTTTAGGCGGGAAAGTTGTACGCCATTTTATTTTCGTCCACGACCATAACCCCCGGTTCACATTTTTTTACTACCAAATTACATACCTAACCTAACCATTTTAATTTTCTGCTTTAATTTATCATGCCAACCCGTGTGTACTGAAACCCACTATTATTACTGATCGTATAAAACCTTTTAGTGATTTTTTTGCTAAATAATTTACAGTACAAATAGCAACAGGGGTATGAATACCACAATACATCAGTACCCATAAAACGTAGACGATTCAATGGTGTGTAATTGATTATTTAGTAATGGTATCACAACGTACAAATCTACATCTGAACGCAAAGAATTTAAGTAATTCATGTTTGTTTGTAATGTTTGGCAAACTCTACGATTTAACCTTTTGAAATTCCATAGTTATATTATGAATAAAACTACTGTTTTTTCACTTTTGTTATTATTTTTAAAATGGAAGACAAAAACATGAAATACTGTTTTTTATTTACTTTTTTTTTATATACTTTGTATATACAACACTTATATTAAAAAAATACAATTACATAAACACGTTTCGGACAACCAGTCATTCTTCAATGATACATATTACAAAGATCTTACATATTATCATATTATCTTTATAATATGTATCACTGAAGAAGGACTGGTTGTCCGAAACATGTCTGTCATTTTATTTTTTTAATATAAATGTTTTTTTTATGTTACATTTCTAATTTAAATTCATTTATTTGATTTTTGTGGTGTAGGGAACAGAAGGCTTTATTCCTGATCCAGTGGACTTCAAGCCTGGACACGAGATTCCTTCATCATAATAATAAACTGATATTATTTTTGCTCACATTGGAGATTGCACAATGAATTCTAATACCATTGATAAAGTCATTTGTTACTTATTTACTTCCTATGTTCATACACCTCTTGAAGAGTTTTAGCCTCCTTGATGAATTTCCTCCAAGCTCCTCGACCCTGCGCCTATTACTTACAGAAGTCCGATTCGCCCAAGCTAGATTGATCAGCCGGAACATTATCCATTAGGCGCTGTCTAGGCTTTCGAAGAAGTTGGTCGAGACGCGTACGGTCTTAATGGCTCTGGTCTCTCGTGCTTGGCATACGTGTCCAAGCTATTCTTGGCGACAGGCTTTCATGGTGCCCATTATAAGGGGCAGCTAGATGATCATACGGATCTCTTAGTTAATACTATGACTGCAAGTTCCCGTTGCAATATAATAATAATAATAATAATAATTAGGCTAATTTGTATAGCGCCGTTTTCGTGAATAGCTCACCTCAAGGATTAAACCTGCACCTGCAACACCAGGATTATTCTCAGTACCATCAACTCAAACTAGTTGATTATTTGTTGTTCTTTTAGAATCATTCTGCACGACTCAGAAAGAATTGTCACTACTGTTGTTGACGATGTTATAAATGCAGTTTGGTATTTCTGAATAAAAGCTTCGACAATACACGTACGTCGATTCTTGAGACTTCTAACATACCCAAACTTTATGATTTGATTAATTTGGTTATGCCATGTTTTCCCAGTCTTTCTCGACTCCACAACCCATTCATATCGTTAACGTATACTTTATTAACCATTATCTCTTCATCTTTGCGTTTCATATTTCCAAACCAACACTGTGATCTTGTGTCATAATATTACGTGTTAAATTATTTTTATTTGTTATTTTATTTTATATCATTGTATTTTGTATAATTTGTTTTAGATTTATTTTGTAGACGTTGGACGATCGAAGTGTGCGCGGGAGATGCCCATTGGTGCCGATGAGGTTTGCAACCCATCACACCGCGTCTCTCGCGGGGGCGAAAAGAGAAGGATGGAGTGCCGTATTGATTAAAGTGTGGCAGTCCATTCTTTCTGCCTATCCTCTCGGGAAGACGGCATGATGGTTAGTTAGTTAGTTAGTTTATGTCATAATAATTATTACAATTTAACTGGGTGTGGATTTATTTGAGAAAAAATCGGTTTTGAATGAAAAATAATGAAAATATAAGAAGTGAATGCGGTGCGAATGATGGTGTTATGAACAAAATAATGAAAGGATCATTAGGATGGTTTGGACATATGGAAAGAATGAATGAAGAAAGAATATGCCAGAAATAGAGGAAGACCGAGGGAAACGTGGCATGATCAAATAAATCAAATATTGAATGTCGGCCATGTGAGGAGTCAGAGAAATCGACGCGCGTACATGACACGATGTATGAATGTTGAGGAATCGAGAGAAATATGTCAGGAAAGAAAAGTGTGGCAGTCCATTCTTTCTGCCTACCCCTTCGGGGAGACGGCGTGATGGTTAGTTAGTTAGTTAGTTAAAATTGGCTTTTATTTTAGTTAGAAACATTTTTTTATTGTTCGGGTATCTTTATCAAAATGGATGTTTCCCTGCAATTGTCCCATTAGATGAGGGGCCGCGGATTTGCATGGGCAGCCGGCGGCCGCTGCATACAGTTCCACCGCAATACGACTGTAATCTCAATTGGCAATCAGGCCGCTTGCACAATGGCGGCAGAAGCCAGCCAAGGTCAAGTCGGGCATTCATCAGCCACTCAGATAAGCATCCGCCGGCGCTAGAGGCCCTGACTGGCAAACTTGAAAAGCCGCGGACTATCTCTAGCCGTTAACACTTTCATCCCTTGACTCATTCACCTTCGTGCCAAGCACAAGCGATAACAATATGATAAACACGAGAACACTTCGCTGTATAAAAATACAGTTTTGATATTAATTTACTAAAGTGAAATACTAACAATTTAAAGATCAACACAGAGGATTTAAAACAATGTTATTTGAATTCATTATACAATCTTTAATATGAGCAGAAAATAGCCAATTTATTGTTTCTTGGACAATGGTGTAAAACTACATGTAGCTTAGACAGGCGAAATATGTCATTTCATAAAATATAATAAAACTTTTTGAAAACAGACGTTTTCATTCGCATTTTTATAAATAGCTCAATATTATGAAGAAGGAATCTGATCATATCCAGACTTGAACCTAAGTCCCCTGGATCGGTAGCCAAACGTTCTGTCCCCTTAGATCCCACACGATTAAGTTAAATAATTTCTTCTATGTTCGCCATACTTTGTATTGTAGATGTTTTCTTTGTATTTTTCTTTTTTATATACTTTGTATGTACAACACTAACTTTTAAAAAATTAAAATTACATATCAGACATGTTTCGGACAACCAGTCCTTCTTCAGTGATACATATTGTATTATAAAGATACATATTTAGAATATTATAAAATTGTTTACAAATATGATTTGTTTTGACACATGTCATAAAGATTTATTTTGGAACGTTTATGCTTTTGTTATAACAAATATTATGAATCAATTTTAAATATTAATTAAAAGTTATTATTAGGGTTCAGGTAATTACTTACAACAAAGGAAATAAATCAAAGATTGAACTTGACGTTAAATTTATTTGATTATTTATAATATTTTCTTTATTTCTAATTGCTTTTAATTTTAAAAGATCATTATTATTGTAAGATCACACATGCATTCGAGAATTTTTTTTTAATATTATTAGATTTAATTCCTGTTTTATTGTTTCTTGGACAATTTTAGAAATCTCTATATATCAAATAATTAATACGAATGAAAACATCTGTTTTCTAGAAGTTTATTATTATTTTTGGGAATGACATGTTTCTCCTGTCTAAGGCGTTATCTAATAAAGCGAAAATTACAATAAAACGTCACATTTGATAATGCTTTAGACAGGCAAAAAAGACATTCACATTTTTTATAATAAAATGTTAAGATAACAGACTTGTTTTATTCCATTTGTTATTCGACTTCTTCGAGCTCGCTGCCATCATCTTTTTGAATCTAGAATAACTTGTAAAATAAAATTATATTCATATTAAGACATATTTATTGTTTCTTAAAAATTATGTAAAACTCCATATTAAATAATTAATACGAATGAAAACGTCAGTTTTCTAGAAGTTTTATTATATTTTATGGGAATGACATGTTTTTCCCTTCTAAGGCATTTCAAATGTAATATTTGATAATGCCTTAAAAGGGTGAAACATGTCATTCCCATCAAATATAATAATATTTCTAGAAAACTGACGTTTTCATTAGTATTAATTACATATAAAGACGTTTTTCTCGTTATTTACTTCTCTTTGTTATGAATTTCTATAATAGCAAGAAATTTCAATAGCTAATTCAATACACAAATTTAATGGACGTATTTTTTTATTGATGCAATAATCGGCAAATGGCTGAAACAATCAGGTAGTATATACGATATTATTTGTGTAGTTTTTAAGTTAAAATAATGTTTTCTTATTAGTAATAACAATTAAGTTATTTTTCAGAACCGTTTTAACATTTATATACTATTATATACGAGTACAATGAACGATTTAATTTCGATATTCTTTAGCGTAGTTGAATAGTAAAAATAACTAAATGTGATAGAAAATTTAGAAAAGTAAATACCAATTTCACAGAAAAGCTTTTTTACCTTTTATTTCAATTGTAAACAATCTATTTGCAATATATATGTAGTAATTACAATACTTCATTATATTATATTTCCGTTTCCTCTGAAATGTGGCAAGATATTATGAAAGTTGCAGAATATGCTGAGATTCAGTATGTCTATATAGAACAAACGGTTAAGATATAGGTTATCAACTCCACTATGATCGCGACATTGAACAAAACGTCGATTTTACTAATTCAAAGTTTTCGCGTTACCTTAATACACACCGCGAAATTGAGATACCAAATTACTATTCGCAAAACAGTTTTCTAATTTAGCCGGTGGGAAATTATCAGTCCTGAATAATTATTTCGTTCAAACGTTTTTGGCACGCCATCTTGGAATGATTACGTAAAACCTAGTTCGAAAGAATGGCGGAAGGTTTTAACCTAACTATGGTATAGTATGCACGTTAGATTAATGATGTACGTCAAATTAATTGGCTTAATAAATTGCTGTCTTTATATAGGGAAAATTTACATTTGGACGTCGAAAAAATGGCACATTTTCCTGTACTTGCCCGATAATTTGCCTGAATATAAATTAGACGTATAAATAATGGAATAGAGTTTCGAGAATTTGTAACATTCTCGACATCATCAATGTACCTTTTATTATTACCAACAAAAGGTTAAAATATATTACTCTTTCTTGTATACGGGTGATCCTATACTCTATTTAATTACAGGCACACAATTCAATCAGGTTAATTTAAAGGATGAAAATAACATTCTGAACATGAACATGAACTAAATTAAATGAAAAATAAAAAGATTGTACAGTATTCTAATGGATTTAAATGGATGTTATATGCCCACAATATTTCTATATTTTTTTTGTCAATTCAGCATTGCGTTTATTATTTTTAAATATTTTACTGATTTTTCAATGTATATAAAAGTAAAGATTTTTTTATTATTGTTGTGCTGTACGTTTTTAATTGTATGTTTTTTCATTCTAATTTTCTTTGTAAGTAACAATAACCTTAGTAAAAACATTGAGTTTTAATAATTGGTATATGAAAAATATCGCTTGCTGCATCTAATTTTGAAGGGGAAAATAGAGGGGGGCAGGGAGAAGGCAGATCTCTTGGCTGCGCAATGTAAGGGAATGGACGGGAATCGGAACTGTGGAGGAGCTATTCCGGACAGCGCAGGATAGGGAAGAGTTTACCAGAGTGATCGCCAACGTCGGGGGACCTGACAGGCCACTTTAAGAAGAAGAAGATATGAAAACTCTTCAATTATTATTTAAACATTAGAATTAATAATGTTCAATTATTATAAACAATATTACTTCATATTATTTGGTAGAAGTTCAATGTTATCAATGAAAATACAAATAAAAATATTTTATAATAAGTTTTATTCTGTTTGTTTTTAGTTTCAGCAGTTCGCGTCCATTTTCTGGTGAAGATCCACCAGAGATGGAATAAAATGGTGAACAATTATGAATATTTTTATTTTATTATTTTCGTTAGTCAAAATAAATATTACAAGAAGATATACATTTTAAATAACAGTTCAATTGTAGGAATCTTGTATATAAAAAAATTCCATCTGTTTCGCGTGTCCTATGACAAACATTCATTCTGGGGACTAAACTTATCGTTGAGCTTTCATGATGTTATCTATACCTTGTGTATATTGTAATATTCATATAAAATAGGCAAAATTATGCACCCTCACCGATCACGAAAATGTGTATCCTATAAATTCACTTTTCTATAAAACTCAAGGACTATCAATAAATTATAAGCATTTCAGAAATATCGTAAAACCAAGAATTAAAACTCATTTTGAACTTAAAATCGATGACAATGATTAATGTTCATGCGGTTAACGGGCTTAATCGAATTATCAGCAGGATTTCTGACTTATTACGGTTCATTTATATATAATAATAAATAATGCTTATTTTTACAAGTAAAATACAAATTCATAAAAACCCACTTGTCACCTCAATAAAGGAAAATATAATGGTTCATTCAGTTATACATGTAGTATTATTTTTCGGTTATTCACAATTTCTAGTGATTTATACTGTTATTTTTTAAATCCCATCTTGACCATAAATTATTTGTTTATTTCTGAAAATTTTATCACACTTTGACCCCACACCGTCTCTGTTCATCAGGGGTGTCAAAACGCGACCCGCGAGCCGCATGCAGCCCGCAATAAAAAAAATTGCGGCCCAGCCAATACATCGGGACACAAAATTTATAATAAAATAACAAACCGACGCATAACAAAAATTAGAAATGTAGAAATCGCTAAACGTTTTCTTTTTATTATACTCTTTTTTGCTATTATTAAATAAAATGCGTACATTTAATTTGAATATACCACAATTAGGTAAATACGGTATTTAAGCATAAATAATATCTAAAATATGTCAAAAGTTAGGTTACTGATTTTTCGACAGATGAAAAATGTTGAAATAATTTTTAAAAATAGAAACAAAATGCTTTAAGAAATGTTGATTACATTTTCAACTGTTAAATAATTAACACTATTTAAGTCAGGACGTACACATCTAATTTTTCTTTTATATATTATATGTTTATAATGTGTTATTCGAAGTTAACCTTCGTATCTATGAATACTGTTTTTTTTACGGCCCACCTAAACATAAACCTTGCTTGTTTGGCCCAAGTAGTTAGCCTTTGAGTTTAACACACCTGCTGTACATCATATGGGCCCTCTAGCTAGTCCTATAAAAGACATTTAACTATCTAACAAAAAAAAATTATTACTGTACTGGGATATATTATATTACAAATAATAACGAAATAAGAGTATACTAGAGAAAAAAAAACTGAAATTCAGCAATGTAAAATGGGCTTCAAAGAAAACATCTAAGTACGAGACGAAATGGAAAAAAAATCGTACCATAAGATACTTTGATAACAGCATCAACAACATACATTTAAATACTTAGAAAATATTCGAAAATCCATTATTATTATTTTTTTAATTCAGGAGTATTTAAAGTTATTGACGTATATTTTTTAATAATTTCATGCTTGTCGTAATTCAAGATTAAATTAAAAATTTCTTAAAAACTGTTAAATTAAAATACTTTGTTTTTGTATTACAATTGTACTACCTTCAACTTTTGTCACCTTTTCTATTAATGCAATCTACTTTCTGTTGTTGTTTATCGTTTTTAATTTATTATATTTCATCGTTTTTTCCTTCTAATTGCTATTTTAATAGTAAGAACGCAAATTTCCACGGTTATCATATACAGAAATATTTTTCGGGGTGAAACCGTGTTCCCTCTCGTCAAGCTCCACCAACGTTTCGGAGGCCCTTGCGGCCTCCATCATCAGGGTGTTAGAAATTCGGCTATTCATAACTTAGAATATATTAAGAAATGGCGAAAAAGAAAAAATATAAGTAGATTATGAAAGATAATAATATATCTATGAAATCAGAAGAAAAAATTAAATCCGAATCTAAATAACTCAGAAGAAAAAATAATACAAGATATAAGCAACAAAGAGAACCTAGACTCAAAAGAAAATACAAGATATAAGTAACAAGGAGAAACTAAAACTCAAAAGAAAATACAAGATATAAGTAAAAAAGAGAAACTAGACTCAAAAAACAAGACAACAAATAAATACAATAAAGCAAGAGAAAAAAACAAAGTTAGGTACAACCGAATACCTGAACACGGTTTCACCCCGAAAAATATTTCTGCTATTTTAATGTTATTATTATTATATTTTCCACCTTTAATATTTTCTCCTATAATTAATAAGTAACCGTTCTTTTAATTAAAGTATTTAGGTACCTAACTCAATTTCAGCAAGAACTTCAAAATTATATCAAAGAAATTATTCAAATCTACATAAGAACACACATAAAGATTCGAAAATTTAACATTTGATATATTATTGTAACACCTGATGATGTCAACATACCTACGATGAACCAGCTGTTGCGTTAAATAAACTACAATCGTGATACAGAAACAAAGAAACAACATTTAATTTAACAGTTTTAAAATGTTAAGGTATCATAGTATTTCGGCCAAAACAATGGACTATTTAAAAATTTCTTTATTCATTTTTCGTGCGCTGTTTATTTAATAATATTTTATTTGCAAGGCTATTATTTTTTATATAATTTAGTCAAGCACATAAACAAATTTTGATCACATATTTTTCAAGTTTCGGGCCATAAATTTACCCGAAACATTGAAATTTTACATGACTCAGTAAGTGCGGACAGCGGGTAAGAACGTCCATTGCATTGTTGGAAATTGCGCAAAAGGCGGATACCGGCTCTTATCTACTTAAGGTATCGACCGGACAATTTGCGACATTAAAAATTTACACGGAATTTGAAATCACGAGTGGACTTTGTAAAGTACCGGTGCCTCAATTTGGTCAGTTGAACCTTGTACCTACTTGGAGTAAAGTAATCTATGAACATGTCACATTGTAAAACTTCTTCTTCTTCTTCTTCAAGTGCCCTGTCGGGTCCTCCCAACATTGGTGATCACCTCGGCGAACCTGTCCCTGTCCTGCGCCACTCGGAACAGCTCCTCCACACTTCGGATGCCGGTCCACTCCCTCACGTTTCGCACCCAGGACATTTGTCTCCTTCCGGGCCCTTGGCGTCCCTCAATTTTCCCCTCCAATATCAGTTGGAGAAGGTGGTACTTTTCCCCATGCAGTATATGACCCAGATGTGAGATCTTTCGAACCTTGATAGTTGATAACAGTTCCCTGTCAACTCTAGCTCGCCTCAGGACTTCGGTATTGGGAACCATGTCTGTTCAGGGAACTCTGAGCATTCGGCGATGGAGCCACATTTCAAATGCTTCCAATCTGTTCATTGAGTTAACTTTCAAGGTCCACGTTTCACATCCGTATAATAAAACAAACAACACAAAAAAACTTAAAGCAAAATAACTCATACATACATAGGTCTTCTTCTGCTTTATTGGGACTGTGTTCTATTATTCCTAGGAGCCTGTTCCTGGGATGTATGTGTCCAAATGTTTCACCATCTTTTGTGTGGTCGTTCTTGAGATCGGCTGCTTGTTAGAACTCTATTTGCCGCTTTGCTTATCACTCTTTCAGAATACGCTATCTCCTCTTTTTTCACTTCTTTCTCATCTTCAAACACTGAGATCTTCCGTATTTCGCAATTTTTCGTTTCGTTCCTGTATAGGTTCGGAAAGTCCACATTTCTATGTCTCTTACGAGACTTTTTGTTCCGAAGGTGTCAGCCCTTGTCTCAATTCTGTGTCATTATAATTCGAACTCAGGTTTTGTAGATGTGTATTTTGCTCTCTATTTGGATATCATATCATCATATTTTTCTAGACCATTTATCTGTTCCTGAACGGGGATCTGTTCCATTTAGTGGTAACTTCCTTTCTGGAGTCCTGCATTCATCAATGAGGATTTTCCCCACTTCTACAAAAAA
This sequence comes from Lepidostoma basale, assembly GCA_022606425.2. Taxonomy (NCBI): domain Eukaryota; kingdom Metazoa; phylum Arthropoda; class Insecta; order Trichoptera; family Lepidostomatidae; genus Lepidostoma; species Lepidostoma basale. The sequence continues at coordinate 6,947,617 of JAHDVF020000814.1, read as the reverse complement.
AAAATCTAAATATCCTAAAACATCCCAAATCTTAATTATTTCTTCTTCTTCTTCTTCTTCTTCTTTTAATAGATCTGACGATCTGTGACACAGAAATCATATCTCGTCGGATGATGAGATCCAGCTGTCCCTCCATCTCTTAAGTGGTCTTCCAGGTGGGCGGTGTCCGGAAGGAATTTCATAAGCGGCTATATATGCTAGTCTGTCACCATCCATTCGGGCTACATGGTCCCTCCAGTATCTTCTTCTGGATCTACTCCACTGAACGATATCCTCTATTTCGCAGGTTTTTCTTATGTCTGCGTTGCGAACACGATCTCGGAGGTGCTGCATCTCGATCTCTGTTGTACAAATTCCACACAGTATCCCAAAGGCTAAATATGGCTATATCAGTCAACAAAACAAAAAGTCTCACTATATCTAGGCAACCTGCAAGATGTAAGCTGACTGTTGATGATATACCTATGGAGCAGGTGATGAGTTTCAGGTATTTGGGAGTGGAGATCTGCAGCCAATGTGACCTTTATACCGAATAATAATACTTAATAATAAATTGGATAATTTATAAAGCGCCATTTTTATGAATTGCTCATCTCAAGGGCGCTGTAGAAGATGCGTGAAGTCAGTAAAGCCTCTGCCGTGTCAGGATGCCTGAAGAATCTGGTCTGGAAGAACAAGCACATGCGTATCGACAGCAAGATCAGAATCTATAAAACATGCGTGCGACCTATCATGACGTACGCTGTAGAGACGCGGGCTGACACTGTGCGAACCAAGGGACTACTAAGAACATCGGAGATGAAGGTCCTAAGATCAATTACTGGAATTATTTCTTATCGTAATAAATGCACGTTCTTCTATCGTCTTAAGATAATATTTTATGAATAAATAGAAAATTTATTGCTAAGTGATAAACTACCAATATTTCCATTTGTTGTGTTTCGAAGTAACTACGTCGTTTTACGAGAATGTTGAATGCAAATTTGAACTTAGTACAAACAGTAGAGTATATGTAACATGCTGGAAAAATCCATTATGGATATTCTTATTACCTGCATGATAAAATCTCTCAGTGCTGCATCTTCCGCATAATGTTGGCATTTTGCCTACATGTTCTAGGGATAATTTTCAAGCCTCTTATTTCCTATAAATTATTAATATCGAATCATGGATGAGTATCTATGCGGTATAGGCCAATGAAATGTGAATATTTTACTAAATTTATAAAAGCCTATAATTTTGTCGGTTATGTAAAAGTTTACATTGAGTCCATATTATTAATTTAAATGTTTTACTGAAATCTCGCGTTAGTACATAATTTATAAAAACTAATCTTTATCATCACCAACAGCCATTAGTCGTACATTATTGAACATATGGCTCCCTTCCCGACTTCCATTCTTTCTTCTTTTTATTCTTTATCCCTCGCCGCTCTTTGCCATTGACCTCCTGCCACTCTTTTGATGAAATCAGGCCATCTTGCTTTTGGTCTGCCCGAGTTCTCGTGGCCGGTTCTCGGTCGCCACTCCAGGGCGCGTCTGGTCCACCGATCTGTCTATATGGCCGCCCAATTCCACTTCAACTAATCAACTTTGCATATAGCGTACATCGGCAACTTTGGTTATTTCGGTGATCCACTCATTCCGTGTCTCGTCTCTTAGACTTATGTTCAACACCCCCCTCTCCATTGTTCTCTGGAAACTCGCAACTTACGAACTTTTATAAATTTGCTTTAATAAACTTTTTTAGATTTTCTAATTTCATAAAAAAAAATTTAAAGCCACAACAATAAAGAGTACAAGATTTTATTATTCTTCTTCTCCCGGTATCATTTCAGGTCCCCCCAGGGTTGACTATTACTTGAGAGAAGGCATCTCTGTCCCTGGCAGCTCGAAACAGCTCCATAATCCTGAATACATTCATCATCATAATAATCCTTAGCGAAGCGAATCATGCCATACCCATAAAATATGTTAGAAATTTAACAACCGACGTTTTCATTAATAATGTAAAATCCATCAGTTAATTATTTTTGTTGCCAGTATCTTCAACGTTTATTTATACCAGATACTTCAATGAACATTGTCACAACGAAAAACTTTTGGAAGCAATTTAAAAATGTGTGTTTTTTATATAAATTTCCGTGTTATACATTTTAATATCAAATCATCACACGAATCAATTGTAAAATGTAATTGGAAGTGAATATCTATAACATGTATCATTGAATATGTTGGTTGGTGTTATAAAAATAAACATTTAAAATAAATCAATGATGTATCTTTTTACTTCGATTACTGAACATTTCGTAAATGTAATCCAGAGAAATGCTGATTGCTTCAACGTTATCGTGAAAATGCGGGAATCTTTCGAAGTACAGATCTATAAAATCTAAATACATTTGACAACGAGGATTTTCTGCTTATTTATCTTTGCAAGACTCAGGAGACAAGCGACTTGCCGTTGTGAGAACGGAAACACAATAATATAATCTACGCTTTACACTCTCAACACCATTGCAATTTGCAATCATTACATCGCATGTCGCATGATGATGATGACGGATCGCGACGTTAAATTGAGAGAGATTTGATCTTTATTCCGAGAATCAAGATGTTAAGATTCAGAGCTTCTAAAATGCTAAAGAAATAATACCTTATGAAAATCTCACTTCTTACCATCTACCATAACCATAATAACTCGTTTCGGACAAAACATCACTTAAGGCTTTATGGCTCTGAGATACAGATCCCTACAAACAAACAAACAAACAAATAAACAAACAAACAAATCATCACACCGTTTCACCGTAGGGGTAGGCAGAGAGAATACTGACACTCTCTAGATTCCTCCACATTCATACAATGAGTCATACACGCACGTCGATTCTTCTGACTTCTAACATGACCAACCTTTCAAATTTTATTTATTTGGTCACGCCATGTTTTCCTCGGTCTCCATTTAATCGTTAGCGTATACTTCCTTAACCATTCTTTCTCCATCCATGCGCTCCATATATCCGAACCAACGCAGCGATCCTTTCATAATTTTGTTCATAATACCTTCTTCCCCACTACATTCCTTTCTTATATTATTGTATTTGAGATTATTTATTAATAATTACATTTATCTGTCAACTGACTCATAAGAACCTTTAGGATGCAGGTTTTCCTTAAATGACAAGTTTAGATATCTGGGAGTGGATCTGCTCAGTCAAAATAATCTTGTCAGTGAAATAATAGGACAAGTCAAGAGGCTTCGGCAGTATCAGGTTGTCTCAAGGAGATCATATGAAAAAGCAAGTATATGAGAACTGACAGTAAGGTTTGAATATACAAAACCTGCGTAAAGCCTATACTGATATATAGCATTGAGACCAGAGCGGACACCACAAGAACGAAGGCTAAAGTGCGGGTGGCAGAGATGCAAACGCTGAGGGTAAGGAACACAGCTATCCGCGAAATCTGCAAGGTGGAAGATGTCATGAGATGGGGCAGACAACGCAGAGATACTGGAATGCGCACGTGCAGGATGGATCCCACCAGAATCCCACACGCTGTGGCGCATCAGTTTCCTGCCGGCTACCGTCGCCCCGGAAGACCACCAAAGATATGGAGGGATAGCTGGGAGTCGACCTCCCAAGAAAGCCCAGCCTGATTACAGGAACAGACCAAAGGTCTAAAAGAAGACGAAGAAGAAGAAGAAGACATTTATCTGTATTTTTGTTGTAAAAGGTCAGGAAAACTCAATGCTCTTAAGCCCTATTGACCTTCGATTATTATATTCTAATACATACAGTTCTGATATTCAAGATTTGGGCCAAGAGCAATAATACAATAATTTACATTCAGATTATACTGCCCTAAGAAGAAGTGGATAATATCTGCGCAGTAATAAAGACGATTTCAAATGGGAAATCTTTTGTCAACAATTACATATACCATATAGGGTGTGTATCTGTGTTAATCCGATATATGCGACTACAATCATAAACTACATATCATAATCAACTTATTGAAAGTTAAGGCATTAAAACTGCGGAATTCCATTGTAATAAAATTTAGAATTTGAAAAATAACGTTGTTTATAATCCACTAAAATATTTAATAACTCGACATGTTTCGGAGGAGACCTCCATCTTCAGGTGTAAATATATGATGAAAAACTAAACACAGAAAGACTTAAGAAAGCACATTGAAAAACACGATACAATACAAAGGAATAATACGAGTACACTTAATTTTTTTTTAAATAAATCATTTTTAACAGTAATAATGCATAATATAATAATTTAAATGATAAAATAAAATTGTAATTTGGAAAAAAAAAACTTTATTTGAAAAGACATATTTTACTAGATAAATTTGTATTGTTTGGATTTTGAAATGTATTTTTTATTAATCTGTTAAATTTGTTTTTTTTTTTTAATTAAAATGTATGATTTCTTTGAATTGTATCGTTTTATTCAATGTGTTTTTTTATAAGTCTTTCTGTGTTTAGTTTTTTATTATATATTTGAAGATGGAGGTCTCCTCCGAAGCATTTCGTGTTATTAAATATTTTAGTGGATTATAAACAACGTTATTTTTCATTTTCCAAACATACCATAATGTTTTTATGACTTCTTCATCAGAATAGACAAGCAATTATTAGGATTCTGACATGACAAAACATAACATGACCAAATGTTAACGGTCGGCCATGTAAAAAGTCGGAAGAATCGACGGTCGTGTATGACTCGATGTATGAATGTGGATGAAGCCAGAGAAGTGTGTCAGGATAGAGAAGTGTGGCGGTCGGTTCTCTCTGCCTACTCTTCTATGTTCTTCTCTCTCTGTCTATGTTGTTATATTATTAGGAGTAACAAATTTATAATGCAGACAATTTTTCATACTGTAAATTCAATATTTACTTTGGATCCCCGTTTAAGTTATGTATATATTAATATCCCGGTAGGAGACAGATGTCCTGACTGCGAAACGTGAGGGAGTGGACCGGCATCCGAAGTGTGGAGGAGTTGTTCCGAGCGGCACAGGACAGGGACAGGTTTTCCGAGGTAATCGCCAACGTTGGGGAGACTCGACAGGGCACTTGAAGAATAATATTAAAAGAAGAAAAGTTAGATTTTCACTCCCTAATAAAAGGATTTGGAGAATTTGATGTGAATGCAAGACACGATGTATGAATACAGAAGAATCGAGAGAAGTATGCCAGGACAGAATAATGTGGTGGTCCATTATTTTTGCCTACCCCTCGACGGCGTGATGGTTATTTAGTTGGTTATAATATCATGTCATCACAGAAGCCAGTGTTCTGCCAGTTGGTACAAGTACTTATGGACTTGAAGCTGTAACATTGTCCTAACAAAGTGCCGAGAAACTACGAGTGACCCAAAGAAACATGGAAAGAGCCATGTTAGGAATAATCCTAAGAAATCAGAAACGATACGGTGAAAGAAAAAACAAAGGTCACTGACATCATCCACCGGGTGGCGACTCTAAAATGGCAATGGGCAGGTCATGTAGCCAGAAGCTCAGATGAAAAACGGACAAGAATGCTGCTGACTTGGAGACCGTGGACGGCAAAAAGAAGTGCAGGGCGACCGCAACTACGATGGAAGGATGAACTAAACAGACACGTCGGAATAACCTGGATGCAGTCTGCACAAGACAGAGTGACGTGGAAGCGAATGGAGGAGGCTTTTGTCCAGGAGTAGACGGGAATAAGCTGAGGAAGTAGAAGAACAAGAATATCATAAACTTCCATAAAACGTACATTTTCGTTAGTATAAATACTTATCGCCTGATGTATAGTTCTAAGTAAACTTGTATACGAGTAGTTTTAGTGTGGGTATTCCTGCATAACTGAAAACGTAGCAAAACATTGATTGCACGTAGTCACACTCATAGTCCGAATCGCAAAATCCATTTATACGTAAAATCATGTAGTGGTGACGTCATAGGCTTCCGTACCTTGGCCTTTTCCGCGGCGAAGCTCAGCCTTATCGTGATGAAGCGCCAGGAAATTGTAGTTAAGTTCCAGGGCCGTAAATTCACCGGAAGAACTGTGCCGCAGTACAACGGGGCCAGGTTCACGACTACCCGGCAATTCTCCTATAAGACAAGCGGTCGACAACCTTCGACTCTCAGCCCCAGTCCATTTATCACAAGTAATTGTATCATTCCATAAAATAAAAAAAGTTTCATTATTTTTTAAAACAACAAACCATCACGCCGTGTCCTCACAAGGGTAGGCAGAGAATCAGCAACAAACCATCAAGCCGTTTCTCCGAAAGAGTAGGCAGAGAGAACAGACCGCCACACCTCTCTATCCTGATACACCTCTCTGGCTTCCTCCACATTCATACACCGAGTCATACACGATCATCGATTCTTCCGACTTTTTATGTGGCCGACCTTTAACAATTGGTCATGTTATGTTATGTCATGTCAGACTCCTAAAATTGCTTGTCTATTATGATGAAGAAGTCATAAAAAAATTATGGTATGTTTGGAAATTGAAAAATAACGTTGTTTATTATCCACTAAAATATTAAATAACACGACATGTTTCGGAGGAGACCTCCATCTTCAGGTGTAAATATATAATAAAAAAACTAAACAATGAAAGACTTATCAACAACAAATTTAAATCGATACAAATCAAATTTATTAATATCTAGGCAAAATATGTCTTTTCAAATGTACCGTTTTTCCACATTACAATTTTATTTTAACATTTTCAATTAAAACTAACTAACTTACTAACCATCAGACCGTCTTCTCGAAGGGGTAGGGTACCCTGACATATATCACTGCCTTTCTTCACATTCATACAGCAAGTCATATACGCACGTCAATTCTTCCGACTTCATCATGACCAACTTTTAAAACTAACTAACTTACTAATCATCACGCCATTTCCCCGGAGGGGTAGGCAGAGAGGATGGATCGCCACAATGCTCTGTCCTGGCATACCTCTCGGGCTTCCTCTACATTCATACATCGTACCATGCACGCACGTCGATTATTCCGACTTCAAAAGTGACCGCCTTTTAGTAATTGATTCATTTGGTCATGTCATGTTTTCCTCGGTCGTCCTCGGGTTCTTTTTCCACTCACGCTGCTTGTGTACAATTTTTAACCATTCTACTCTCATCCATTCGTTCTATATGTCAAATCAAATCAAATCAAATCAAACCATCTCAGGGATCCTTTTTTAATTGTATCCATGATGCAGTCATCTGCCTTACATTTCTTTCTTATTTCATCTTTCGGTATTCTATCATACAACGTTTTCCCGCACATTTTTCTTAGTGATCTCATTTCTTCGGCGTTTATCCAGCTTTCATCCTTCTTTTGCCAGCTCCAAGCTTCACTTCCATACATGAGGGTTGGCACTAGAAATCCATTGTGTACTACCATCTTTGCTTCTGTGGATATATTTCTATTTGCAGTAATGACTTTGAGTGCGCCATTTATTTTATTCCCAGCACCAACCCTTCTTTCGATGTCTTTCTCCATTTTTCAGTCTCTTGTAAACATGCTTCCCAGACGTAAATTCGGTAACTTACTCCAATTTCTCGCCCATCGCACTTATATCACAAATCGTCATATATTCTCCTTTCTCTAAAACCATCACTTTAGATTTTAAAATTTGATTAATTTGATCATACCATATTTTCTTCGGTCTTCCTTGACTCCGTACTCTATTTTTATACTTTCTTAACCATTATTTCTTCAAAGCAGTGATCTTTTCATAATTTTGTTCATAATACTTTTTTTAGGCTCTACATTCCTTCATTCAATCGGCATTTGTAATTCTGTCGTACAACATTCTAAATTATAAACTGTTATTTCTCTTTTTCTTTTTTATATACTTTGTATATACAACACTTATATTAATAAAAAAAAATACATGGACATATTTCGGACAAACAATCTTTCTTCAGTGATACATATTATAAAGATACATTTAAAAAATATTAAGATATTTTTAAAAATGTGTCTTTATAATATGTATCACTGAAGAAGGATTGTATGTCCGAAACATGTCTATGTAATTATTTTTTTAATATAAGTGTTGTATATACAAAGTATATAAAAAAATAAAAAGAGAAATAAAGCATCACAATAACACAAAGTATGGCGTATATAAAAGAAAATATTAACTGTTAAATTTAAAAAAAAAATGTTTTATGTATCACAATATTTTTATTTTTCGCCACAGCTGTTTCGTCAACCCATATTGACATCATCAAGTGTTACAATAATATATTAACTTATTCATGCTGCTCGTACCTCACATACGTATATAGTACAAGTCGGACTACATCATATTAAATAGTCTTCATTTAAAGCAAAAAAAAAAAATTATATGTCATATATTTGAAGACAATCCAAAAAAAATTTTTAATACTCTAATCTCTTTTAAGTGATCCTGTTTTGAACTTCAGTGTTGCCAATAGGCTTAAAATGGTTGCCGACCCCTGCAGGTGTCTTGCGGCTCAAATCGGATGATGATGTACTAGCGCACCTTGAGGTCGCTTCCAGCCCGAGGTGAATACGGTATTTTCGACATTGTGAAAACGCCACCCCTGCTTTCGCCGAGGGAGCATTTAATACGAAGCGGGTGCCAAAAAATTACTACATTGGAAAATCCGCCGAGCTGTGTGTATGATTGGTGTAATTTAATTTTATGGATAAGCCGAGGTTCGGGCCGGGCCAATAACACCAGAGGTCGTTCTGTTACGATACATGTAACTCTAACGAAAGCAGCGGATATAAGACTTATTATTTAGTCAAAGTTTAGATTACAGCGTATTTTAATACGGCAATGATTTAAGGCGCTCAGAACATAAAATATTATTATTGTAGCAGTGTTCAAGCAATATATGTAAAGCCGACCAGATTTATACAAGTCATTGATTAAGGGGTTAGGGGCCCTCAAAGAATGTATGAAAAAAACTAATATTTAAAAAAAAACTAACTAACTAACCATCATGCCGTCTCCCCCAAGTGGTAGGTAGAAAGAATGGATTGCTACACTTTTCTTTCCTGACATATTTCTCTCGCTTCCTTTACATTTATACATCGTGTCATGCACGCGCGTCGATTTCTCTGACTTCTCACATGGCCGACATTAAATATTTGATTTATTTGTTCGTGCCACGTTTTCCTCGGTCTTCCTCTATTTCTGGTTCCATTTACATCGTTAACATATATTTTTTTACCATTCTTTCATCATCCATTCTTCCCATGTGTCCGAACCATCTTTTAATGATCCTTTCATTATTTTGTTCATAACACCATTATTCGCATCGCATTCACTTCTTATATTTACATTCGACACTCTATCATATACAGAGTATCCACACATTCGTCTAAGAGATCTCATTTCAACAGCATTTATTCTACTTTCATCCTTCTATTGCCAGTTCCATGTTTCGCTTCCATACAAAAGGGTCGGTAGAAGAACACCATTGTGCACTGCCATTCTAGATTTTTTGGAAAGGTTTTTGTTTGCGATGACAACTTTAATAGTAAAAATATCTTTAACTACAACTTAAATAGTATTTTAAATAAATGAAATTTGTCAGTAATTAAATTTATTTTATCAAACCAACAATAGAAAATTATTGTATTATGTTTAAATTTAATTTGATCCAAATTTGAAGAAAAAAATATATAAATTATATATGAAGTTATCGCCATATCTGTTGGAACCTCTTCAATGATGCGGTGACCATTATAACTTCTTACAGGTTCATCTTAAATCATTCAAATAAAAAATAAATATTACTTTAATAGTTAATCTAGTGCCTGATCGAAGGACTTTTTTCATTTTAAAAACTTCTATTTTTTATAAACAATTAACGCAAGGGGAAACCATTTCAGTAAAATTTCCCAGGAAATCATTATGGCGAGAAAACATTAGTCAGAGTGATCACATTATCGGGGGGACTCGACACTGTAATATAACAAAAAAGAGTATAATTAATACGAATGCAAACGTCAGTTTTCTAGAAGTTTTATTATATTTTATGGGAATGACATGTTTCGCCCTTCTAAAGCATTATCAAATGTCAACATTTGATAATGCCTTAGAAGGGCGAAACATGTCATTCCCATAAAATATAATATTACTTCTAGAAAACTGACGTTTTCATTCGTATTAATTATTTAATATGGAGTTTTACATCATTTTTCAAGAAACAATAAATTAGAAAAAGAAGGTTTTAATAATTGCTTAGTTTTTCATGATTGGTAGCAATATGTTTTTTGTGATCTTGGGAAAATCCGTGTAACTCGTCTTTCTGGACCGACGTTTCGAAAATCGTTGCGATCTCCATCTCACTCTCCATAACCACCCTGAAGATCCAAAAAAACAAGAATGATTAAGTCTAATATTCCTGTTGAATCTCAACGTGAAAGTCCATTAACAATTTTCGAAAATAAAACGCGGTAATTTGAATTATTGTTTACGACCTTGGTTAAAACTTTTTTTTTGTAGCCTAAGAATATAAATAATTATTGATCAGTTTTGACCACAACTTACTCACACATATTTTTTCAGAAACTCTATATTAAATGGTTTTCTCCTTCTCATGACACTGTATTTGTACAAAGGTCACCTACCTAGTTGACTGCAAAATTGGGAAAACAGTAGCTAAAAGTGTTGCCAGCAACTAAGCATTGTTACTAGATAATTTTACACAAAAATCTGATAGCATCCATCAGAATTCTACACTTCAACACCAAATTCAAAGCTCTACGCTTTGTGTTTTTATCTTAAGAAATTTATTAGCTTGTTAAATTCATAACCATAGTAATGTTTGCTGAATATCCCGAATCCTGTCAGCAAATATTTTTTTCTAATGCGGCAAAAATTTGTAGCCTCGAAAAAACTGCTTACTTTATGGCTAGAAGCATAAGAATCACGTGACCCGGATATATAAATATTCTTATACTTGATGGAACAGGTCAGTTGCGAGAAGTCGCAGGGCAAGAACGAAAGCTAATCCAGTCATAAAACGTCGGATGTGACTTAATGCTAGAACAGAAAATCTCAAACACAAAAGTCATATTACGCGAATATTACTCCAACTTCCGGTTGTACGAATTTAGAACCATATATAGAAATGTTTTTGTGTGAACATATAATCATAATAATATTTTACGTTTTGAAAATTGCTAATTGAAAAATCGTGCCAGTCATAAATATCAAAAATTGCACTTGAATTTATAAAACTCGGTATCTTATAAAAGATGGGCGGATTGCGTAGAAGAAGATTGGGAGAAAATGGAAGGAGCTGGGGAATGGAGAGAGATGGCCAGGTACAGAAGTCAGTGGAAGACCGTTGTGGAGGAAGCCAAGTCCCACACCGGGATGTAGCGCCGAGAAATGATGAATGATGATAAACTTTAAAATTTTAATTTTTTAACTGAATAAAATCTTAATGCTTAATCATAATATCGACTGTATTGTCGTAAATGGTACCGTTTATGCTATAAAGAATTTAATTACAGAAAAAATTTCGTAACAAATCACATAAATTGTAATATACGAGTAGGTACTTAGGAAATTGAAAATAACTTTGTTTGATCCACTAACTATTAAAAAAATATTTAAAAACACGACATGTTTCATAGGATACCTCCATTTTCATGTGTAAAAATATAATAAAAGCTAAACAATGAAAGACTAATATAAGTATGTTTTACTAATATGTTTAGTTTTTATTATATTTTTACACCTGAAGATGAAGATATCTTCCGAAACATGTCGAGTTTTTAAATATTTTTTTTATAATTAGTGCATTAAACAAAGTTATTTTCAATTTCCTAAGTATATTTTTAAGGAATTCCATAGTGTTAATGCCTTAGCGTTCAATATGTTGCACAAATTGTATTTTAACTTTTTCTTCTAGAAGTAAACAGACAATCATAAAAACAAATCTCGGGTCGAACAATCGTTCGAAATCAAATTTAAAATACTCCTACCTTCTTCATGGATCTAGGCTTCTCAAGAGTGCCAGCCCGGAGGCTATTGCTCTCCCACAAATTGGATATTTCGTTGTTAGATGTTGAGGTTAGTTATTGTTTGATTGTGAAAGGAGGGTATTTTGGAGAATGTGGTGGGTTAGTTCCGACATGTGTACATTACTCCCCAGGTAGGATCTTTCCTGAAATAGTGTATAAGGGTTAGTGTGGCCTTGGGTAGGGGCTGAGGTCATGGGTGGGGACCGAGGGATAGTGATAGGGGGTGACCATGGCTGGAGGCCAGTTGGTTATGGGTATAGAACCAAGTGTAGCGGGAGTGTCTTTGGGGACGAATCTGGCAATCGGGTTTTAATACAAAATTAGGTTTAGATAGACACAAGAGAAAGAGTGGGACTTAAGACTTGGGACGTTGGGGAAGAGTAGAACAAGTCGGCAGTGATGGTGGGACAATAAGATGGCATCAATAATGGCAAGAAAAGCAAGGGATGGAGGCGTCCGAGGAGCGGTGGCGGGGGTGGTTGGAAGAAGCAACGGCAAAATGTGAAGGGAGGACGGAAGGTCGTACAGAATAAAGCACAGCCTGGGTTTGAAAGCTTATACCATGATATATTTCTTTCATTTTGAAGCGCCTTAAAACAACAAACTACAGCGAACAGTTATATACGAAACATTGTCAGACTAGATAGATTAAATCTCTCATTCTGAAATGTACTAAACATGGCCAGAACGCAGAAAAGTTAAATATTTTGTGAATTTTTTTTAATAAAAGTTTGGCCACGGACGACATCTTGTAGACGTATGTAGCATAAACAAACTAACATGATTACAATTTAGATTTTTAATGAATATATTATTTTTATAAAGATGAACTTAATGTAATTAATCGAGTCTTCGAATTTAATTAGTTTTCCTCGATTTCGAACTCTATTCATTTTTCATAACATCCAGGTTTACTTCATAACATATTATTATATTTTTTTAAGCACACATTTAAGATATCGTATTTTAAAGTTGTAGTTTAAATAGAAAAAGATTGATGTTCACTGAATGAATTTTTTTACCGTAAATAAATAAACTTTAACACTGTTATGATTTTCTTTTTTCACAAATGAATTAATGACACAAAATGACAGCGAATATAAAATATTTTTGAAATATAATCAAGAAATGTATGATACTAACAATAAATGAAAATGCTTCTAGTATAAACGTAATGGGTCATAAACCTCATCACATTATACAATAACATCCATGGAGGGAAAATATTTTATTGAGTATTGTGTATTTCAATAATTGTGTAGATAGTAGAGAACACGCTATGAATATTACAAGCAAAATTATTGTGCTGTCTTGCGAACAGCAATCATAAAAGTGTGTTACAGCTTTGTGGAAGATGCCAGATTGTCGACACCGCGACGCCGTAAGTTTTTGTTAGAAACGTATGAAACATTGCATTACAATTTGTTTTTATGTATACAAATACTTGTAGACAAATACTGGATTTTTACCCATTGCGGGTTAATCATTTTTAAGGATTAATTGTATCTCAATAGAGACGACGATGGAAATTATTTGGAAACTTATTATCTTAATAGATGGCGCTAGTGTAAATTGACCTACCAACAGTGAAGTTATTAAAAAATATTAGCATATATACAAGTTCCAAAAATTTGTCAGACGGCGGAATGGCGAATGTTGTTAAACATAAAGTGATCGCTTAAACCAATCAATGACAGATCATAAGTCCTGTAAACGCCTCGACTACCATATTCTGTTTCCAAATAATTTACATCTTCGTCTCTTTTGAGATACAATTTCATTATTTTTTACCAATTTAATGCGTTTAAAAAGAACTTTATAATAATGAATACGTTGCCTTATCAAAGTTCCTAATATATTGTTAAAAGCTTTTTTTATACTTTAGCAGTATTCGTCTTCTCAACGAGGTAGAATTCAGAGTGAACCTCTTTTAATGGAATTAATACGAATGAATTATTTATTTGTTTTATTAGACGTTTTATTACATTTTATGCGAATGACATGTTTCGCCTGTCTAAGGCATTATCAAATGTGTCTATCTAAATATATAATCTTTAAATGTAGCTATGGTGAATTTATCTACATATTTATTGTTTTTTGAAAAATGATGTCAAACTCCGTATCAAATAATTAATACGAATAAAAACGTCGGTTTTCAAGAAGTTTTATCATAATTTAAGTAAGAACGTAAGTACTTGTATTTTCATTTAAAATTTGAATTAAGATCGAGTAAAGGTAACGTGATCATTCACAAAATAAATTATTGTTTGATAAAAAAAAGTCATCAAAATGTATTGATTTTCATTGTTTTCATTGAGAATTTCGATTGAGAACATAACAAAAAAAACTGAAACATTAACACAGCGCTTAAATACTTAGAAAAATCTTGTAACTGGTAAGGGAGTTAATGAGCTTTCGTTAAATATAATTATTATTCACACGCGTGCAAATGAATCATAAAACTTTGCCAAAATGGGTAAAAATTCAGCTTACGATATTAAGCTTTAGATGCCAACAGCCTTTGGCGTGTCTATTTAATCATTTAGAAATGTTTGCTTATAAAAAGTCGACGCGGTCGTTAAATATATTTTTTCCAACTCTTTTACCAGCCTTAATTTACAAGTTGACGTGTGTTTGATAAGCCGTTTTAATGAAAATTTCTTATTTGATTAATGTGCGATAGTGCTTGTAGAGAGGTAACTTTATCTTATGGGAATATGCCATATACAAGTACACAATCATTATTAACCAATTATTTACTAGTACATATTCAACCCTGATTGTGCGGCTGACTTCATTTGCAATATAAAAAAATGGTCTCTTACTGACAGATTCATTATAATGTTACCTACAATTTGGTAATAAGGAAAATATTTATAATATACCATACATTCAAATTTGAGCTGAAAATTTAGTGTGCCTTAGTTTGAAAAAATGATTGGACTGTTAATGAAGTCAGCCACTCTACAGGGATCAACTTTCTCATATGTAATATTTCCATAATAAGAGTGAATAAACTAATTCTGTCGGAATGACCATTTATTAGTTCTATCATTTCATTGTAATATTATTTTTGAATGGCAAAACTTGAAGATTACTCCATTACTGGGCGGCGAGATCAAACATCATGTGCAACTAATTTATAAAGATTTATCAAGGGATGATCTCTTAGACGAATGTGTGGATACTCTGTGTATAATAGAGTGTCGAATGAAATTTTTAGAAGTGAATGCGGTGCGAATAATGGTGTTATGAACAAAATAATGAAAGGATCATTAAAATATGGTTCGGACACATGGAAAGAATGGGTGATGAAAGAATGGTAAAAAAAGTATATGTTAACGATGTAAATGGAACCAGAAATAGAGGAAGACCGAGGAAAACGAGGCACGAACAAATAAATCAAATATTGAATGTCGGCCATGTGAGAAGTCAGAGAAATCGACGCGCGTGCATGACACGATGTATGAATGTTGATGAAGCGAGAGAAATATGTCAGGAAAGAAAAGTGTGGCAGTCCATTCTTTCTGCCTACCCCTTCGAGGAGACGGCGTGATGGTTAGTTAGTTAGTTATGATTTATTTGTTATATGCTTGGGTGGTTATTGGTTATACCCAAAATTCTAAGTAAAGTTTTAACTCGACAGACCAGTAACTGTATTCTGGACTACAAATCATTAAAATCTCAGCCTAAATTACTGCTGGGATATTTAATGAAAGCTGCACCTCCATTCTGAGAGCATTGAATAAGTTTAATATAATTGTTCCCATCAAAACCAAAGTTATCGGTGAAAACACTGATGAGGCGCGAGTAGCGAGGCCCGAAACGGATGACCTTTTCTGCGACAAAAGCAGCTCGTGCAGTCCGAATACTGCAGCAAAAAGAAGTTAACCAACTTTTCTAGGAAGCTAAAGGCTTTTTATATGTGCTTGGGACCACTGAATATTCGGTAAATTACTCAATCGAATATTTATATCGTATTGAAACTTTAAACGCGATTATCTCGAAACAGCATGTTCAAAAACTGCTGCAGCTGTGGCTCAAAAATTAATTGACCGATCTGGCTGCAATTTTTGGAGTATTTTGTCTATAACATTATCGGAAGGACTAACCTAAAGTTTCAAATATATCGCGATAATAAATTATTTATTTGGGGTGAGAGTTGTCGAAAAAATTTACGAAAATTAGAATATTTGATTAAAAGCCTCTCTATTTTTTTTATTATGTACTTTTTTAATCATTTTTAAGGTTTATCCGTCCGCTGCACGTGTCTGTAATTGATAAATTAATATATTTTTTGTTTCAGATTAATAGAAAATGCAGTACAACTGCAGCAATTTTCGATGTCACGCAAAAGACGTCTAAATACCCTACAACACCGCCATTTTGTTTTATAAAATAATAAATAATATGTTTTCCTGTACTTTAGATTTGTAATAAAATATGTCAAAAATTCTAAATGATACGTTTAATTTAACACCTTTAAAAAAATCATAAAAAATTACTCATTTTCGGGCGTCTGAAGGGTTTGCTCCCCATAAATGATGATGGTGAATAAAGTATATGTTTACGATGTAAACGGAACTAGAAATATATAAGGTTCCCACTACCACCCGAGACTGTTATAGGACGCAGCGACGCCCTTTCGTCAGTCTCGCTGCACTATCTAGGCCTGTTCCTTGTCCATCCGGGACTTACGTTAATTTAATTTAGCCTTTTCTTGACATTAATCAAAAGGGTGACAGACCACATTTAATCTATTATTTTAACCTTATATATTTCCCGCGCGGCCTCACCTCTTTATTATGAAATAAAATCAGAAGTAAATATTATATAAAGCACATCTTAAATTAGTAAATAAATAAAAAAAAGCACATTAAAATTTCAACGCCAAAATGGGAATACAGAAGTTTGATGAATCGTGGATCGGACCATACGGTATTGGTAACAGAAATTCGAGGGGACAAATGCTAGCAAATTTCTTGGAGCTACGGAAATTATCTCTGATGAACTCTTTCTTCAAGAAGAAGCCCCAAAGGAGATGGACCTGGCATAGTGCTGACAAAGTTACCAAAAATGAGATCGACTTCATCATTGCGGACAAGAGACACATAGTTGAAGACGTCACGGTTATCAACAGATTTAAAACCGGAAGTGATCACCGTCTAGTAAGAGCCTGCATAAATATCAACTATAAAATCGAGAGAACTCGACTGATGAGATCAACTATCCGCCCAAATCTGCTGGAAGCCAATGTGAGCTCCGATAATTTCCAACTAGAACTTAAAAACCAATTTGATGCGTTGGAAGATACCGAAAATGTTGACGAGGAGAACACATGTATAACAAAAATCCTATACGAAACCGGACGTAAACACTTTCCAACGAAGCGTGATGGAAAGAAGTCCAAACTTTCCAGCGAGACACTGGAACTCATGAAAAGGAGACGAGAAATAGCTGGGTCAGATATGGCTTCAATTACTTCCCGAAACTTGAGTAAACAGATCAATTCGGCGATTCGAAGGGATCTTCGAAACGCAAACACACAAATGATCAAGGACGCAATTGAACAGAATAGGGGGTCCAAAGTGTTTACACAAAAACTGGGCAGAAGCCAACTGACTAAACTGAAAAATGAAGACGGCAATATCGTTACCTCCAAACCAGAGTTACTCGCGGAAGTCGAAAAATACTATGGACGTCTCTACTCTAAACACGCTACAAGGCCCGTACTACACGACGAAGATGGTGATCCCAGAGCTAAAATAACCCGCCACCATACTGACGATCTCCCAGAGATAAACATAGATCAAATTGAGATGGCCCTGAGACAGCTGAAAAACAACAAGGCACCAGGAGAAGATGGAATCACCACAGAACTTCTAAAAGCCGGAGGACTCCCAATTCTATGCGCACTACAAAAAATGTTTAATTCCGTACTGCGTAAGGAATGCACACCGAAAGCGTGGAGCGAAAGTATCGTGGTCCTCTTTTTCAAAAAAGGAGACAAGACTTTGTTAAAAAACTACAGGCCGATCTCACTCCTAAGCCACGTTTATAAGTTGTTCTCAAGAGTCATAACAAACCGTCTTTCCCGCAGATTTGACGATTTTCAGCCTCCGGAGCAGGCTGGGTTCAGAGCAAACTTCAGCACCATAGACCACATCCATACAGTTAGGCAGATTATCCAGAAAACAGAAGAATATAATCGACCCCTATGCCTTGCCTTTGTGGACTATGAGAAGGCCTTCGACTCTGTCGAGACCTGGGCTGTTCTGGAGTCTCTGCAGCGAAACCAGATTGATTGGAATTACGTACAGGTGTTGAAATGCCTCTATAATAACGCCACAATGTCCGTTCAAATCCAAAACCAGAAGACCAAACCGATTGAGCTGCAACGGGGAGTCAGACAAGGGGATGTGATATCTCCGAAGCTGTTCACTTGTGCTTTGGAAGATATATTTAAAACTTTTGACTGGTCTGAACGTGGCCTCAACATAAATGGCGAATACATGTCTCACCTTCGTTTTGCGGATGACATTGTTATTCTGGCGGAATCTGCTGGGCATCTAGAAGGCATGCTAGATGAACTGAACACTGCATCCAGACGAGTGGGTCTCGGGATGAATTTGGACAAGACGAAAGTCATGTATAATGAACATATTATCCCGGGATCAGTAACCGTCGATGGGTCGGCTCTCGAAGTGGTACAAGAATACCCATATCTTGGCCAAATCATACAATTAGGACGAAACAATTTCGAGAAAGAAGCCAACCGAAGAATTCAGTTGGGTTGGGCAGCCTTTGGGAAATTACGTCATGTTTTCACTTCCAAAATACCACAATGCCTCAAGACTAAAGTCTTCAACCAGTGCGTTTTGCCAGTCATAACATACGGAGCCGAGACGTGGACATTGACAAAAGGTCTAGTCTACAGATTCAAGGTTGCCCAGCGCGCCATGGAAAGAGCCATGCTTGGAATAACCTTGAGGGATAGATTTAGAAACGAATTTATTCGACAACAAACCAAGGTGACTGAGGTGGCTCTACGGATAGGCGGGCTGAAGTGGCGGTGGGCTGGCCATATCTGTCGGAGAACCGACAGCCGATGGGGAAGACGGGTTCTGGAGTGGAGACCGCGTACAGGATTCCGTAGAGTTGGACGTCCCCCTGCCCGCTGGACCGACGATCTGAAGAGGATTGCTGGACATGGATGGATGGGAGCGACAATGGATAGGGGGCGGTGGAGGGCTTTGGGAGAGGCCTACATTCAGCAGTGGATGACAGACGGCTGATGATGATGATGATGATGATGACATTAAAATTATATAAAACACACATTAATTCACAATACACAATAGGACAAATATTATAACAAACTAAATTTTAAAACAGGAAGAAGATGGTGTATGAGGGAGGCGGGAAGATGTTAAGTAAGAATGAATAAATTGGGATGGGATGGATGGAGGACAGGTTTTAGAAAGAGCAGAAATTAATAAATAAAAAAACAGTATATATAAAAGACACATTATAAACAGAAAAGTAGATCAGAACACACCCACCAAGGGGCAGTGTAGGAACTAGAAATAGAGGAAAACGTTGCACGATCAAATAAATCAAATATTGTATGTTGAAATCAACGCGCGTGTATGACGCCATGTATGAATGTTGAGAAATCGACAGAAGTATGCGGCGGTCTATTATTCCTGTCTACTTCCTGAGACGGCGTGATGGTTAGTTAGTTTAAAATTATCAAATTTGTTTATCTTCTGCTATTGCCTTATTTTATCTGATTTGTGTATGACAATTGCTTACACTGAACCGTGGTGCATAACAATTTCACTGCCAGTTTAAAAACTTGGTGTACACATCTAATTGAAGTGTCTAATCTGTTATAATATATGTTTTTTGTTACTTATTAGTATTGTGCATTGGATGCTTTGTTTGTGTACCAGCAAAAATAAATAAATAAATGAGTGTCCATTTCTCATGCACGCATGCAAGACTAGTTGTAAAGAATAATTTGTCACATAGATACTCCATGATCTCGCTTCTCCAGCAAAACAAATCTCCGCTGTACACTTTTAAGGATGAACCTCTCATATTCCAAACCTGAGCCTATTCAATATTTTCTCCGCATTTATGCGCATTTTTACGTATCGTAAACTTGGAGCATTCGAACCGTTTCCAAATTTAGCATTCGTCGTAACCCAAGACGATAAAAACGCAAAAAATATAGCCAAATGTCTCATAGTTTGTTTTATTTTATTATATATAAGAAATGTTACAATAAAAAATCTACGAATAAATCATGAAAAATGAACATATCCTTCGATACCAGCTGTATACAAAATATTAGTGGATACACATAATTTACAAAATTTATAAGGACTTCCGAGTTAAAAACACTGAAGACGATAGCAGGCAAAACGCTGAGAGATCGCGCGAGGAACACCAGAATTAGACAGATACGTGCGATTAAGGATATTATAAGATGGAATAGACAGCGAAGGAGAGACATGCCCAAAAAAAGGACACCACCAGACTACCCTATATTGCACTATATAATCAGTCTCACGGAACTCGTCCTCGTGGAAGACCTCCTAAAAGATCTACTAGGAATACACCTCCACCTCACAGAAGGCGCATCCCTCTGGAGAATAGACCACATAGGTCTACAACAAGGAAGAAGAAGAAGATATAATTTACAACGTAAGATGATAAACCCAAAATCTTGTGTCATGTCTTGTCTCAGTGTCTTGGTTCGCCTGAGATTTTTTTTTAAGTAGCATAATGAGCTCTGGAATTAATTCTATGAAGTCTTTAAGACCTACATTTTTTAAATATATATCTACGTACCTAAGTGCAAAAAACTAACAATATTACAATTTAAGTTTAACACAACGATTTCCAAAAAATACTGAAATTATGATATGTATACCAGCAGAACACAATTCACTATAAACCTTTTGTAAAAGTTTTATAAAACAATTACAGGTAACATTGTATTTAGAAAAAACATTTAACACAAAAAACACGTTGATTTACTAAGTAAAAAAGAAATGTAGAGAGTGGAAAGTATTTACATATATTTGCAAACGGACTACCCTATTATAGAATTTTCTTAATGTGCCTATAATTGAGTATTTTACCTTAGCGGTAATTAAATCGTGTTTCGTTTTCCTTGTTAGTGGGTTATATTACAATTTTATGATTTGTATTCAAGTCATGCAATACGTTACATTTCTACGTAGGCCTGAATGGAAATGAAAATACTCCGCACAATACTACATTGTATCAAATTCGAAGTACTTGATTTGTACAAAAGTTCAAAAAGCCTTTTATTATTTATTATCATTATACATATATCCATGCATACAAAGTTTTCACTATCTCAGAAATCATAATTGGAAATGGTATTGAATCAATACTCTAATTCGTAATGATTACTTTTACTGACGACCGATTCCAATGCTACAGAATCTTCAGTAGGGCTAAAGTAATAACTTCAGAGATATATAGAGACTTTCCATTTGCGTGTTAATTTTTTTCAACTGATTCGTGGTCGAATACATAACTCTGATATTTTAAATGATTTGACTTTGTTTGTCCCTGACAATTATCTACGACAAAGTAGAAGGTAAGGTAAGGTAATGCCCATGGGCAGGGCAATAATCCTTCTATACCGCATCTCTTCGGATGTGGACATCTTCCACGATAGTGAGGCTACCCTCAGAAAGCAACTATCTCTTATATAATGTATAAAAATTATATTTGCTTCTCTTGTTCTTCGTATTATTTATTTTTACTTTTTTTTTTTTAAAAAGACTAACACCAAAAATTTAAATCAATGATATTAGAATTTATTTTACAATCTTCAATGTGAGCAGAAAATAGCTCATTATTATGAAGAAGAGAAATACTCGAACCCAAGTCCCCTTGATCAGAAGCCAAGAGTTCTATCCCCTAGACCACCACCCGATTTCATTGTTCTTAATTTTTTAATTATCTTGTGTTTATGTTTGTTGTGTATATTGTATTTTTTTATTTTTAAATTTCACAATTTTATCTTCTTTGTGTTTAAAATTAAAGTTTTTTTTTTGTATTATATATTCATAAGCGATTTGGTAATGTACTGTGAAGTTTATGATTTATTTTAAATAAATTGAAATTGAAATAATATATTATAATGTAAAACTACAAATTGAATGTTAAATATAGGAGATATTATTTAAAATATTAATAAAAACGTTTCTGAGCTGAAACTATTATAAAAAAAGGCAGAAATTTAGAAGACCTGGAAGATGGAGAAATGTGTCAATGTCCATCAATGTGTGCACGTATATCTACGCACATTACTCAATTGACATTACAAATACTAATATCTAAAATTAGAAAATTCTATTCACTTACATTTACAAAATTATGTTAGTTCTGCGTGCTGAAGCATTTACCTTACTTCCTTTAGTCTACATCGGAAGGTTAACAATCCGGGAAATAACGGAACTAAAGATGTCGGCAGACGTCTGACCTGACCGCTTTCGTACATCCTTATCAAGAGATCCAACTGATATCTGCCTTCAAGTTTTTCCCTTTGCTATTTTAACAATATGTGTTGGCATTACCGCGGGTAACCATCAGGAACTTACAAATCTATTTGCTTCTAACGTTGAAGGCTCTCAATAAAATTAACACTTTTGAGATATACATTGATGTGTATCTTTGCCATTTAAAAATAGGGAAAATTAATCCACAATAATCCCAAGACAAACCCCAATGCATAGAGCTATGAATAAATTCCATAGAAATATTACAATAATCTCTAAAGTTTATTTTGTGGTGGTAGCACTAATACATGTTTATAAAGCTCACCAAAACATTATGATAAAAGCATATGCGATAGAAATGTATTCTGTCGAAAGGGTGGAACGACCAAGAAACTTTTGTAGAAAACGTAAATTTTCTATACTTTGTATGAAGCACCCAATTTATGGTGTGGCATTATTGAATATAACTTTATTCTTTACAATAACCGATCGGTTTCGCTCCCGCTGGAGTGTGTCATTTGTAGCCCTGACGAAGCTCTGGCGGGAGCGAAACCGTTTAGTTGTTGTAAAAAAACAAAGTAGTTTAAATACAAATTTACAAATGAATTAATATTATATTTAAAAAAATTCTATGTACAAAGTGACGATAATTTTTTTTTTAATTATCACAATAATTTCATAATCTTATTTCAAAATAAAAATACATTATTTTTATATTTTTTACGCAGACGATGACTCTTTAAAAATACCAAAAAAAACAACTGGTGTGAAAATAATATCCTAATAATGATATTGGAACACAGATCTGGTTATACAGCGGAAATTCAGAGGCATATGAGTATCAGGAGATCCACATAATGATCCAGCAGTCCTTTATAACAAGCACTGTCACCCAGAACCAGTCGCCAAGTATGTATTGGCCACGTATGTCTAACTAAAAATGCCATTGCAATCAAAATCCTAAAAATGTCCCAAACAGCATTTAATGGATACTATTTTAATTCTTGTTTACTCTTTTAAGTAAAAATTGCGATCTGTCTAGACAGGATATCAAATTTGGTCCTGTGATGAAGACGCTCAGTCCTTTTCATCTCTTTGGCGGTCGTCTTGGTGGTCAACGGCTCTCTAGAATCTCATGAATCACGATCTTGGGAATCCTCGTTGGGTTCATCCTATCGATGTAGTCTCTTCAAAATTGTCTTTCATGTCTACTCTATCTCACTGTGTCATCAATTTTGCAAGATCTACAAATTTCTTCGTTGAATTTTATATCACTTAGGGTTTTATCTACGATAGGTCTCCATATTCTTATTTATGTTGTTCCTGTGAGATTTTGGCTTCTGACAATGTCTGCTCTTCCTTCGATAATATTCTCACTGATCTAACTAGGATGTGCGTAAGGGACTACTAGGAGGAAAAGGAAAAGGCGTAGGATCGAGGAAATTGGAAATACATTATCTAAAAAAATAAAACTTGTCAGGAGTTGTACAGTCATCTGCAGTAAACAAGTATTTTTGCAAAATCGCCATGATTTTTGATAAAATTTAATTCTCGTAAAAAGTACACTTTCTTTTGTTACATTGTGGCAATTTACATACTATAATCAATGTACAATTGATTGCCGAATAGAATAAAACTAAATTACCACTGGCCAACTCCATGACCGCTGCCTGACCACACGTAAATGGATTTTATCAGTGATTGGTGGAGGTATTTCACTGCGATGTATAAAAAGTCGATAAAACTTTAGATTAGGTCAGTAATTTGGTCTGAGATGCTATCAAGCTTATCAGTTTTATTCCAGAAACAAAACTACCTACGTACATGAACTAGACATTATTATACTATTTTATCTCTACTTGTACTCACAAACTCCGTATAACAATTGATTTTTACTACATAGCTTTGTTATGTTAAGCTTAACAAAGGTATAGGATACTCAATTCGGAATTCACAAAATGATTAACCCTCATATAATACATTTACAATAATATTCCATGTAAAAGCCGTGCCACACTGTTATAAACAAGCTCTCCACATCGGTCTCCACCGGCGGTTTAAAACTGTGTAGACACTTGTTTGAAACCAAAATTCGTTTGACCTTCAACAAACTTTGTGGACGGACCCGCATAGTATGCGTGTGGATCCGCCGTTTAAAGACGCATTCCACATGTGGAGAGCTTGTTTACAACAGTATGTGGACGCTACACCAACCGTGGGCTCCACAGCTCTCCACCAAGGTCACCCCTTTGGAGAGCTTGTTTCAAACAGTGTGGCACGGCCTTAATAAGAAAAAAGTTTTGTTAATATCCACTTCTTTATTAAATGTCCTCCGCGCTGCTGAGGAGCCAGCGCGTCCCTATAGTTATACAAAAGTATAACTTTATTTATTCAAAAATCAAGTTAAAACGTAATATAATATTTTTACATTCTTGGTTATATAAAATAAATTAAATTACCATAAAATAAATTATTCCTGGTTTTATTCATACCTCTGACTGCCCCTAACCCCTTAAGTGTGTATTTTTTTTTCTTCAATATTGAAAAGTTGTGCGATATTTTTTTATAAATTACATTAATTATTTTCTCGATTTTTTTACGAACATTATTATGTGATTCGTTTATTTGAAGCCATTTTACATTTTTATAAATTTAATGTTGAATATAGAACTTCATTTAAAAAATAGATATACTAATACTACATATTTACTTCAATTCGTTTATACATCCTCAATACGAGTAGAAATAATAGGTTATGAGGAAAAAACCGGGTCATATTCAGGATTAAACCAAAGTCCCCTGAACCAGTAGCCAAACGTACTGTCCGCTAAACCACCACCCTTATTGTTGAAATAGAAAACTTTGGAAATTCCATGGAATATGAAAGTATTATTAACGATGAAGTGAACATAAATAAAATAGTGCATAAAACTAAACGAAATTTAACTGTTTTATTTTATAATACAATATTTAATATCATGGCACCCGGAAGCACAAATAGTGGCATCCAGCGTCAAACACTTGCCTCTTGATTGAGACTGAATCATTATAAGATTACCACATTTTGAAAGTATACAAATACTTGTAGACGAACAACTGGATTTCACTCATTGCGGACTATCAATTATTAATTGATAGCCCGCAATGGGTGAAATCCAGTTGTTCGTCTACAAGTATTTGTATACATTCAAAATGTTGTAAAAAACAAAAAACTGGTCAAAATTATAGCATATAGATTGGAGTGACATCTCCAGGCGGCTTCTAGCAATGCGGTAAATGGCGGTAGCCTTTCACATTGCGTTAAAAAAGAACTTCTGCTTAATGCTTAAAATACAATCTTCATAGATGGCGTTAGTGTGTAGATTGAATATACTACCATGCAAAGGGTGGTGTTAGAGATTAACATATATACAACTTCCAAAAATTTGTCAGACATGGTGGTCATAAAAAAAAATGTGGAATGGGGAATGTTGTATTACATAAAGCGTGCGTTTAACCTAACCAATGACAGGTCATAAGTCCTGTAAACACTTTGATCAACCATATTATGTTTCCAATTTGAATCTTCGTCTCTATTGAGATACAATTGATTCTTGAATAAGATTACCACATTAATTGAGTTTGGAATGCATCAAGTGGGATTTTTTTTCAATGTAAGACAACAAAAAATTAAAACTGCATAAATGTTCGTTTGAACCTAGTCGCAAATAAAATAGTTATCGATCGAGCTTTCAGTAATTATAAATAAATGAAGCTTCGTAAACTTACCAGAGTAGAAGCAGAGCCCAGTGGCGAGCGAAGCGGGCGCGCGGGGGGCGGCACATGTCCGCTACCGCGCGCCGCGGCCTGCCACCTTGCCCTGGGGACAAACAATATCATTATTACACCTCTAACTAACTAACTAACTAACCATCACGCCGTCTCCCCGAAGGGGTAGGCAGAAAGAATGGACTGCCACATTTTTCTTTCCTGACATATTTCTCTCGCTTCCTCAACATTCATACATCGTGTCATGCATGCGCGTCGATTTCTCTGACTCCTCACATGGCCGACATTCAATATTTGATTTATTCGATCGTGCCACGTTTTCCTCGGTCTTCCTCTATTTCTGGTTCCATTTACATCATTAACATATAAATTTTACCATTCTTTCTTCATTCATTCTTTCCGTATGTCCAAACCATCTTAATGATCCTTTCATTATTTTGTTCATGACACCATCATTCGCACCGCATTCACTTTTTATATTTTCATTCGACACTCTATCATACACAGAGTATCCACACATTCGTCTAAGAGATCTCATTTCTACTGCATTTATTCTACTTTCATCCTTTTTTGCCAGTTCCATGCTTCGCTTCCATACATAAGGGTCGGTAGAAGAACACCATTGTGCACTGACATTCTAGCTTTTTTTGATAGGTTTTTGTTTGCGATGACAACTTTAAGTGCACCATTCACTTTGTTGCCTGCCCCAACCCTTCTTTCAATATCCCTCTCCACTCGCCCATCTCTTGTAAACATACTACCTAAATACACGAACTCTACTACTTGCTCCAAATTTTCACCATTCACGCTAATGTTGCAGACTGTCGTGGTTTCATCCTTTTCAAAAATCATTACCTTGGACTTATTAACATTCATCATCAGATCATTTCGCATGCAAACCTCATACATACAATTCACCAGGACTTGTAGTTCATGCTCGTTGTCTGCAAGAAGGACAGCGTCATCCGCATACAAGAGACAGCTTACTGACACTCCGCTCATTTTGGCACCTACATCCAACCCTTTCAGCTCTTTCATACATTTGTCCATATACAGATTAAATAACCACGGGGACATTACGCAACCCTGTTTGACACCTCAAAAACCTTATATTAAAAGGCTGCAACTATGATGACGTCATAGTCCACTAAAATATCATTTTCCATCTGGACAAAATAAAATTGTAGAATAGTTAATACGAATGAAAAAACTTATATTTTTCTAGAAGTTTTATTATATTTTTTGGGGGTATGATATGTTTTCCGTTCTAAGGCATTATCAAATGTGGCTATACTTAGGCGTGTTACTCTTTATATACTCTATTGAGAGAAGCATAGTATGGCAAATTAACAATGACGTGGCTTTATACAATCGAAAAGATAATTATTGTGGGGAGTCCGGAAAATAGAAAGTTTATCCTGGAACTAATGAAATTTTTACCTACGTATTAATTATTTAATATGGAGTTTTACGTCATTGTTCAAAAAACAATAAATAAATTGTAGAATAGTGTCAATTACATTACAATTACAATAGTGTACTTCTACCGACCCTTATGTATGGAAGCGAAACATGGAACTGGCAAAAGAAGGATGAAAGTAGAATAAATGCAGTAGAAATGCGATCTCTTAGACGAATGTGTGGATACTCTGTGTATGATAGAGTGTCGAATGAAAATATAAGAAGTGAATGCGGTGCGAATGATGGTGTTATGAACAAAATAATGAAAGGATCATTAATATGGTTTGGACATATGGAAAGAATGAATGTAGAAAGGATGGTAAAAAATTATATGTTAACGATGTAAATGGAACCAGAAATAGAGGAAGACCGAGGAAAACGTGGCACGATCGAATGTCGATCATTGAATGTCGATCATGTGAGGAGTCAGAGAAATCGACGCGCGTGCATGACGCGTTGAGGAAACGAGAGAAATATGTCAGGAAAGAAAAGTGTGGCAGTCCATTCTTTCTGCCTACCCCTTCGGAGAGACGTCGTGATGGTTAGTTATTTAGTTAATTACGGTTAAAATTTACTTATTAGTTTTTACTCATAAAAATTAATCATTCGTATTTAAGAATTAGTCCACGTTATTTTTTTTTAATTCAAATGTATTTGTTCCTTTGTATTGTACTGATTTTGAAATGCGTTTTTATATGTTTTGTTTCGTTTAGCTTTTTGTTATATATTTACACCTTAAGATGGATGTCTCCTCCGAAACATATCGTGTTATTTAATATTTTAGTGGATAATAAACAACGTTATTTTTCAATATTCAAACTGCATTACAATGAAATTCTACATTGGTAATGCCTTACCTTCGGGGAGACGGCGTGATGGTTAGTTAGTTATTTAGTTAGTGTCAATTACAATTTCCGACCTTCGTGGCCGAGTGGTAAATGCATTGACTGCCACCCCGAAGGTTCCGGGTTCGATTCCCGGCGAGGGCAGTGTGATTGTCACACTGTCTTTGATCTGGTGTAGAATTCACTTGACAATAAAATTGCGGTAGACTAGCTACCTATCACATGTCACGAGAATCACTATGATAGCTATAATACCGACTATGATAGGTATAACTATATGATATGATAGCTATATGATAGCTATATATAGAGAATCACTATGATAGCTATAACATCGATTATGCTCATGCTGTTATGATGTAAATAGCGATTTAGCAAAATAATAATAATAATAGCTATGACGTCAATATTTTCATGAATGTTATGGTATGAAATTATTGATTTATATATGTTGTGAAATTAATAATCTACAATCTTTTAATCATAGTATTTTGTATATACGTATGTCCTTTTTCTTCTTTATCTTGCGTTCTGTTGTGACAGGATATCAAATTTAGTCCTGTGAACATGACGCCCAACTTTCTCTTCATATCTTTGCTAATCGTCCTGGTGGTAGACGGCCGGACGGACGCGGTTTGAAATCCTTGCTGGGTCTACCCTCTAGATGTGATCCCTCCAGAATCCTCTTATCTGCCTACTCCAGCTCACCATGTCATCAATATTAGAAATTCTGGGAATTAGGTATTCTACCTTAAAGGGTTCTACCCACAATTGGTCGAAATGTTTTAATTTCTGCTATTCTATGAAGATGTTTCGTTCTGACAGTGTCTGCTCTTGCTTTGATTCCGTAAGTCATTGTGGGTCTGATGCATGTTTTGTAGATTCTGACTTTGTTTTCAACTACGAGTAGCTTATTGTCCCAAATACTTTCCTTCAGACACACGTATATTCACGAAATAAAAAATCTCAGGTTTGTGCTTTTATTATCAATCGACTGATTAATCTTCTCTTACTATACAAAGAAAGCGTCCAGGGAGTGATTGAGGAATCAATAAGCAGAGAGTGATCTCGTCGAGATTGTCTGGAGCAAATATCCCACGATATAACTCTACCCCCTATGTAGAGCTGAAGAATGATTGGAGTGGACAAAAAGATGCAGAGCTTTGCTACCAACCAATTTTGAGGATTGAAATTAAAGAATAATACGACAATACAATTTGTGAGAACTTACAGTTATTGTTTAAAAAAAATGCATTGAACGCACAGTGTTTTATAAATCTGGGTTAAAATTATTGTCATATCACGAAGATTCTAAAAGTTCCTTCTTTAGATTCTGCCCAAAAAAACTGCGTTGAATTAAATGGTTCTATTCAAAGATAATAAAATTATTTCATACAATATAAATGTAGCATTAAGTATAATAAAAAACACAATAATATATGGTTGTATTATCACGAATCATTTATTTATTGTATAGTATATGCAAAACACAGTATTAATAATCTTACTACCTTTTCATTATTTATTAGATTAACTGTTATTTTTTCTATCATAACTTTTGAATAAAATTGTATTTCACAACACTTTAAAATTTTATTTCGGATCATTCCTCGAGTATTTTTTACACTGAGAAAGGACGTGTACGGACGTAAAATTACAATGTTTTTCAAAAGTTATTCAAATGCGAATTCACACCACTTATTGATGGCGAATTTAGAAGAAAAACTATTTTCTTATTTCCTAACTACTTGTTTTTATTTTATTCTTCAAATGTTTTCATCGAACTAAAATCCTTCACACTTAGGTTATTTTATAACAAATATCGTTTTTCTAAACATCTGATAACATTAACAGACATTCATTTACTTCGTAACCACAAATCATACAAGTTACATTCTATTTGGTAGCCCCTTATTAATTTAGTACTTTTCAGGTGTTCAAATGAGACGTCAGTGGTAGTTTTTTTTTACATTCATATGATTTGATCAATTCGTTCATTTCGTTCATTATATTGATTGTAGCTTTGTAAGTATCACATTGAAGGTTCTATGTGCTTACTGAACGTAATATGTAGACATCAAGAGTTGGCCATTGGTTTCATCGTTGTGAATTAAAAATTTATGGATTTGTCTAGTCACACAATTCAAACCCCACATAATATGTACACGGACGTTGTTCAACAAAAGAACAATTCCGTTATTTATTTAATGTAACATACATATGCGTATAAAATTAATATATTACAACTGTTTTCTTAAGTGGTTTACTTTACTCTATTATTTTTTTTTATTAATCAAAATGGCTCCAAATTGAACATGGAATTTTGTTAATTATTTTTAAAAAGTCAATAGCCTGTGCTATCTGGAGTGTTTTTATGATCGAACATACGAGTAGGTTTTCTGAATCCAAAATGAAGCTTTTTGTCTTGATACTCGTTATATTAATTGCTATACGAGTACCAAATAAACTTTACGCATGCACAAAAGTATTATTGAAGAATCTTCAATCCTCGTTTATTGATTTTTAATAATATGATTGATTATCTTGACCTATGGAAAAAGTTTTCGTTGCTTGATATTTCTAAAAAAATATATTTTATAATATTTATTTAGTTTTGTTTCATTTTTTTCGACCGGATATTACCTCACTGATATTAAAAAATAGTCTGGTGGAAAAAAAGGGGGGAATTAGAGTTTGCCTGCTGTTTTGTTCATTCGCCCGGCCGCACCGATTAAGTTGGTGCGTCACAAGAATTGCTGTAACTTCGAAAATATTCCGAATTTCATAAAATTCTTTTAGTGTCAAATTCTTAAACTCTAAACTTAAAAATGTGCCAAAAAATCATATTATTAAAAGATTTTATAATAAAAAGTTTTTAAAAAATATTATTCACAATGAACTTCTACCAATTCAAACGAATGAAAACGAAATGTCTGACTTGACATTTGATAACGCCTTAGAAGGGCGAAACATGTCATTCCCATTAAATATAATAAAACTTCTAGAAAACTGACGTTTTCATTTGTATTAATTATTTAATATGGAGTTTTACATCATTGTTCAAGAAACAACAAATAACTTCTACCAATAATTTGCAATTTAACATTAATAATTTGCATGTCAATTCAACAAATTATATAATAAACTATTTATTATCATAATTTATCGCTTATTTACAATGGTTCAGAAAATTGTGTAAACAATTTTTTTTACTATTTAAAAAAATAACTGAACCCATATTTTCTACGAATAATGTGTGCATAACGTGCGGATTTTTTAGTTTAATTAATTGGTTGCCCTTAACCAAAATTTTATACGTTTTCTATTTCACGATACTTCGGGCCACAAAGAAAATGTCGAATCATTAGGAAAGTCATTTTATTATTTCAAGGAAACTGTTAAATCAGCCCTAAATCGAATTCCGCGAAGAAAATTCCGACCGAAAATCGACCAATTTATATTGCGAAGTCATTAAATATGAAAATGAATAATTTAAAAGCTCAATATTTATTGTGTTATGTACGAAAGCTTTAATTAATGCTATATATTTTTAGATGTATTGCTAAAAGTTCAAATTTGATTTTAGAACTATGTGTATGTATTACAATAATTGAGTACCTGGAATAACTCGTAAATAAAATATTTGTATTTTATTTTATGTACTTGTGTGATATTTTGTATTAAACAAATTTGTGAACAATTGTGCAGTACAGGGGGTGATATTATAAATAAATTTTAACATTAATTGAAAAACTATTTTGATATTTTTAATGTATAGATAAAATTCGTTTTCTTAACCTTCCCTTAACAATGCTATATAGGCTAGTACACGTTTCTACTAATATTAAAATATCTTTAAATAAAATAATTACTAGGTTAAGATTTTGGATCTTCTTTCATAATACTCCTACATTAAGGAGTTGATTGAAATAATTCATTATTATATAATAAATAACTCTTATCTGAAAAAAAAAATTATCGAAAATCGGAGATAAATTACCAATACACTCACACGATATGGTTTGCGATACACAATAAACTGGGGG
This sequence comes from Lepidostoma basale, assembly GCA_022606425.2. Lineage (NCBI taxonomy): Eukaryota > Metazoa > Arthropoda > Insecta > Trichoptera > Lepidostomatidae > Lepidostoma > Lepidostoma basale. The sequence goes on along the minus strand of JAHDVF020000814.1, from coordinate 6,914,909 downwards.
CGCAATGTAGCCTTTTAAAATTTTATGTGTTAAGAATGTTCTACTATCTTACGCACACGTCTCACTCTCGCTACTTTTATTTTCGCGAGCGCGACAAATTATTAGCCTAGTTCAGTCAACTGGAATATTGCGTTAGTCGGTATTATATGCTGGTCATAAGACGACCTTCGGCTTAATAGTTTTTAAACGTTGTAAGCACTTGCCGATGTTGGTATGTTTTTGAGCAATTAACAAACTAACTAACCATCACGCCGTCTCACCGAAACGGTAGGCAGAAATAATGGACATTGGCAATTCATCATTCTCTTTTCGCCCCCGCGGGAGACGCGGTGTGATGGGTTCCGAACCTCATCGCCACCAATAGGCAATAATTAATAACAATTGAGCAATTAGATTTTAAATATTATAACTTTTTATGATAATCGAATGATTTTACTGAAATGTATTGATGAAAGTTCATTATAAATAATTATTAAATAAAATTGGGTTTTTTAACTACTTCCAGTATGTCTTTATTTCACCAGTTCGTCGATGCCAGTTTTGTGAAACCGGTCGCTGTCAAAATAAAGACAAAAGTGGAAATAGTTTTTTTTTAATCTTTTTATTTCATTATAAATTATAACTTTTTACTTCAACACTACGAATTACGAATATTCCATTTTCTGATTTTAAATTCAATATTTTAATGTGTATTGAGTACACAGCACCGTTATGCGTGCAATATGGAAGAGATCATAATGTATTAATAATGGTATTTGTACAACTTGAAAAAACCTTTATTTTTCATAAAAAAAAAACTAAATTTATGTGTTTGTTCTGTATGCATGTGTGAATACATGTTTAACTAATTATTTTCATACAAAGTAGGAAATATTATGATTTTTGTTATTAATACGTGTATGCAGATATGCAAATTTGAAATTAACATAAATGCACGAAGCTATTTATGGAACAGTTGAACTAGGTAAGTGTCGTTAATCCTTGTCATTTAAAAATTTAGAACCATTAGAACTTTTAAATGTATTTCTGAAATTTCTTCACAAATATTTCCACCCAAATGTTGCGTGTCACTGCGAAATATTCATTTGAAATTTTTTGGCAACAATTCCATTGTAGCCTGCTTCAAGACGGGTTTCACCAGAGCCGGTTAGCCTGAAAATTCCAAAATTTTGGTAAAAAAATATTTTTCTGTTAAAAATATAATTATTTAATCACATATGTGCTGCCAAACTTGATCATAGATAACGATGTTAATTTATTTCATTATTATTTTAATATAATATATGAGTACTGGTGGTTTTACAAATCAAATATATAATTTTTTTAATATTTTTTTGTTTTTTTAATTAAAATTGTGAGTAATAATAAATTAGAATATCTCAGTGATCTCATTTTTATCCTGTTTATTATATTATCATCCTTATTTTCATCGAATTAATGTCATCTTCTTTTTAATATAGAGATATTCTTAAAATAAAGTGGCTTGAATTATTAAGTATTCGTATAGAATTTTTCAATGCAATGTAAAAGCGAATATACTCGTATAACATAAAAAAGAGAGCATTTCAACAGGTAAAATATGTATTTCTCTTTTTCTTTTTTTAAAGCACTTTGTTTAAACAACACTTACATTAAATTTATTCACTTAATTAAAATTACATAGATATTGATTGTATCTCAATAGAGACGAAGATGCAAATTGGAAACAGAATATGGTGTTCGAGGCGTTTACAGGACTTATGACCTGTCATTGGTTGGGTTAAGCGCACGCTTTATGTAATACAGCATTCCCCATTCCACCCTTCTTACGACCACCACGTCTGACAATTTTTTTTTTTAAGATATATGTATGCTACAATGGTGGACTACACTTCACATTTTTTAAGTTCAATCGACCCAAGCGCCATCTATTAAGATTGGATTATATTTCGGACAACCAGTCCTTCATTGATACATATTATAAAGATATATATTTAAAATATGTATTACTGAAGAAGGACTGGTTGTCCGAAACATGTCAATGTAATTTTTGTTTTATGTAAGTGTTGTATAAACAAAGTGTATAAAAAAAAATAAAGCAATTACAACACAAAGTATGGCAAATATAGAAGAGGTAAAATATTTTATAATATTATTACATAACTGATCTGTATTACCGGGCGCCAAATATCATAATTCCCACTCTGCACGAGACCCAAAACCTGTAAGCTCAGCCTAAGCTAGTACAAAAATATGAAATCCATGTCATTTGTTCGTAATTCATCACGCAATGATCTCATTGCGACATTTCGGGGATCGCGTGCGGGACTTTTATAAAGAAATAATTACTTTCCTTACAATGTTTACTCAAGGTATTATTTTCCGGGTGTAGGTTTAAAGCCGTGAATTTTCTTTGAATTCTGTCCATTACATTCACCGCTGCAATACTATGACAATGCCATATATTTTATTTTCATGGTGAAGACAAAAGTGTTTGGCTGTTTTGGAATTCGAATTAAACAATATTAAAGATTTTTTTTTATCAATTAAAACCTTTATTTTTATTTTATTATTTTTTTGACAAGGATTTAAATCAATGATATTAGAATTTATATTTACAATCTTTAATGTGAGCAGATCAGATCTCATTATTATGAAGAAGGAATCTAGTCGTGTCCAGTCTTGAACCCAAGTCCCCTGGATTAGGAGCCAAGCGTTCTATCCCCTAGACCACCACCCGAATTGTTGATTGTTGATTGTATTGTTTCTTGAATAATGATATAAAACTCCATATAGAATACAGCAACACTATTATCAAGTCCAACTCTCTAGCGTCCACGACAGGTCTTTTTAAAGACCCCGCGAACCCCTGGCAATGTGGCACATATTACTTAGTGCCTTAGCAGATAGAGAGAGGATGAATGGCGAGCTTCCAGCGCCATAAAACTGGATACCCCCAGCTTAAGGAAGGTAGCCCCGACAGAAAATTCTCCAGAGAAGGCAAAGGGATACCACTCTGGATATTTTTCCCCGGGTCATCATAAAGGGTGATAGTCAACGTAGGGGAGACCTGACAGGACACAGAAGGAAGAAGTTTTCTAAAACATGTATTATAATCTACGTGAATGACATGTTTCGACATTTCACAATGCCTTAGACAGGGAAATTATTCGTATTAACCATTGTTTTTTTTTATAGGTTAAATATTTTTTCTTGACTTACTACAAAAATTTTGTATCATTTTCATCAAAAAAACAATGTAAATCAGTATATCATTCTCCCGATGATATTGGCCTAAAACCTTCGAAACATGTCGAGAAAAACAAATTCAAAATATTAAAAAACAGTGTTTCAATTTTTTTTTAAATGTCATTAAGAAATAACATAGTGCTAATGCCTTAAATATATATTAAATCAAAGAATATATTATTTAATAAAGTAAAATACACATAATGAAAACAAAAAAGTGTTGCAACACAAGTGGAAGTACACTAAATATAAATAATAATAAAGAAATTTTGTATCTACATTTTTTTTGTATTATTTAAAATGAACTTCTACCAAGAAATTTCAATTAAAAATATTAATGATTTAAAATATACGTCTTTGAATTGTTACTAAATCATTATACATATATTTTATAATGAAAATAGTTGAGATTAATTAAATGTATTCTTCTAGTTTTGACCAGTTTCGGTAGCTCGCTTCTGGTTGTAGGTAGTCTATTTTATTTAATTCTTTGTTTTTAAAATGAAATCTTGACAACATTATCAAAATTATTTTAAATTTATCGTTTCGAATACGTTGTTATTCGAATATTTTCTGTACAATGTTTAATAAACTTAAGGGCCGAAACACTGTGGTATTTAATTATTATATTATAGATTTTTATCAATACTTACTATTATACAATTTAACACTGTAAATACCACTATTTTGTTATCATTTTATCTTGACATGTTTCAAAAGTCGCAACTAAATTTTCCTCCCTATAATTCGAAATAAATAAACTTAAAAAAATAATTAAAAAAATATTATTACAAATATAAAATTTCAAACAACGATAAACATATCATAATTCAATATAGAATATTTAGACAAAAAGAATCTTGATTCAGATCACATGATAAAACGTAGGTAGAAATAAGCAATTATAGTTTGATATTAAACAAAATAAAACATATTTTCTGCGACATTTTCAAAATAATATATTTGTAGGATCTTGGGCATACCTGGATATACAAAACTGTAACACAATATTATGATATAGAATATTATATTATTTTAATGCGAATGAATATATTTAAATGAAATACATATAATTTGTCAGAAAAAAAATATGAGTATAACTCTGATTTAATTATGAGTAAGAAAAATAAATTAACAATAATAATAAAACTCTCATTTTTTCCTTCAAACCTGTGACATTTCACGGTATTTTTTTCACCCAGCAAATAAATAAGAATCTATAATAAAATTTGTTGGATTATTCTCCGTATTTAAATCAAAAACTTTTGACCTCTTTCCCAGTTAATGAACCTAATGTTTGTAAACGAATAAATAAACTTGTCTTCGAAATAAAATTATATAAACAGTTACCAACCGTTAATCTAAAAGTTGACACTTCACAAACACGTTCGATGCTTCCTCCAACTTCACTTTTACGGAATAAATGATAAACAGATAAACATTAGAAAAGTCCACAAATTACACGACCAATTAAGAAATTTTAATTTTAAAAAGTACTCTCTCATCGAATAGTCTTCCGGCGTCGTTCCTTATTTAAAATTTGTACTTCCGCAAAAATTTCAATCCGCGAAGGAATTTCCCGCCAAGCGCAGACGTCCGAGCGGGCTGTTTGAACGCCGACGCCTCGCAGACTGAAAAGAGGACTGGCGCGTCGCGGCCGCCTTCGTACGCCTTGCCAGGTCTTGAGTATTCCAGCCAATTTCAGCAGTCTTCGTGGAATAAAATGAAGTCACCAAGAAGCGTGAAATATGAATTTATTATTTCGTGAAAAAGATAAAATCTCGCTCTTTACCCAGTAAATGAAAACGAAAACAAAAGAAAATAATTTGTATACAAACTCTATTGATTATAACTTAAATTTTTTATGGTGGTGACATTTTCACAAAGAATCTTAATTCAGATCACATGGTAAAACATTGGTAGAAATAAGCTATTATAGTTTGATATTATACAAAGTAAAACATATTTTCTGCGACATTTTCAAATATATTTTTTGGATCTTGGGTATACCTGGATATAAAAAACTGTAACACAATCTTTGACAATTTAAATGTAAAACTTCAACAGAGGATGGTCAATTTCAGACATGCACACAATCTTATTCTTCTACTCGGAACTACGATTTGGCCTCTTTCACAACAGTCCTCCACTGGCTCTTGTTCATGGGCATCCCTCTCAATTCTCCAGGTCTTTCTAGTTTCTCCCAATCCTATTCCATGCAGTCTGGCCATCTTTTTCTTGGTCTGCCTCTTGGTCTCTTTTCGCGCGGCACCCATTTGGACATAGAGGACTAGTTCTTAAAAAAAAATAGGCAAATACAAAGGGGGCTGCGTTTGATGCGTTTGATTTGAAAGTCAAAAAAATGGCATACTCGATTCATGTAAAAAGATGTCAATACTTAAGTTTTTTAAAAAATCGGTACAATATAATTGTTTTGACTCAACGGCTTTTGAACTGCATTGGATATGTCTCGCGTGGTGCAATATACATATGATAGATAGGCATAACCTCTCAATTGCAGTATGTAGGTATATTGTAATAGAAAGGCTTTCAACCACGAGATGGTCTAAATGAAAATGAAGATGAAGATGGAAACCCTGACAAAATTGACATTGAAACTAACTAACTAACCATCATAACCATAACATTGGACATAGATAGATCACGCCGTTTTTCGGAGGGGTAAGAAAAAAAGGATAAGACATGACTCTCGAGATTCCTCTATATTCGTACATCGTAACACGCACGCTCGTCAATTATTTTGACTTCAATTGTGACCGCCTTTTAGTAACTGATTAATTTAGTCATGCAATGTTTTCCTCTGCCGTCTTCGGTTTCTTTTTCTATTTAAACTGCTTGTATAAAATTATTTTATTATTTTTATTTTACACAAATGAGACAAACAAACGACATTTATCGGGAAAACAACATCAATTTTTATTATTTATTGTTTCTTAAACAATGATGTAAAACCCACTATTAAATAATTAATAAGTACCAATCAAAATGTCGGCTTTCTCGAAGTTTAATTGTATTTTATGGGAATGGCATGTTTTGCCTTGCTAAGGCATAATCATTAAATTTCATAATGCCTTAGCAAAACAGAAACATACCACTACCATAAAATATAATAAAACTTTAAGAAAACAGACGTTTTCATTCGTATTAATTAATTAGATTAATATTGTTCTTCCGGTAATAAACATATTCTTTCTTCGAAACACATCGAAATACAATAACTAATAATCTTTTTTTTATATTTAAATATACTTAACGTAAATACTTTGTTATTTTTGTAAAAAATATTTTAGTTGTTACTAATGCCTTTACTTAGACTGCATAATAGTGAATAATTCAATATACATTCAGTAATGAGATTTTCCTACTGAAAATTTTAGGAAATCAAAATATTTTATCACTGTTTTTTATTGCATTGATATCATAAAAGCGTTAAATAGATATTTTGGCATCTAGCATCATAATTTTACCATTATTCTGTATACATCACAAGATAACATTAATCTCTCAGTGATTATTTATTTAATTCTTTAAAAGAAACATTTTGTATATTTGTGAACTGGGTGTATTTGTTTACTTTAAGAAAATTTCAATGATGATTTACGGTACAGCACATGCCCAATATACGAACGTAAACATCCACACCTCAATATAATCATCTATATATCTTTCTGAAGAAGGTGAGAAAAAAATAATCTCGTATTCTCTTGGCAATCAAAATATACAAAATTGTTATACGAGAATTAATAATCTTAATATATAAGAAGTCTTTATTTTAAAATTTATTCATATTTTTACAGCGTAATTAACAAAGCAGTTGATAATTTATTATTTCTAAAAAAAAACTTATCATCCAATTTAGTAAAACTGAATTGACAATGAAGCTATAAATAAAAAATACTGGACACAAACAATAAATCTTCTTCTTCTCCCGGTGTCACGTCAGGTCTCCCCGAAAGAGTAAGCGCAATGCAGTCTTATTATTATAAGAAAATTATATTATAATAAAAACCACATACTAGGCCGTAAGCACCATAAACATTTTTTCCAACATGGAGATTTATGGGGCCGTATGCAGTGGCGGTACTCCCATAGAAGCCCAGAAGCCCGGCTTGCGTAAGAAATTTTGAATCAAAACCTCTTCTGGCTTACAGAGGTTCAGCTCTTGTGGCTGTTCCTCTTACGTCTGATGGGAACATTGTTGGGAGATGATTTGGTGGGTTGTTGATTTATGGGGGGGGCTAGATTCCTTAGATTTGGGGGGTTTGATTCAAAATTTCTTACGCAAGCCGGGTTTCTGGGCTTCTATGGGAGTACCGCCACTGACCGTATGTACAGCCATATCAGTATTGGAATCCGTAAGGTTACTGTGTCTCGTGCCGTGATCTCATTTTATTTTGATTATAAATGTGAAATTAATGTTAAGTACGACTACGATTGTATTATTACTTCTTATGCACGTGTGACAAATATTTTAATATGATAAATTTGTGTTTCCGAAGTGCTGGTATATCAATTTGGCTGCCTAACCTATCTACATTGAAGATTCTACAATACATAATATTTTCAAAGAATGTGATGTAGAATCTTTTCCATTTGTAAAGTACAAACAATATTAATAAAGTACCATTGTTAAAATTGTTTATTTTTATCAATTGTTTCGTAAAAGTCGCCATATTTTTTACAAATTTTTGACATTTGACAGCTGTCAGATCAGATCGGCCCCATTTTTAATTCAAGATTACGGCCTGGTAAACAGTGATTTCGGGACGTCGTTGGTAGGCGTCTCTGCCTCTGGCAGATCGAAACAGCTCCTCGACGCTCTTTTAGCCGGTCCAGTATCTTACGTCGTTAAGCCAGGAGATTCGCCTCCTGCCAGCACCACGTCTATCCTCTATGTTTCCCACAATGAGAGAAACAATAAATTGTAATTTTTGTAGTGAATAAATTGATATTTTCCCTTTTTATGGAAACAATAAACGCAACTCCCGACTGATTTAATATTTAACTTAGAACCCCACTTTTTCAAAATATCCCATAAAATATAAACAACCAATAGCTTTCATTACTAAATAACATTGTCAAAGCGCCCTTAAGATGAGTTGTTCACGAAAACGGCGCTATACAAATTAGCCTAATTATTATTATTAAATGCATATTTATAATATTATTCTCTCAATAATGCAGTAAATAATATCTTCAAAACTATAAACTCTTCGTAGAATAAAACATTTAAATTCTACACAAATCTTCTAACTAATTAGAATGATCTATTTAAAGTATAATAAATTACACAATCATTAACGATATGTTTGAAAAACAAAACTAATTTATAATTAATACGCTCTATATTTTATTATTTCTTGAAATATCAAGATTTTTGTAATTTAAGTACAGGATAAAATAATAATCAGGTTATTACTAGGGGGCTTTGACGTATCCCTTAGATACCCGGAGGGATCATTGGGGAAACCCTTATAAATAAGGCTTTTTTTTCACTCACATAACAAAACATCAAATGATTTTATGATACTTGAATCAAATTGTGAAAAAAAATCTAAAAGTAAATTTATTTAGAAATGAAATAACTGATAACTCATATTTATTGATATCAAAAAGTTTTTTTTAATAACATAACACTGATAGTACATGATTTTGGACATTTTTAACGCTATTTATAATTGGGTACATATTTTGTTTCGTTTCTCTTACTTTCCTTATTAACAAATTATCAAATAAAACATGTAACAAATTCAATATAACAGAATTTAATCCATCAGAAATATAGCATAACTTTCTGGCATTATATCAAGTCCGATTTCCGGTCATTGCAGTGTGATTGTCACAGTGTCTTTAATCTGGCGAATAATTCACGTGATGATAAAATAGCGATAGATTAGCTACCTCACATGATACGAGAATTAAAGTTATTTAGTCAGAAACATGACATGAGTATCAATAGCTCTAAAGTTATTTACAGTAATTGGGTTCAAATATCTTGCTGTATACAAAAATGTGGAAAGCAGCGAGAAACTACCGCAGTAAAAAGAAAAACTTTTCTTCTTCTTCTTCTTCTTCAGCCTGTATTGACCGTCCACTCCTGGACGAAGCCTCCTCTCGCATTTTCCATTCTCTTCTATTCTGAGTGATCCGCATCCAGACTCTTCCCGCACTTCTCCGGATATCGTCGCACCAACGCAACTGTGGGCGCCAAACTCCACGCTTTGCCGTCCTTGGCCACCAGCACAGCAGTCGCCTTGTCCACTTTTCATCTGGATCGCGAGCGACATGTCCCGCCCATCGTCACTTGAGGGTTGCGGCCATCTTGATAACATCGTAAACCTTTGTCCTGACTCTTATGTCATCATTTCTGAGTCTGTCCCGTAAACTGATACCCAACATGGCTCTCTCCATTGCTCTCTGAGTGACTCTTAGCTTGTTGGCACTTTTTTGTGACATTTTGACTGTCTCAATACCATAAGTGAACACTGGCAGGACACAGGGATTGAACACTCTTCTTTTCAAGTTGATGGGTATTTTCGGATTTTTCAAAAAAAAACTTTTGAGTATGAAATAATAAAACACTTTGTATTTTAGCAAGGGGAGGTTATTATAATTGATGCCAACTAGAAGGCTCAAGTGGCGTCCCAAGAACCAGCAAAGATATTTATTAACTTCGCTGTAAACCAATCCCTAGAATTGAAACTAAAAAAATATATCCTATGAGAGTAAGATTGTTTGCTACCTATTCATGTGCGGATCATGTAAATACACTATCGTTACTTACTTCTACGACGCCTAGCGAATATCTCAGATGGCTGACAGACAGATTAGCTACATAGCAGAAGTAGCAAGTATGGGCCCTGCGTTTCTGGAAACCCATTGAAAAGATAAGACACGTGTTTTACAAATGGCTGACAGACAGATTAGCTACATAGCAGAAGTAGCAAGTATGGGCCCTGCGTTTCTGGAAACCCATTAAAAAGATAAGACACGTGTTTTACAAATGTAGAAAACGTTTTACGAATTAACTGGTCTTTAATTATTACAAACTATAGTGGAAAACTATAGTGGAAAATTGTAGTGGAAAACTATAGTGGAAATCGTATAAAAGTGAGTTTAGGAGCATAAACGTCTAAATAACCTTTCCCTTATGAATATATTACGTTATTTATTTAGAGAAATCGATGTATTTAGAGTTATTTCTACATTTTTCACATTGAGATACTTTTTAATGTTTTTATTTTATTTTTTATCTTATTTATTTATCTGTTCATATGCACATGGCATTACGAGCACATTGCTTTAAATACTGGTCAAAAGTCTATAGCAAGGAAGACCAAGAAGAAGTGAATATTTTAAATATAATACAATTATTTTATAAACTGTTGAATTTAAAAACTTTTATGTATCACAATTGTATTTTTATTTTACTTGACAGCTGTTTCGTCAACCTTTGTTGACATCATCAGGTGTTACAATAATATATCAAATGTCAAATTTTCGTGATTTTTCGAACCTCCGTGGGTATTGGAAATTATTACACATAAAGGTTCGAAAAATCACGAAAATTTGACATTTGATATATTATTGTAACACCTGACGATGTCAACATAGGTTGACGAAAGAGCTGTCGCGGAAAATAAAAATACAATTGTGATACATAAAACAAAGCTTTTTTTTTATTTAACAGTTTATAATGTTAAAGTATCATAGTATTTCGGCCAAAACGTCAATTGTCCAAAAAAAAAAGTGGACAATTATTTTAATCTGTAAACCTTACCAATCAACGATATTACATGTTTTGTTCACTATTCCCTGATTGATATTGTAAAACTCCATATTAAATATAGTATCTTAAATTCGCTTTCACTATTCAGTTATTTAAAAAATGATAAAAATGTCTTACTTAAGTCTTCTTCTTTCTTTAGTTCCTGTCGATCTACGTATATGCCGCAGTTTCGCGTTCTTGAAATATTGATAACCAGCTATCATACCATCGATATATAAAATATCTGTCAAATGTTGTGTTTCCACTAGGATATTGTAAGTGTATTTACGTCGCAGATGTCACTCTAGATATTATACCAAATCCAGACTCATGCCAAGTCACTTGTCCCAAACGTTTTAGCAAGCACCCGCAAACCAAATACTATCTCCAAACTTACGTCAAGCGCGGCATGCATGAGAGTAGACATCTACACACTTGCATACCAATCTCGGCTTCTCCATCGAGGATATCGGACACAGAAGTTGGTGTAACGGCAGTCATGTGAACGTCTACATTTTAATAACAATATTTTGTAACATGTACATAATTTCAATGAATGCTTACAAAGTACATTTTAAATTATTCATATTACAAAAGGTTATAGCAAACTCTTCCGCAAACGAAACACTAAAATACATTATTACTTTTAAAATATTGCTATTTCACCCAAATATTACCACACCTCCGAGAAGAAGGGTGGCTGGAAGACTCTCCAAGAGATGGAATGACAGTTGGAAATCCACATCGCAAGAGGCAGCAAACTCTGCACAAACAAGCCCCAACGGCGTCCAATCAGTATAAGAAGAAAAAGAAGAGCTATATATCAGGGCCTTTTTTATATAAGGAACTAAATTTATTTCATCATTGCAATATAATTATTTTTTTCTTAATAATCTAAATTTATTTAATTATTGCAATATCATTAAGAGCGAAAATGGCCGTTCACAATGGAGTTCTGGTCCCAACCCTTGTGTATGGAAGCGAAGCATGGAACTGGCAGAAGAAAGATGAGAGCAGAATAATTGCGGTATAGATGAAGTCCCTAAGACGTGTGTGTGGTAGAACGATGTACGACAGAATCTCAAATGCTGATATTAGAAAGGAATGTAGAGCGAAAGAAAGTATTATGAACAAAATTATGAAAGGATCGCTGCGTTGATTCGGACATATGGAGCTCATGGGTGAAGAAAAAATGGTTTAAAAAAGTATACGTTAACGATGTACATGGAGTACGGAGTCGAGGTAGACCGAGGAAAACATGGCATGACCAAATTAATCCAATTTAAAAAGGTTGGTCATATCGGAAGCCGGAAGAATCGACATGCGTGTATGACTGTGAGGAAGCTAGAGAGGTATGTCAGGATAGAGTAGTGTGGCGGTCCATTCTCTCTGCCCACCCCTGCGGGGAAACGGCGTGATGGTTTGTTGTTGTTGTTGTTGTTGTTGCAATATCATATTCGTGGAGAACAGTAACTCTGAAGTGAGAGATGTATGGTATTTCCCATATTTACGCCCCGTTAATAGCTATAGCAATAGTATTTCTGAAGTAGATTCAAGAGGCGAGATACTCGCTCATGTTAGAGAGGGTTCAGAAAAGATTTCTTAGATATCTCTACATGAGGGAGTTTGGTAGCTATCCGCGGCTTTATCCCACTGCAATCCTCTTGGGCATGCTGGGGACCAATAGTTTACAGATAAGAAGGGATGGGTGCACACTTACTAATTTCTTCAGACTTATCAGGGGATTCTTTGAGAATTCCGTCATTCTGGAGACTATACATCTTTATGTTCCGGATGGTTATCTTCGACAGCGTCAGCACAGACTGTTTTATCTCCCAACATGCAGAACCAACCTGCCTCTGGTAATACCGGTGGGGAGAGCAATCAAACTGCTGAACATGATCGCTTCATGATTTGATTGAAAATACCGACACCGAGCCGAATGGCAGTAAAGTTTAGCAAACCAAGAAAAATTAACCTTCCACACTCTGTGCTTGTGGTTGCTTGCAACGCGTCGCGGCGCTTGTCACGAATCTGAGTGTGGTTTTAGATGTACACTAATAGTTACACTTATCGCCTGGCTCTGGTGTGTGATTTAGCGATATTATGTCCCCAATCACCGAGATGAGTCCCGCATCTGCGATGATTGTCACGCGCTGTCCTCCCGCTCGGACTTCCTAGACCCCGCGGTAATGACTATCCGGGAAACGACAAAAAAACGTTTAACCAATAAAGGCAACGTAAACTAAATATTTACGGCACTTTGTGTCAAGTATTTCTTCAATGCCTAATGCTAATATAATTGGCGTAGAAGTATGAATTATGCGACTGCTGCCTAAAACGTATTGTACATTGCTACCATTTTGCTATTTGAGAATTGCTTTTGACCGCATGTAACCTCTAAGCTGTTATTTTATCTTATACCACTTATCTTGACTAAGATATTTTATTAACATCATTTATTCATCATCTGATTCAAAACGCTCATGTAGGTTACAATTGTAATAATTTATATTCATATTCGAAGAAGAAAAACTAACTAACCATCACGCCGTCTTGCCAAAAGGGTAGGCAGAAAGAATGGACTGTCACACTTTAACCGATGCGGCACTCCATCCTTCTCTTTTCGCCCCGCGGGAGACGCGGTGTGATGGGTTGCGAACCTCATCGCCACAGTTTATTTATATAGTTTTGAAAACCCAAAGAAATAATTGTCTCTTATTTCAGATTTCAACCAAACCTGTTTCTGTGTACCTATTGTTTTTATTTAGTATTAAAAGCATGTCCAGCCCATTGCCATTTGGCAATGGACTGAACATGTGTGCCGACGGGATGATCAAATCAAATCAAATCAATCAAATCACTTTATTAACTCAAAAGACATTACAAACAGCAAAATACGAGTATTTAAAGCATCTATTAAGTACAGATAAAATATTATAAAAATATAACATAATACCAGGAACGTATTAGAGATGGTTCGACATTAGGAAGACAAGATACTTTCTAAAGTCAAGAGTATTTGTCCCCTGAACGTACCTTTACTAATATGATGGAAGATGGAGCCAGAGGGTTACTGAATGGAGGCCAAGGTTGGACCGGAGAAGTGTCGGGAGACAACCAACCAGGTGGAGCGATGATATTGTGCGGACGCGGACGGCGGGAAGGGCTTGGAGAACACTGGAGAGAGACCGAGAGGGATTGCGTGGCGGTGGAGAGGCTTACGTCCAGCTGTGGATGGAGACAAGCTGACGAAGAATATTAAAAGTAATATGTACAATGCCTTATCGTCATACATAATAATATTATATGAATAAAATATCTCATAGTACTTTCACAAGTTATGGCAGATAAAATACGTAACAACTTCTAAAAAAATTACATCTGCCCAAATTCGTGTACCATTTGTGGGCTTGGCTTTAGCTTAAACTATTGTTAAATTAGTTAATGAGTATCAGTGACGTAGTCTATAGTGTTCAGTGGCTTATATAGTTCTAACCTTCCTCGTTGAACAATAATTAATGTCGCCTGTATCATCCATTTTTAATGTGAAGTTTCGCAACCAATATCTCACCGTATTCCCTCGTGTAAGTATTCTCACATATATAATATGTACGTTGTGTTACCAAATCTAAAATTAAATTATCTATAACTATTTTGTTAGGTATAAAAAATGTTTACGTGTTAATAAAATTCTATAAATAAACCCACTATTTAGGAACATGATTTCTTATCGGGGTAATATTTTTTCAAAGCACACATCAACATCAACAGTTTGATTAATGTCAAAATCGCATGCTAAATCAAATCTCCCCGCTGGCCGGTGCGGACCCATTCAATCAATCAACCATCAGCTAGCTGCATGCATATTTTTAAATGCATGCACCTTTTAAAAGATGACGTGCATTGTGACTGACGTCCTTGAAACACTTAGAAACTTCCGGCCCGAGCGGTCGCAATCGTTGCGTGTGTGACTAGCTTTATCGGCTCCGGGAAAATGGTTTCAAATTTAAAAATGAAAATTTTATGAAGAAAAGCCAACTTAATAATTAGGTTCTGTTTATGTGTCCCAATTTCAACAGAGTTGTCCCATATTGGTGCTGTGTGTTTCCGTGTCCCGATTTGTGATAAACCATATATTTTACTTATTTCAATAAAGTATTTTAATATTCTAAAATAAACAAACAAACCATCACGCCGTTTCCCCGCAGGGGTAGGCAGAGAGAATGGTCCACCACGCTACTCTATCCTGATAAACCTCTCTAGATTCCTCCACATTCATACAACGATCATACACGCACGTCGATTCCTCCGACTTCTAACATGACCAACCTTTAAAATTTGTTTAATTTGATCATGCCATGTTTCCTCGGTCTACCTCGACTCCGTACTCCATTTACATCGTTAACGTATTCTTTTTTAACCATTCTTTCTTCACCCATGAGCTCCATATGTCCGAATCAACGCAGCGATCCTTTCATAATTTTGTTCATAATACCTTCTTTCGCTCTACATTCCTTTCTAATATCAGCATTTGAGATTCTGTCGTATATCGTTCTACCACACATACGTCTTAGGAACCTCATCTCTACCGCATTTATTCTGTTTTCATCCTTCTTCTGCTAAAAATCATCCAAAATAGGTGTGACATTTAAGCTTTGATTTAAGTTAACTTTTTATATTAAAAAATCGTTTTCATTCAAAGTGGTTTTCCTTTTCATCTACGACTCGTATGATTTCAAATGTGTTGAAATGTAAATCTTATCAAAAGGGTACAACTGGTACATAAATTATTCATAATAATATGTAAGTTATATACTGTATGAATATTGTATTTTATTATTATTAATTTAATTTAAAATACTAACCAATCATCTCGCCGTCTTTCCGAAGGGATAGACAGAAATGATGGACGAACACGCCGTTATTTCTTGACATTATTTCTCTCGCTTCATCAGTCGAATTCTCTGTATTAAATGTTCTGGTTATCAGGGACACGACAAATTTCAAAGCTAGAACAATTATTCTAACATCATCGTCTCGGCACCCTACAGAGTTTAATTGAATGTATCAAATTGAATATTTTAAATTTAACTAATAGTAAAATGATTATTTCATCGTTGGTTTTGACAACCTGTACAAATATGCATACTTTTTTATAGAACCAAATTTACCTTGTGCTACAGCACAAGGTAAATTCATAATTGTCGTCATAATTTTCTTAACTACAGTTAAGAAAATTATGACGTCACATGCTGCTTTCCATTTGGAAGTTTTCGAATATAAAATCAACACTGAAC
Organism: Lepidostoma basale; assembly: GCA_022606425.2. Classification (NCBI taxonomy): domain Eukaryota; kingdom Metazoa; phylum Arthropoda; class Insecta; order Trichoptera; family Lepidostomatidae; genus Lepidostoma; species Lepidostoma basale. The sequence goes on along the minus strand of JAHDVF020000814.1, from coordinate 6,898,592 downwards.
ACATATGAAATGTTTTTTATTCATTATTATTAACTTTTACGGCCTTCGTGGCCGAGTGTTAAGTGCATTGACTGCCACCCCGAGGTTCCGGGTTCGATTCCCGGCGAGGACAGTGTGATTGTCACACTCTCTTTGGTCTGGTGTAGAATTCACGTGACAATAAAATGGCCATAGATTAGCTACCTATCACATGTCACGATAATCAGTATGACAGCTTTACTATACCCTTTACATCGATTTGGCTCCTGCTGTCATGATGTAAAGAGCGATTCAACAAAATAATAATAATAATAATAATAATCGAATTCAAATTTCCTCCACAGAATCCTTGGACACATTCAAGATGATCAGACATGTAGAAAAATATTCAACGCGAAGCTCTACGATGTACCTGTATATCTTTAAATTAAAATATTACGTTGGCGAGGATATTTGCATCGCGTAAAGGATCTGTAGACCCCAAAATGGGTGTTGTTTAACAACCTAGGGGCGAAGAAACGTCGACAGACCGGGACTGCGACGGTTAAATGGTCTCATGGTAGACTGTGGAGCAGAAAAACTGGAAGGCGGCAGCCAAAGACAGGACAGGATGGATAAGTTTCTTGGAGGAAGCTAAGATCCACCAAAGACTGTAATGCTGAAGAACATGATAATGATGATATAGAGTGTTTTTTTAGAGGTTTGGTTATTAAACTGGCAACATTGTTTCTACAGACTGTCAATTTGACAGTTGACAGTTGATTTGTAGTCAGTGCGTTTTGCCATTTCACTCAGTTGCTCGATAAAGTTGTCGAAAATTGGACTTCACGTTTGCGCTTCATTCGAGCTAGCCGTGGCGCTCATATCCCCGAAATCATGTTTAAACAATAATAGCATAAAATTATCTATTAAATAAATCCAATATCATAGACATTAACATTATTTTAATGTGTTTTTATTTTATTTTATATTTGTATACCTCTAAATAAAACACCCTTATACACAAAGGGTGTATTTTTTACGCTCAAATGATTTCGGGCATATGAGCGCCACGGCTAGCTCGAATGAAGCGCAATCGTGAAGTCTAATTTTTGAGACCTTTATTGAGCAACTGAGTAATATGGCAAAACGTACTAACTACAAATCAACTGTCAACTTTCAAATTGACAGTCTGTAGAAACAACGTTGCCAAACCTGTAAAAAAACATCCTATATTATCGATTTCAGCTTGGCCTCCCAGCAAAGCTTTTACTTTCATTTTTAGTTATCCTTTTCAAGATCTCTTCACAACATGCTTCAATTGTTTTTTAATCACCTAAACTTTTTTAAGCCAGTAAGGTGATCATATTCTTCTTTATTCAATAATATTTCATGCAATCGTCCCTCACCGTCCTGCGGAATTAGCGTGATGGTATGAATATTATATAACGTATTTTCATTTATATACAAACATTCAAGGGAAAGAAGTTATGTAATAAATAATTCATTCTAATCGGCAATCTGACCTTTCGCGGAGTTATGTGTGCAGTTTTCACATAAATGGAAATGTCGGTTACTTCTAGCTGTGAAGATAATGTTTTCATACTTAATTTATGACTAACTTAAAGCCTTTTCACTCAAATAATTTATACCAGTTTGAAGGACTTTTGAATAATGATACACTTTATTAATAATAAGATTTTAATTCTTCACAATAGTACAAGGAAATGCACAGAATCGAAAACTAAATGAGAGCGAGCTTACCTATCACGTATAAATTCAAACCCAACTTAAAATATAATAACTGTAAATAATCTTATATTAATTTACCTAATGTAGTTTTTTGCCGAAAAAAATATAATATTTACCTGTACCTACCCTGTTACAGTTAATTGTAAATATTTATGTATGGAAGTGAAGCATGGAACTGGCAAAAGAAGGATGAAAGTAGAATAAATGCAGTAGAAATGAGATCTCTAAGACGAATGTGTGGCAAATCTGTTCATGATAGAGTGACAAATGCAAGTATAAGAAGTGAATGTGGTGCGAATGAAAGTGTTATGAACAAAATAAGAAAAGGGTCATTAAGATGGTTTGGACACATGGAAAGAATGAGTGAAGACAGAATGGTAAAGAAGGTATATGTAAGCGGCGTGAACGGAGCTAGAAATAGAGGAAGGCCGAGGAAAACGTGGCACGATCAAATCAATCAAATATTGAATGTCGGTCACGTGAGGAATCGGAAAAATCGACGTGCGTGCATGACAAGATGTATGAATGTAGAGGAATCGAGAGACGTATGTCAGGACAGAACAGTGTGGCGTTCCATTCTTTCTGCCTACCCCTCCGAGGAGACGGCGTGATGGTAAGTTAGTTAGTTAGTTAGTTAGATGTTTTAAATTAGAAGGGTTAAAAATCGTATCAGTAAACACGCTCAATATAAGAGTAGTTTTAACTTTCTCAAAGAAATCATTAGTGTATTTTTCACATTTCCCATCACCATAGAAGTATTATTGTCATCACAATCAAAACTTGTAATAGTATCATTAAATCATTTTCTCTCTGTTAATAATTTAAAATTATAGGAATTTCACGATTTTATAATGTAATTAATCTATAAGTTAGTTTTCTCTACTCCTTTTTCACATAATTATTAAGAATATAATAAATATTTGTTAGTTTAAACGGTTCAATTATGTTAGACAATGATGTTAGTTTTAAATGTAATAATTGTTTGTATATAAATATGTAACCTTAATGTATTATTACTTGTATGACACACAACACTCCATGGTGAATGTGTCAAATAAATAAAAATTAAAAAAAAATAATAATAAGAGTAGTTTTCAGTTAATGGGCGGCATATGGCAATTCGTAAAAGTTCTTTGTAATGCGTACTTCGAGTACTGACATATGGAGCAGAAACGCTAACAGGAAACACGAAAGTGCCACGCTACTTATAAGACTTTCAGACCGGATAAGAAATACTGAAATACGTAGAAGGTCGGGAGTAACAGATGTCGTCGAAAGGGTGGCTAAGCCAAAATGTTTATTTGCGGGAGATGTTGCCAGATTGGTAGACAGTAGATGGACCAGAATGGTGATGAAGTGAAGACCCCGCGAAGATAAACGAAATAGATGGAGACCCCCCACACACGATGGTCCGTGACATTCTAAGAATTGCTGGCGATTGGATGCGAAAAGCACAAGACATGAACACGTGGAGAAATATGGGAGAGGCCTATAGGTCCTGCAGTGGACAACAACGGCTGTTTAAGTAAATAAATAAGTACTTAGGTATATACTCGTAGTTTTCAAAGTTTCCCGTCATACAGATAACTTACGTAAGTCCCTATTAACTAGAAGTTAAAACTTAATACGTAAAAAAAAACATTTGCAATGATTATCAAACGTCAAACAATATTTCATAATGTTTTTCTCGACAACAGAAGTTTATTGAATAATGTGTTCTAATAAATGACATTAATTGAAGCATCAAATTGATCGCGTCTAGGTATAATTATTGAACTATGTCCGTTGATAAAAAATAAATTGTTTTATCATATGCGTAGGTAGTTATTCATTACTTTTATATTATTGTATTAAATTTAGTCAATACTAAAAACATTATAATTACTTAGTTAGTTAGTTATAATTACCTTTCGATTAGATATAAAATACACATATTTCACAATAACCCCCTAAGCAAATTATAAAAAGTTTTTTTTTTTTTTTCATTTCAATTATACTTTCAATTACTTAACTAATATTATTTTCACTTTATTTTTTTAATGTTAAGGTGTTAACACTGGAATTCCATTGTTAAAACGATGGAATTGAAAATCAAACGTTGTTTATATTCCACTTTTAATTTATTAAATATCTTTATACAATAAAAAATATTAAATACACGGGATGGAGGTCACCTCTGAAACATTGTGGTGTTTAATCTTTTTGTTGTATAAATATATTTAATAAATTACAAGTGGAACGTAAACAGCTTGGTTTTTATTCCAAAATTAATTTTCCAGTTTAGCTAATACACTAATCACTTTCTGTTCATTTCCTCGCGCATTTTGTTAAAAAACAGAATATATCATAATATTTTTAAATGCTCTGATTTTACTTATGTTAAATAATATACGACGACTTATACGAAGCTAAACCATTTGATATTTATTTTCAATACTTCGTCACATCCCGGGTGATCCGCTGTTGTCCGAGGCCAACTCTATTGAGGAACAATGGCAAAACGGATTTGATGATTATTTCGCTAAAACGTAATTGCGTCCATTACATCCACACAACACCCGCTGTTTAGCTGTGTGAATATTGAAGGTATGTCCATTAACTAAATAATAAAACGATATCTTTTCTTATGCAAAATGTATAAAATTTTAAATAAAAACAATATGAAAACGTTGTTTTCGTGTACTTAAGTTTATAACTTGTGTTCTAACAATTGATTTTTAAAATCATTATATTTCTTGATAAATCCAAATACTTTTATTGGGGTTTTTTATTGTTAGTGTTAAAAAAATTATTGTTAGTGTTAAAAAATACTATTTGTTTTGCTACACCTACGATAAGAGTATAAATATTACAACACAACAATAACAGTTTTTATATAATTTAATTCAGAGTTATCTTCTGAAATTCTTTTATATGTTATTTTGTATAACCATTATAAAGGGGACATTGCATTCGAGTGGGTAGGTACCAAACGAATTTTCTTCTCATGGATGCCATAAATGCCGCAATCATATAATTTATACACGTAGTTGGTCGCATATTTCGTTGCCAGTATCGGGTTATCTGAGGATCGGGTGAACCTTTATCCCTCCGCAGGGATTAAATCATGGGGATATACTATATACATATTTTATTTTGTACATCGATAGTAGGTAGATTCATAGATACACATGCAAGTTGAAAAAATATTCACAATTTATCAACATTTTTTCTGTAATAATTTACATATTGTTACTTTCGTAGTTATATAACTTTAAATTTATTTTGTAAACCCAAAATTTCATAAAGTAATTCAATTTATGAAAGTAAATGCAAAAAATAATAACAAAAAGAACATAAATAACCTGCAAAACGGTAGTCAAGTTTTTGGTTTTAGCATATTCTTGCCTTTATAAATAAATGAAGGTTCGGTTTTATTTATGTGTATATTAAACTATTTTTTTAATCAAAATGTGGCGGCAGCTATGGACGATAATTAATTATTCCGGATCTCTTTTATCTATGACTGAACGACCAATCACAATCAAGTACGTACAAAGATTGTCATTTATTTATTTAATTTATTTTATTTTACGGGGTAAGTTGAACCATTCAGAAAAACATTAAATTTTCATATCCAAAAACATTAATTTGAAATTGATTTGGCCTGAATTGAAAAATTTATTTTGTTCTGTATAAATGAAGACTTTAACATAATCACGTAATCAGCAAATAATCCAGAAATATGTTTTTTGAAGAATGTGCTCAAACATCAGAAATATTTTAACCAAATATTTTTTATGATAGCAATACTGTCTATGACAACTGTTTGTTGATGATTGGGTGAAATTTTTGTTCGCTTAGAAAAAGTCGTGGGCCGGATACTGGTGCGAAGGTATGACGATTTATATGATTTTTCATTTATTTTATATCTTTTATTGTGCAACCGTTAGTTTTTTTCAACAAGAATCTCTTTATAATAACCTGCTTTCTAATTTCTTTCTGCCGACTCCATTAACGTCCGCGTGCCGCATTCGAACGATTTTGTTTTTTTTCCTCTTTATCTCTAAAATTCTAATATAATATATGATATATTATCATTTGGTTCTCATTTTGTCGGTGCTATTGAAGCTTTGTGCTTATTTTAATTGAGTTCATTATAATAATTTTATTTCTTCATTGCAAACTATACACGTTTTACCGGCAAGGTTGGGTTTCACGATACCCTAATTCAATTAAAGGGTATTAGAGTAACGAAAGTAGGATGTACATTACAGTTAAAAATTATTAGTTTCATCATTCAAATCAATTACTTTCATGTGCTAAGTTCTGCCGCATTCCAATTTTCTTACGATTGGTTCAAAGTGAGTAATTTACAACTAAATTCCAAATCCTCTCTTATCTTTCAAGGTTTAGTTGCTTTTTGAATTTTTAAAGTTATAAAGAATTCGATGTGGTGTCATATGTATTCAACATAATAATCTCGAATTAATTATCATTTAAATTTTTTTAGTATATAAATAAATATTTGGTTCATTCAACTTTTTCCACTTATATATATACCCATTCATACCACATTAAATAGAAAACAAAGGAAGAACGAAAAATAATTTTATTTGTTTCTTTATATATTTTTTATTCATTGTCTCCTTTGTTTCAGATGAAGCCTAACTTCCTGTTGTTGGGCGTATTTAGCCTTTTCCTGGTGTCTTCCTTAGACATACATTTTGCAAATGCACAAGATGATGATGATTTTGATGATGGAGTAGTCACAGAAGTAAGTAAAAATTTTAATAAGCGTGATTGACATATGAGCATCTCCAAGTGTCATCTTAATGTGGAGGCTTTTATCCTAAAATTGTGGAAATTTTCAAATCCATTAATGTGCCCACATGTAAAAAAAGTTGTGCCGTTGTTCCTAAAACAATTCTCATCTACATGAAGTGTATTCTTCTTGTTCTGTCACACCTCCATGGTGCATAGGGCCTCAAGGAACCTTCTCCACCAGACTATTGCACGCCTGATGCCTAACATCATTCCAAGTAAGGCCTGCTACTTTAACCTCGTCTTGCAGGGTTCTTCTCCAGGTGGCTCTAGATCTGCTTCGCTTCTTCTTTCGCCCTGAGTGATGCAGGCTGGGTTCCGTCTCAGGGTGTGACCAATCCACAGCATTTGCGTCTAGCGACTTTTTCTCTGCCATGACCCATAGAATGGCATTTGACACTGGGGCCAAAAGATCTTTAATATTGAGCGAAGGCACCTATTTATAAATACCTGAAGAGGCGTGTATTATTATGTTTATATCAAATATTTACGCGAATATGCAACAATTGTTATATTTTCATGTGTAATTTTTGGTCTTGGAATGTGTCACATTATTCGTGCACATATCCTTCGAGCTGAATGAATAATATAAATAAATCAATGTTTTTGCTTCCGTTTCATTTAACCTTGGTTTTATTTAAAATAATCTTATTCTGAATTTATCAAACACTATCCAGGTTTGCAACCAGAATATAAAAGTTTTCTGTGCCTTCATCTAAATATTCGGCATTTCATGTAGCACTTATTAAAGTTGTGAATTAAATCCAACGTTAGGTTGGATAGTGTTCTTTCAAATGTGCTGTGTTGTTTATAAATAATACCAATCTTGTTTATCACTTGTTGAACAATGATGTAAAACTATTTTATATAATTAATATGAACGAAAATTGCTAAGGCATTATCAAATTAAGACATTTTATAAATCCCTAGCAATGTGAAACGTGTCATTCCCATAAATTGAAATAAGTCTTCTAGAAAACATATGTCTTCTTTTGTATTATTTGCCGATCTTATGTTATTTTTTTAATGTTAATTCATAAATATATTTTAATATGTAAGTGGGTTTTTTTGCTAAAAGATTGCAGTTTTGATTTAACTTTTTTTTTTTAATTTAGACATATTTTACTATGTACAAAATAATGAGGCAATGCAAACAAAACCAAGTCATTTAAACTATTTTTAGTTTCTTTGTGCCTTTCTGACTCAACTGAATTTACTTGTCATTGGTTTGGATATTCTTGTATTTCACCTACTGACTAATCATATTTTTGTAGATGCGTTAATTAATAAAAATATTATATTTTTTATGACTAGATTTTAGTTTACTAACATCTTCTCCGATTCATACAATGACTTTTAAAATAATTACAAGACAAACTCTATAATAGCTCAAAAATATTAAATTACATTCACCAAGCAATTCTGAATAACTAAATATGACATTCTGCAGGAAGTGGACTCGACAGAGAGTGAACCTCTGGACTACACGAGCCCTGTAGCTACCCCATCCAAATTTTATTTTGCTGACCATTTTGATGATGCAGACAAAGTTAAATCCAAATGGATCATGTCACAAGCAAAGAAAGACGGTGCTGATGAACAAATTGCCAAATATGATGGAGAGTGGCAGGTACTGAATCTGTTTTATTTTGTCTTATAAAAATTCTTAATGATGGATCATTCCTTACTAAATATATTTTTGTTGTGATTTTAGGTGGAGCAACCCCAAAGACCAATTTTAAAAGGTGATTTAGGATTAGTTTTAAAAAGCAAAGTAAAACACGCTGCCATATCAGCTCGTCTCAACAGGCCTTTCGTGTTTAGTGATAAGCCATTAGTCGTTCAGTATGAAGTTACACTACAGGTTAGTTCCATGCTGTAATCATCATGCTTGTGTTTACAATAAACACTTGTGCCAATCATTTAATCAAAAATAGAATGAACAGTTCAGTATTTGTTTATAATATTTGCATTTGTTATTTGTTTATTACCTTACTGTTCTTACAATTATTGGATGGCACAATTTTCATGTTTGTTAATTCGTTTTTAATTTCTACTACCCCAAATAGGAAGGTCAAGAATGTGGAGGGTCATATATAAAATTGATTTCTTCCGGAAAGGAATCAACCGATCTAAAACTATTCCACGATAAAACACCTTATACAATAATGTTCGGACCAGATAAGTGTGGCAATGATCACAAGCTGCATTTCATCTTTAGGCATAAGAACCCCAAAAATGGCTCACTTGAAGAAAAACACTGCAAAAAACCTAAGTACGTAAAATATCAACCGTGTTAGAAAATTATTATTTTTATACTTGAACAAGTTTTGCTAACTCATCTGACCATGACCAACTCAGCTTCCAACAACTTTCTCTGGTGCTTTGCTATTTTCACGACTTTATTCTGAATTAAATCTTTTTTTTTTTAGTGACCGATTGGAAGAGCCATTCAAAGATAAGCGACCACATCTGTACACTCTGATTGTTAAACCAGATAATTCTTTCTCTGTTTTACTTGACAATAAGGAAATCAACACTGGTTCTCTCCTAGAAGACTTTACTCCCGCAGTTAATCCTCCGGAGAATATTGATGATCCCAGCGATAAGAAGCCGACAGATTGGGATGACCGTGAAAGGGTACATTTATTTTTACATATTTTTGATAAAACATTTTTCTTATGGGATTATTTTTGTTATTTATGTTATAATTATATTCGTGTTTGTCCATAAGATTCCTGATCCGACAGCATCAAAGCCAGAAGATTGGGATGAGACTGCCCCGGCCCAAATTCCGGATCCACAGGCTGTGAAACCTGAAGGCTGGTTGGATGATGAGCCAGAAATGATTCCAGGTACATACAGATTCTCTCGTTTTGTAATAAAAAAAATGTTTTTTTTTGGTCAAAGTTTATCTAGAAGGGTAGACATAGACGACGGACCATTGTTCTATCCTGACATACCTCTCGTATCCTCTACATTCATATACTACCTTTTAATAATTGATGAAGAGAACTTGGAACAGGTGAGGGAATTTGTGTATTTAGGTAGCATGTTCACAGCAGATGCCCGAACGGATAGTGACGTCAAAAGAAGGATTGGTGCGGGTAACAAAGAGAATGGAGCTTTAAAAATAGTTATTGGAAACAAGAATTTATCAATGAAAGCGAAAACGGCCGTTCACAATGGAGTTCTGGTCCCAACCCTAATGTATGGAAGCGAAGCATGGAACTGGCAGAAGGATGAGAGTAGAATAAATGCGGTAGAGATGAGGTCCCTAAGACGTATGTGTGGTAGAACGATATACGACAGAATCTCAAATGCTGATATAAGAAAGGAATGTAGAGCGGAAGAAGGTAATATGAACAAAATTATGAAAGGATCGCTGCGTTGGTTCGGACATATGGAACGCATGGATGGAGAAAGAATGGTTAAGAAAGTATACGTTAATGATGTAAATGGGGTACGAAGTCGAGGCAGACCGAGGAAAACATGGCATGACCAAATTAATCAAATTTTAAACGTTGGTCATGTTAGAAGTCGGAGGAATCGACGTGCGTGTATGACTCGTATGAATGTGGAGGAATCTAGAGAGGTTTGCCAGGATAGAGTAGTGTGGCGGTCCATTCTCTCTGCCTACCCCTGCGGGGAAACGGCGTGATGGTTTGTTTGTTTGTTTGTAATAATTGATTATGTGGTCATACCATCTTGATTTCCCAGCTTTCATTGTTCTTTTTCTATTCACACTACTTATATTCACATATGTATATTCTTCCCTCATACGAGGTCTGTTCAAAAAGTATCGCGAATTTTATATTTTTTCAAAAAGTATTTATTTATTCATGAATATCTATTTTGTCCCCTTCAAAGTAATTCCCCTCGGATATAATACATTTATGCCAACGTTTTTTCCAATCCTCGAAGCACTTAAAAAAATCATTTTTGTGATCTTGTTCAGCTCCTCCTTCGATGCCGTCTTTATCTCCTCAATCGTGGCGTGGCGTCGTCCTTTCATGGGCCTCTTCAGTTTTGGAAACAGGAAAAAGTCACAGGGGGCCAGGTCTGGGGAATACGGTGGCTGCGGCACCATTACTGTGTTGTTTTTGGCCAAATATTCGCGCACAAGCAACGATGTGTGAGCAGAGGCGTTATCATGGTGCAAAAGCCAGTTTTTGTTCTTCCACAAATCCGGGCGTTTCTGGCGGATTGCTTCGCGCAAATTGCGCATAACTTGCAGGTAATATTCCTTATTGACCGTACTACCCTGTGGCAAAAACTCATGATGCACCACGCCCCTGCAATCGAAGAAAACTGTGAGCAAAACCTTCACGTTCGACCGAACTTGGCGCGCTTTTTTTGGTCTTGGCTCATGCGGCAGCTTCCATTGGGATGATTGAGCTTTGGTTTCCACGTCATAACCGTAAACCCATGATTCGTCATCAGTTATGACCCTCTGGAGCACATTTGGGTCGTCACGGACCGAGTCCAACATCTCCTGAGCAATGTTAACGCGATGCTGTTTTTGGTCGAAATTGAGCAATTTTGGCACGAATTTCGCGGCGACCCGACTCATGCCCAAATCATTGGTTAAAATCGAATGGCATGAGCCAATCGATATGTTTAGGTCCTCAGCAACTTCTCTAACGGTGATTCGACGATTGGCTAATACTATTTTCTTCACTTTATCAATGTTTTCGTCTGTTGTTGACGTGCTCGGGCGTCCGGCACGCTCTTCGTCGTTCATATCTTCTCGGCCCTCTGAGAACATTTTGTACCACCGATAAACGTTGCTTTGGTCCAAGGTAGCTTCACCATATGCCACAGTCAACATTCGAAATGCGTCCGCGCACTTTATTTTGTTTTTCACACAAAATTTGATACAGATTCTTTGATCCATTTTTTGGAATAGGCAAAAATCGAAGACGAGCCAAAACACATCCAAGCAAAACAGCTGTCAAAAATTAACTAAACATTCAAAATGGCCGACCTTGTCAGCATAAGTAAGGGACATGAGTACCAACATAACGCTATAAAAAAATCAAAAATCAAATATACGTAGCCAGCGGAAATTCAAAATTCGCGATACTTTTTGAACAGACCTCGTATATTGATTTTGAATGTCCAAATCACCTTAGTTACACACATTCATCTGCCTAACATTCTTCTTTATTTTGTATTCTGCCTAACATTCTTCTTTATAATATGATATTCTATTACACATTGTTTTTCTGCATATTCTTCTTTCGTCATTTTTATTCCATTTATCCTACTTTCATCCATAAGGGTTAGCACTCAGCGCCCTTGAAGTGAATCTCTCACAAAAATGGTGCTATATAAATCATCATCATCATCATCATCACTCCATTATGGAATACCACTTTGCTTCAGTCAATGTATTTCTATTAGCAGTGATGATTTTGCGTGCACTATTTATTTTATTCCCAGCCCCAAACCCTTCTTTTGTTGTCTTTTATAAACATGTTTCAGAGATAGATAAATTTGGTAACTTGCTTTGATTTCTCGCCGGTTGCTCTTATGTCACAATCAATCATACATTCTTCATTTTTAAATACCAAAACTTTAGACTTGAACGCATTCATCACACGGTCACACTTATTACATACTTTGTAATATATATTATTGATATAAAGAATTGCAGATCTTCCATACCCTTGGCGATAAAAATAGTTTTACACCTTTAATGATATCAAACCAATCAGTGAAAACCATGTTTATTTTGGCACAACCTGAATTCCATTCATAAAGAGTTTTTCCATCAACACAATCTTTTATTTTTACATATTTCCATGAAATTTTTTACATATATTTTTTTAATTGGGTTTAATTATTACAGATTCTAATGGAGAGAAGCCCGAGGATTGGGATGTGGAGATGGATGGGGAGTGGGAGGCCCCGTTGACGGAGAACCCGCTGTGCGCACAGGCCCCCGGCTGTGGCAAGTGGAGCCCTCCACTTATCTCTAACCCAGAGTACAAGGGTGTGTGGCGCGCTCCCCTCATACCAAACCCCCAGTACCAGGGCAAGTGGGCCCCTAAGAAGATACCAAACCCAGATTTCTTCCATGACAGCAATCCCTTTAAGATGACATCTATTGTAAGTTATTCCTGTCTTCCTTAAATACCACTTACCCATTACCGTCATGATAATATGCACTGTATTAAATAAATTCAATTATGTATTTAATTCTATGAAAGGAGTGAGTACTATTATTTTAAAGATCTAAACCTTCCTAATCAGTAATTTAAAATAAATTCTTTATTGACAAAGTCACTTACAATAATAATTCCTAGTAGTGGCAGACTAATTCATTTTTCAAAATGTCAAGTTTTGGCGAATTTGAGTTGTGAAATGTCAATAAAATTGGAACTCTGTTTTATTTACACATGGAAATTCATTTAATATTTTTCTTCTATTTTATTTTTAGGCTGCAGTAGGATTTGAACTCTGGTCCATGTCACCATCTATTCTGTTTGACAATGTTGTGGTAACAGATGATGTGGAGGCGGCACGCCTTTGGGCGCAGCAGACTTTCCATCTTAAGGTCAACAAACTTGACCGGGAATCCGTAAGTTTTCATTTTCCTTTGGTAAAATGATTGAACACTTGAGTGCGTAATTTAACGTGTTTTGTAAATGTTTTGATTGTTAGATTTCTCAGTGGGGTCGAATAATGAAAGCTCTCAACTACAAGCCCGGCTGGTGGGCAATTTATTTTGTTTATTGCTCTATACCGGCATCCATTTATATTTGGTATCTTCGCAAACGAGTCAAAGAGGTTTTTTTTCATGTAAAATACTCACCGTGTGAAACCCCTTGTATTTTACCGCAGTAGGCTTGAAGTAGAACTTTACCTTCAATGTGCCGAGAGTAATAATTGAAGATCACCTTACAATTAACCCATATTTAATCAAAATTCACATTATTCCTGTATATCTTGTTTCTTATGTAGCAGTCACAAGAAATTTGTATAATACAGTTTGGATTCATATTCTAGAGAATTATTATTAAATTTCGAAGAGATACATTCAGTATTCTATAGAATTTGATTTCTTTATTTACTTATAATAATTATTAATAACTGTTTAATTTGAAACACTTTTATAATATCAAAAAATTGTAGACATCTTCTGGAATATATGCACCTAGCTATATGATTACAAGCGAAAATTACATAAGTGTGACAAAGACCCTTTTACGTTTTGCAAGCCCAATATGAAGCCCATCGAAAACATGAAACAAAACATATGGACGCAGGAGATTTCGCGGGCATCTCACCTACGCGTAGGTGAGATGCCCGCGAAATCGCCTATGTTCCCCTGCGTACCTACCGTAGCTACGGTAGTTATGAGTGAAATAAAATACGGCGCGTATGAGTGAAACAAAACATACACTTAGGTCATTTCTGCGTATGTCAGCGGAGTCATTTGCAACGCAACGAATTAAATCGCTTTAACTCGATCTAGACAGCTCAAACGCGCAAAAAACATCGTTTAATTATAGATTTTTTAAGGCAAGCCCGGCTTTTCGGCTTGTATGGAAGTACCGCCACTGGTCACAACAGCTATTCTGTTATCAGCTACCATTTGATTGATTACACCTGATGATGCTGACATAGGTTGGCAAAATAGCTGTCGCAACAATTTTATAAAAATTAAGTAAATAAATTATTTCACAACAGGGTTTCAAATTTAACAGTTAATAATGTTAAATTATAATATCCAATAATTATTCTAATTATTATGGAACTGGCAAAAGAAGGACGAAACTAAAATAAATTCAGTAGAAATGGGAACTCTTAGACAAATGTGCGGAAAATCTGTGTATAATAGTGTCAAATGAAATTATAAGAAGTGAATGCGGTGCGAATGATAGTGTTATGAACAAAATAATTAAAAGATCATTCAGATGGTTTGGACACATGGAAAGAATGGTAAAAAAGTATGTGTTAACGATGTAAATGGAACTAGAAATAGAGGAAGACCGAGGAAAACGTGGTATAATCAAATATTGAATGTTGGCCATGTGAGGAGTCGAAGAAATCGACGCGTGTGCATGACACAATGTATGAATGTTGAGGAAGTGAATGTCGAGAGAAATATGTGGAAAGAAAAGTGTGGCAGTCCATTCTTTCTGCCTACCCCTCAGGAGAGATGAATAATTATTATCTTCAATACTTTATGGTCTTTAATATACTCGCTGCTTTTACAACGTAGTCAATTAAATACCCGATGACACCCTAGAACGGATCACCCTAATCGGGAGACATGAAAACAGTGTACTTGGTAAATGATAAATTGTTTTTAAAACAGTCTAAATATATATAATGCTCGAGACGTGTGTTGGAAATGACTGATGACTAGGTATATATGTCAGTATTTTTCCTGTAGATAATTGATTTGTATGTAACGCTAGTAACCCCTTACCTTGTACCGTTGCTTGGTTATGTAGGATAGTGCTTGGAGCTGGTTGGTGAAGACAACTGACCAGAACCCATGGCTGTGGGCGGTGTACGTCCTTGTTATTGCTCTCCTGACAGGATTCTTCATATTTATGTGCTGTTTCCCATCACAGGTAATGAAATTAATGTTTCCAATTACTAACAGGGTGTTCCAGAAGTCGACATCTAGCCGGAAACGAATGATAAGGCATTTATCAATTTCAATGATCAAAGTTTTGTATTTTTTAAATATGTAGTAGGCATTTAAAAAAAAATCAAGAAAATCAACACCCTGTTTTTTTTAACATTTTTCTCATAATAATAATAATAAATTGGATAATTTATAAAGCGCCATTTTTATGAATTACTCATCTCATAACTGGCATTACTTGACGTCGACTTCTGGGATATCCTGTATAGTACACATTTACTTTGATACGAATTTAAAGTTAATGAAAAAGAGAAACACGTATGTATATTTATTTTTACACTGACGACTGTAATTTTGATTTTTCAATGTGTTATGTGTGAAATAATTTGATTTAACAGAATTTTCAGTTTAGATATACTTTTAACGTTTCTTTATTTTATAACTTTAACACACTTTATTACGTAAATAAAAAGGAAAAAAAAAGAAAAGAAAAACATGTTTCGGACACAGAAGCTCTTCGTTAGTGTTGTATGATAAATATTACAAATATTTTGAATAAATTCAAAATAATTATTTAAAGTTCTTGTTGGGGTCTAAATATTAATCTTACAACAAAGGAAGTAAATCAAATATAGGACTTGACGTTAAATTTATTTGATTATTTATAATACTTTCTTTATTTTTGGTCATGCCATGTTTTCCATTACTAAAAGGCGGACACATTCGAAGTCAGAATAATCGACGTGCGTGCATGGTATGATGTATGAATGTAGAGGAAGTCTGAGAGGTAGGCCAGGACAGAGCATTGTGGCGATCCATCCTCTCAGTTAGTTAGTTTTTTTTTTTAATTGCTTTATAATTAGTAAAAGTAATATTTTGGTTATTTATTTTAATTTTGCAAAGTTTTCTGTAGATTTTTATATATTTTTAATAAATACTCTTTGTTTTGCTGCTGTTCCTAGATTTTGAAAATATTTTTTATTTATTTGTATTCAGATTTCCAAATTAGAATATTTATTCATATAAACATACAGTAAATTTTATTTTTATAACTTTGTTCCTGGTTTTATATGATGCATAGTAAGTACATCATATTAGACACATTTAAACATTGTCTATATTCTGAACCATCAAATTGTTGTTTTTTTTTTCTTACTGCATTTTATTTGGGATGGATGCAAAATGTTTGTTTATTATTTTATTTGGGAGTGTGTATTTAAAGATAGTTTTTTTTTTTTTTTTTAAAGCAATTCAAATATTATAAAATTTAATTATCTTTATTGATCATATATAACATACATGTACACGATGCAGGAAAAGGAAGAATTAGAGAAGGAAGTGGAGAAAAAGAAGACTGATGAGGTAACTGTAGACCAGACGCCGGGAGAGGGGGAAGTAGGCGCTGAAGAAGAAGAGTCCAGCCCTGAGAATGAGGACGCTTCACAAGATGAAGAGGAGGAAGATTCACAACCCAGCACCAAGCAGGATCTCGAAGAACCTGAACCCGAGATTAAGGTGACTGTTAACCTATAAACTTCATTTTAAATGTTTATCATTTGGAAATTGTAACTATTCAACTAATCGACTACTACCGCATGGATACATCTTAAATAAATTTTTATTGTATTTGCCCACAGGCTGAGTCCCCAGCAGAGAAGGAAGGTGGTGGCGATATCCTCCGCAAGAGGAAGCCTCGCAAGGAGTGATCTGTTATTCTGCATCATCATCTTCACTAGTCTTTCCGCATTCTTCATCTCACCATTTTCACCAAATAGAAATGCGGGAAATGTATTATGTTTGATCCCTTCATCGTACTAAAATGCTGTGCTCTTTGTTCAACAAATTGCGTATTATTTTTTCATTTTGGTTGCTTCGTGACACTCGTAGTGATCAGTTATTGTGTTAAAATTCCAATTATAACAATTTTGCATCTCCCTTCATCACAACCGTTTTATTGTACACTGGTGCACCTGCGGTAATTAATATTATTGAGAACATGGGAAGCGGAAAAGTGTAATTTCTTAGGTACCATATTGTACATAATAACTTGTAGGTGGTTTTCAAATATTTATTAACAATCTAAATTGTGTTGACTAATACTCTTATATTACAGAGCTGCGGAATAATCACAATTCCATCTAGAAAAATTACTAATATTTTGCATAGCACGGTTTTATTAAACTTGTATTATAATTATGTATTAACTGATTTGGCAGCTATACTCATTTTTGCGCACTTGCATTGTGTGCCTATGTCATTTGGCACTTTGTATAACTCACCCAATAAAGAATTTATACATTTCATTCTTGTTATCTACATTTCTATATTATTTCATTTTTAATTGAACTTTTGATTTAACTAAATAAATAAATTTGACACTTGAGTATTAAAATGCGAATAGGGTGCCATTATTAAAAAATATATATATAAACCATCAATGTAAGTTATATGAAAACATTCACATTAAATACATAAGATATATATAATAATAGAAGTGTATATTTCCAGTACGCTCTTTCCTAAGTGAAAAGATTTTGGAATTTAACATAACAATATCTCTGAATCATTTATGAAAAGATTCTATTTATTTGTTACATATATTATTAATAAAAATTTGTTGTAGTTGCAATTACCAAAGCCGTATTGAAGATACATAATCAAAAGGCCGAGCTTGTATTATGTTTACCTATGTTTGCCTTGACAATATGCTAATATGCCGTTTTAGTTTTTTTGCTGCGAGTAATACTTAGAATGCATGCCATTCTTCTGAACACTAAACCAAGGAAAAATGAAGTTTGTAATTCATCGGTATTATAATATAAAGTTTCTATAATGATTTTTCATATAGGGACATTTGTTTTGTTTATTATTTGAGAAGTAGGTGTATCAAATTATGATGAATGGGTTATAATAGTAATATAATATATTCAATTTAATTTTTAAGTTATTATTGACTGATATCCTAGTACATGTCACTTTTTGTACTTCAAATAAACTGTGTTCATTGGATAAAAATCATTACTTTTACCGAATTATCATGAATGTCACATCACGATGATTTGTACATATTGTCACTTGAAATACAAAACTTTTTGCATTTTGTTTTATAAAAGTTTGAGTTTTAGTCTACAATGTGTGAAATTAAAGTAATCTTTTAAAAAGTTATGTTTTTTCTTGCCCCCACTTCCCCACTTGCATAAAATATTAATCCATCAATCTGTCATATGGTAACCCTTATTTTTAGAACTCCCTTGCAAAGTTGATTACATTTTGGTAAGTATAAAAAATATATATAAATAGACAACATTCATCCAATTTTTATTTAGCTTAAGGCTTTAAAGCTGGAATTCCATAATTATGAATTATTAGTAATAAAAAAAAACACTTTCTCCACTTTACGACCCTACTTATTTTCATATATTAGGTAAGGTAGTTTACCTTCATTATTTGAATAATTATATATCGTTCTCAAAATTAAGTAGATACATATAATGCCCTCAACACATTTTGAAATAAATTAACAATTTTTTCAGAAAGAAAAAAAATAGTAATTTCACAAGAGTTCAATAAGTAAAATGTATTTTGATAATTGAAAATTATTGAGGGGAATGATGTTTATTATTGATAACAATAACAATTTTCTGTAAGTTATTTTTTTTATTATTACATCTTTACACCATTACAGTGCAGCAAAATCGATATAAATATTGGGAAAAAAAAATTAACATCTATCTACAAAGATATTATGTATAGAACCCTATAAATGAGGTCGCCAAGGCAAGAGTGATCTAACCCCAAATTTAGACAATGGAGAAAAATGCGATTGAAAATTTGACGTTTTTTCACCATTTCTTTTTTTTAAAACTGTATGGGTTAGGGTCTTCTTTAGTGATAAACCTTGTTTGTTTGGTGAATGTCTTAAGAATAGTATTTTGAAATAAGTTTAAGTTTTTTTGATGGTTAGACCACTATTGCAAAGACTTCATGGAACAATTTGAAAAAAATGAGGGTTATTCCAATAATGCATTAATGAAAAAGTTGTTTAGTTTTAAATTTCTATTGTCTAAATTATTAAAAATTTAAGTAATACAAAGTAGAAAATTATTCCAAATAGAAAATGAATCAGAAATAATGTATTCCTCGTCCATCGCAGCACCTGTTTTAATATTCTGGTAAAATATGTGGTTAACTGGAGGAATGAAATTCATTAGCTCTATTAGATCCTTTGTTTTAAGCTGACTTATGGCATGCCCATCTGGATAAAGAAGCTCAAGCTGAGCTATTGGTGCTGATGATCGTTTTTTTATATTATGTAATTCAAAAGAAACATCATCGTTATTACTATAGGTACTTATAAAAAAATATGAACGGTTCGCATTTTTTAAATTGCAACCATTGGATTTTTAACCATTCGATCTTGCTATTATTATGAATTTTTCTGTTGGTTATATTTTGCTCCAGGTTCTTAGTTGAGTAGAATTCTCTTGAAGTCATATTAATTATTTTAAAAAGGTTTTTCTTTCTCGTTGCTAAAATGACACTGTTCCAGTCTTCGGGTATGAAAATATTTTTAAAATACTTTTTTTGTTTCTCGATTAAACCGAAGTCTTGGTCATAGAGTAGGAATAAGTGACCACTAACCAAGAATTTGTGATTGATTAATTGTACAGAAAGATTTGCATTCGATGTTATATACCTGGCAGAGATCGAGTAGGTGGGTTAGACCACATTTGACTCTATATATTTTGATTTTTTGTCAGAGCAAAACAAGTTTTTATGGCGATATTTATGTTTCCACTTGGAAATGGTGTGGGTTAGACCAGTAACTCAATTTTTCAAAAAATGGTGGTTAGACCACTCTTGTCCTAGTGGCCTCAAATGGAAGCATAAAAAGTATCTCTTTGTTGATTTTGATATTAGGATGTTCACTAATTTTCTATAGCTGCATCTAAATGGGTCTGTCTCGGATTCCATCTCGTTAAGTAGGAGAATAATACTTCTGTGCGTCAATTTGGGGCACAAAGTAAGGTATTGCTCCTTGCTTTGTTAAAGTTGTATAGAATGTATAGATTTACTTCTATAAATATTTTTGAATTGTAAATATCCCCCTATAATCATTTTAAAAAATACTTTCATTGAAAGATCGTACCATATACTTATCGTATTAATTGTTTTGAAGATCAACATTCCTTTGAAGAAGAGTGAACAATGCAATATTCATCGCGTAAGTAAATGTTCACGTTTGAGGCGGAGATCATATCGTTTTTTTTTTTTTTAATTTAAAACTCAAATGATGCAAAACTATGTACGTACTCGTAATATTACCTCTCTTAATCGATTGCGTCGGTTACAACCTACCCCAATTTCCTGTGTTTTTGGATTGTTCTAGAAAACCAATTGCGATTGATAAGGACAGCCCTAAGGACATGTGCTCGAAAGCGCTAGAATTATCTGTGGTCACCGCTCGCTGACAGGCAAATTTGTGGAAATTTTGTATTTCTTGTTTCATTGTATTGAAGTTCATCCTGTTTATCTGTTTTTGCTGCTTGTGCGCGGTTTGCTTGTGGTTTTTTCCTCAATTTTACCAGATATTGCTCTAAGATATCGTTCTTAACATTGTGCTTACACTGTTTAAGTTATCATTGTGATTTGACTGCCTTTAAAGAACAGCGGTGTATTTTGTATTTTCACTAAATATTTAATATGTCGGATACAGCTTATGACATTACTCCCGAGAAAGATGGAGGAGTTCTCAAAAAGATTCTCCAGGAAGGAGAAGGGACTGAACTTCCTTCTACCGGATGCAAAGTCAGCGTTCATTACACCGGCACTTTTACAGATGGAAAAAAGTTTGATTCTAGTAAGGATAGAAACACCCCATTCGAATTCGACCTCGGAACAGGTTTGAATAGCTATTTAATATTCTAATTATTTTGACCGATTTGTTTCTTGCGTTTGTAACTAACTTATATATTTGTTTTATTCAGAATCCGTGATTAAAGCATGGGACATAGCTGTTGCTACCATGAAAAAGGGAGAAAAGTGTGTGATCACCTGTGCTCCGGAATATGCTTACGGAAAAAACGGTTCTGGTTCAATCCCCGGAAATTCAACCTTGGTCTTTGAGGTAATACTTGTTTTTGCCTGGGTGCCTGTTTACACATATACTGAAATTGATGAAATTTAAAAAAAAAACTGAAATTGAATATTTCCTTATAGATTGAGATGATCAGTTGGGAAGGAGAAAACCTCGGCCCTAAGGAAGACAGAGGAATTATTCGGTATATTGTAGAAGCTGGAACTGGCTTTGATAGCCCCACAGAGGGAGCTTTTGTGGATGGTATGGTGACATTTTATTATTTATACACACAATGGGAAAAGTTGCCGTTTTAAATAATTTTGCCATTAAATAAAGGAGTTTGTGTTCCCCAACCATTTTGCACATGCGGACCGGTAAAAAATTGAAAAAAAAAATCGCAGACCACTAATACTGATATTAAAATGGTTTTTATGTAATATTTTATAAATTCCCATTATAGACAATTACTTAACTATTTTTACAATGCTGTGATATCTTTCAGTTGAGCTTGTTGGCAGGATGCCCGATAGTGATACCCCATTTGAAACCAGAACTCTGCAGTTCACTCTGGGAGAGGGTAGTGATTTGGGAGTGTGCAGCGGTGTTGAAAAAGCACTTGAACATTTTAAAATGGGAGAAAAATCTCGACTCGTTATCCATCCTAAATATGCTTTTAAAAAAAATGGAAACAAAAACCTTGGCGTCCCTGCGGATGCCACTGTGGAGTACACAGTCACTTTGAAAAGTTTTGAAAAGGCCGTAGACAGTTGGTCACTTGACAGTGATGAGAGAGCGGTTCAAGCCAAAATTTTCAAAGATAAAGGCACAAATTACTTTAAATCCGCGAAGTATGCACTGGCCATTAAAATGTACAAAAAGACTGTGGAATTCTTAGATTCTGATATTGGTAAGTACACGATTTCTTCATTTATCTAGTTGTACTTTCATTTCTTGAGTTGATATCGCTAAAGATGTCAAACAGGGTTGTGATATATATTATTTGGTTGTGGCTTTATCCCGCTGCATTCCTCTTGGGCATGCTGGGGACCAATAGTTTACAGGTAAGAAGGGATGGTGTACACTTACCCATTTCTTCAAACTTATCAGGGGATTCTTTGAGAATTCCGTCATCTTTGAGGCTATCCATCTTTATATTCCGGATGGTTATCTTTGACAGCGTCAGCACAGACTGTTTTATCTCCCAGCATGCAGAACCAACCTGCCTCTGGTGATGCCGGTGGGGAGAGCAATCAAACTGCTGAACATGATCGCTTCGGAAATCGACGTCTTTCATATTAGTGAAAGCACGTTCAGAAGACAAATACTCTTGACTTTGGAGAGTATCTTGTATTCCTAATGTCGAATCATCTCTCATGCGTTCCTGGTATTATATATTTATTTTATTTTACCTGTTCTCAATAGATGTCTTAAACTATATTAATTGTTTGTAATATCTTTTGAGAAAATAAACTGATTTGATTATTAAATTTATATGTAGACAAATGTATGAAAGAACTGTAAGATATAAATGCCGATACCGCGATGAACGGCATGTTAATGAACTGTTTGTTATTTTAATCGTTGACAGTATACAAGATCTATAAGTTATATCAAGAATGTATGTATGCAATTGAACTTGTGATGAATATATCTAATTAATGCCTCAATATTTGAATAGATATTTTTAGTATAGAAAAGTGTGGTGGTTCATGTTCTGCCTATCCTTTAGGAGAAACGGCATGATAGTTAATACATTTATTGATGGGAGAGTATTAATACCCATTTACTGGGCAAATGGTTGCCGGTGGAAAGAGTGTGTAAATAAATACCCTTTTTGCAAAGTCACTGTAAACTGAAGAAAGTTGAAGTATATTATCATTGTATTTTAGTTACTTGTGGTAATTGGCATCTGAATCTTACTTAAATCTCACTTAATGATCGTTTTTTTTTGTTAAATAGAACCAAAAATATCAGGTGATTTAATGTTTTATGTAAAGAATTTATGTAATTTAAAAGTTGTCCAGTTCAAAAAAGAGGCGAACTCAGTTTGTTAGTTTACCTTATGTAAATAAGTCGAAACGCGAGCAGTGCTCGGGTTGGCGCGATACATGCGCCGCGTGCGAACACTGCTCGTTCAAAAGCATTACGTGGTTAACCACCCTACCTATTTGAACGTACGTGATACGTTCACTTTGACTGTACCATTCTACGATATCCCGTATCACGTGCGGGCTTGAGAAAAGGTAATGTACCTAAAATGTACAAAGTTTTAGGGATACGCACGTGTGCCATCAAAACTTGAGCACAAGTCTTCATAAATATGATAGTTTTACAAGGGGCAGGCGAAGTGTGAAGGCGAATTTCATTATTATAAAACCTGCTTGTTTTTTGCACGTTTCTCGGAAAATAACCCAAAGGTAGAGCGGTTAATTAACTTTTATATATTTTTTCTGAAGCATTATATTATGACCATATTTATTCGGTGTAACAAAGTTTTTACTCAATAATTTTGATTTTTAATAAACTTAAAATATTAACAATTTTGAATTCCTTATATATTTTAAGGTTTCGTAGGAGATGCCCTCAAAGAGAGAAATGATTTGCTTTTGTCAGCTTATTTGAATCTTTCATTGTGCCACCTTAAACGGAGTCCGATGTCACCGCTGGAAGCCAAAGAGAATGCCACTAAAGCTCTGAATATCGATGCCAACAATGTGAAGGGCCTCTTCAGGAAGGGTCAAGCACAGCAAGAAATCGGTGATCTGGAGAGTGCTATTGAAGATTTCCAAAGAATTTTAGTAATTGAACCAGAAAACAAGGTAAACTATTTTTATTTATGTTTGTGTTCATTTATTTTTAATGCAGAAATAACTGAATTTAAATTGATGTATTTTTGGTGATTGTTTTCTTAAATTTTAAATTATTTATATTTTTCAGGCGGCTATTAACCATGTGACTATCTGCAAATCAGGCATAAAGAAACAAGTTGAGAGAGAGAAGAAGATATACAGGAACATGTTTGAAGTATTTGCGCAGAAGGATAGAGAGGTAACAGGTCAGAATTATTTTACTGTTATATTTTTTGACAATGCAAATAAATTTTGTATATAAGTACTTTAATATTTCAACTTTTTTTAATCCATGTGATTTTGTTAATCCCCATTTCTTAAATAAAAATGGATTGTTAAAACATTTAATGATGGAATATCAAACTTTGACGTAAAATAGTATGCTAGGAAAACAAACCGATATTGAATAAAGAAACAATTAATGATTGTTAGTTTATTGAATAATCATGGAAGACTGAAGAATTTATTCTTTCTTGGACAATGGAATAAAACTCCTTATTAAATATTTATAAATCAAATCAAATAAAATCAGTTTATTTAATCAATAGACATTACAAAATTAAGGTTCAAGGCATCTATTGAGAACAAGTTGTTTTCTAGTAGTTAACACAATATGGGAATGACTTGTTTCAAATGCCTTAATAAGGTGAAACAGGGCATTTACATATACGAGTATAATAAAATAAAACATACTTTTTCATTAATACTAAAGACTGCAAAAAAAATCAAGGCACAATAAAAATATATTTAAATTAATGTAGTTCTCCACTTCAGCCTTCTTGGTAGAGAAGTATCCATGGACGGAAGAATGTAGTGATCCATCCATTTTGTTCATCTCCGGGAGATGCCGTGATGGTTATTATTATTTAGGTAACTAATTACCTTTGATTTCAGACGGAACAGTTGACAGCGAAGGCGCTGCCTGATGTGATGGGGGAAGCACTTGGGGAGTGGGGCGTGGCGGGCTCAGGGGAGTGGGCTCATAGCGACCGTAACAGAGAGCCCACAGAGTTTGAGAAGGAAAATCCTAATATCCTCATGTTGGACAAGGACGGACAGTTTCAAAACATGTAAATAGAATTGTTCTTCAAACTACGCAAAGTCCAGACATTTACCGTAGCACGGCCCCTTCTAAATCACGGAATATGCTTGTGTCAGGAGTAACCTAATAATAAATAATGGAATAAGGTTTTCCCTTTTGTCTTTATTTCATATTGTAAGGTTTTTATGTACGTTCACTGGTACTGGTTTGTTTTTAGTGTTTGATAATTGTCCACTTTATTACATTATATTTTTTTATATGGTAAGGTGAGAAACACGCGAAGAAAACATTTTTTTTAATTTTCGCAGGAAATATTTGTAGTTACATTTTTCTGCTTCAAATAATTGTACCATTAAACAATATCAAATGAAATACAGAACAATTAATTAATAATATGATTTTGGAGAGGAATTTATAATTCCATTGATCTCAGTTATTGTCTAAACTTCAAGAAGGTTTAGGTTTGCTATTATGGGTATCAATTATCCATGTTTGTTTACGTACTCTACATAAAAAATATGCAGATCCAAATTATCTTTTCATCAGTGCAAACTTTTTTGCATCATTATATTTGTCAAATAAAATAAAATGACATACATTCTAAAACATTCCAAAATTCATTTATACGTAGTAAGTGCAAAACAGTTTGGTTTAAAATATTGGTTAAATATAAAATCACTTGAAAGACAGTGCATGCATATTTTTTATTTAAATTTTTTCAAAAATATAACAATAAACTGTATTCATCTGATCAAACTCTTTTATTTTTATGCATCCTTGCCATCCTTCTGTGTCCTTCGCTGTATTTTTTTATTATCTAATATTAATTAGACATGTAAGTAAGTAGACAAGTCTGGAATATCTGTTTTTGAGAATTCAATTGGCTTTTGTAATACTCTAGTTCCCATTATTCTAGACCAGGGCTGTCCAAACCAGATATCCTGGGCTAATCAAAATAACTAAATAGATTGGAAGGCCGCAGAAACAAGTTCTTAACTTAAAAAAAAAATAGAGGGATGCCGTTGTATGTATGTAATGTTCTTCATTAATTTATCTTTTACAATTCTGTCGATATTAACATTACTGTTAAAATTTTAAATGCTGTTATGATATCACAATCTTTATTAATTTTAGATAATCTTAAGGTGTTAACACTGTGGAATTCCATAATGACGAATTTCTATAAATTAAAACACTTTTTCCACTTCTGAGTTTTTTTTCCGCTAAATAATTGAAAAATAAACTAAAAAGTGGAAAAAACTGTTTTAATTCCTAAAAAATTCGACAATTTTTTTATTTGTCGCAACAGCTGTTTCACCAAACCGATGTTGGCATCATCGGGTGTTACAAACAACTAAATATATAAATTGAAAGTCTTACTATTTATACCAAAATATGTTTGTGCTGTTTCGTGTTGAAATTATATAAGTTTTTCGTTAATGTGTAGAGTTTTGTCGGCTGTTAAAATTAATTTTCGTGATATATTAGTTGTTGCCAGATGCTTTTGTATAAATACGATAAATTTTCATTTTTGCGGTAGATTAAATACACATCGCGGGCCGCACAAATATAAGCCTCAAGCCGTGCTTTGGACAGCCCTGTGCTAGACTAAGGACCTGGACCATCAAAGAGGCAAACAATGCAATTAGTAAGAGGAGTTACCACAAATCTCAAGAAATCTGTGAATAGTGTTGCAGAAAAAAAAACTTTCCAATTGCATCTTCACTATGTAGATCTTTAAAAGTTAATAGACAATAAAATCCCATAAACATCTTTGATATAACTGGGCCAAAAGATTTAATCGCCTGAGTGAATGTTTTTGGAAGAGCGTCATTTAAAAAAAATATATAGTGGTCAAATAAGAGTGGCGGCGTTCTGGAGACCTTTTTTGAAAACAGTACCTCCAGAAATCTGCAAGTTATGGGATTGTGAGCATTATGGTGTGAGGTGCTTGATGTGACAGAAGTTGGAAGCTAGTTTTTAGTGGTCCACTGTCAGAACCAAACATCTCTTAAGAGTAGTAAAAATGAGAACATTGCGACCTATTGTGGGAGAACCCTTAGAGATAGGAAAGGAAGAAATTTGCGAATCCTGCAAAATTGAAGACATAGTGAGATGGAGTAGGCAGAGAAGACGATTCTGGAGGGACCACATCGAGAGAATGGATCCAGCAAGAATTCCTAAGATCGTGATGCACAAGACTCCAGAGGGCCGTCGACCACCAAAAAGATGGAGAGAAGGCTGGTCATCTTCATCACAGGAAGAAAGTTGATATCCTGCATAAACAGATCGCAAGATCTACAATCAGAAGAAGAATTTTATATTTTGAAAAATATATTGGTGTTTTGAAAGTTGGTCTGTTGCCATTATTAGACAATATAATTGAAAAAGATCTATAAACATTTATCATTTTGGTTTGGGAGGTTTTGCCCTAATCACCACGCTGGGCAGGCGGGTTGGTGATCGCAGAGTTTGCCTTCTTGTTCCAGTGGCGCTGCTGCCCGTCACCGGTGTTCATTTGTACAAGTAGTTATCTAGACGGTTATCCCGCCATCTCTTCGGTCGCCAGGGCCTCGTTTGTTAATTAGCAGGGTGCACCACAGGCAGGTGACATTTGGGCAGGTATACTGATATTTCCCCTTCCCCTCTACGGATAGGCGGGCTGGCCATATCGGTCGGAGAACCGAGAGTCGATGGGGAAGATGGGTTCTGGAGTGGAGACCGCGTACAGGATTCCGTAGAGTTGGGACGTCCCCCTGCCCGCTGGACCGACGATCTGAAGAGGATTGCTGGACATGGATGGATGGGAGTGGCAATGGATAGGGGGCGGTGGCGGGCTCCTAAGAGAGGCCTACATTCAGCAGTGGATGACAGACTGATGATGATGATGATGAATAAACATTTATGGGAGATGAGGGGCTTGCTATAGTTCTGACGAAAAGATCCTATGGAAGAGTGAGTATTTTGCCGTGACCGTGTTAATCCCCGGATGTGAATCCCAGAGAATGTCTGATATGTTCTCCAAATTATTATGAAAAAATAACCTGAAAACTTAGCAGCAAAACTGTACTACAAGCGTTTTTTTTTGCTATGGCTTACTGTGTAACCATCACATCACCGCTTTGAAGTAAATACGAGTGAATCACCATACACTTCTATTCTGACATACCTGTCTTCGTCTATGACTAATAATTATACTGATTAATTTAGAACTCCGAACTTGGCCACCATTTTATTATTGACGGATGATGCTGTCGGATTTTAAATACATGACACGTCTTTTATCTTGGTACCAGTGCTTATATCTTTTAGCAAAATAGAGCTTAAGGGGGATATAGGTTAAGAGCGATGTTTTTTTAACTTAATTTTCATGATTTTTTAGGCAAAGAAGGGATGCTTATAATTTATTTAAAGTTTGGTTACATGACATATATTCAAGTAAATACAGTAATTTTTTAAGAGCATTTCATTAGAAAATATTGAAGATATCAACTGCCACCATCTGACATAGCTGTCTGTGTACACTCTGAATGCCACAGTTTTCATCTTTAATCAATAAAAGTTTTAATTTACTTTAAGGATATGTCTCTTCTATATGAACCTCGAAAAATAGATTTTTTTTAGACGTGTTTAAAAAAAGGATTAAAATGTGCAAAAAAAGCGGGTTTTTTGTTAATGAAATTTAATTATATATTAATTTTATTTTTTTAAATTACGAAACGTCAAATACTCGACCGCACACTTCGCCTGCCTCTTGTAAAACTATCATATTTATGAAGACTTGTACTCAACATCCCTAACAGTTTGTACATTTTAGGTACATTACTTTTTCTGAAGCGTGTGCGTGATACGGGATAGCGTAGAATGGTACAGTCAAAGTGAACGTATCACGTACGTTCAAATACGCAGGGTGGTTAAAACCTTTTTTTGCAATAAAAAATACTTCGAGCAATGATATTAATCTGAATTGAGGTTCATATAGAGCACAGTTGTAAAAAGAAAATAAATATCAATATCCAAAATGATTGATTAAGAACTTTTTAAGCTAGAGTGTACACAAATTCAATAAATTTTTTTTGAGAAAAATGTGTTTGAAAAAAGCGCCAGCGTTCCTGCACTTAATGAGATACGTTCACTTAATCGCTTATAACTGTAGGTGATCCACATAAGTGGACTTCAACACTGAACCAGCATATTCCATGATGAAATATATGACACGAATAAACGCCTGACTCAGAACCTACTTATCAAATTTGATGATTCGAGGGCCCCGAATTATTCAGTTTGGTCACTAGGTCACTAGAGCAGGGCATCGTGTGATGATGAAAGCAAAGCATATAAACGCGGTACTTCCGAACACCCAATAGGTCAGTCAGTATCGCGATTTCTAAACGACACGAGTCTACGCTACCAAGTCTACGTACGAGAAACCGCTGACCTTCCTACCGAGCTACGCAACTGTCTACACGGCTACGCCACGAAACCTTCGACGAATCTTCGCTCCAGCGACCGACGCTACCGCCCCGCGAGCCATCATCCTCTACTGTTCACCCCCGGACTCCGCCCTGCTGCTATCGAAATCCAGCCACGCTCCATTACGAGTACATAATACTGTAACGTATATTACTTGTGAGCTGTAATAAACGCTGAAACCTCCACCGTCTTTCAACTCTCACCACAAACCCCCAAATAACTTTAGAAAGAATTGAAATATTTATTTGAAACTTAAAGAGCACATTTATGAATAGTTTAACAAACGATCAATGAAAAAAAAACAATTTTTTTTGGTCGTCTAAACCTATTTCCACCCTTAAGTTCTTATTAAAATTAAACAGAAAGATTAGCTACATAAACATGAAAATTCAGGAGGGTAGTCTATTTGGTAGGAATATTTTATTTCTCTTCATATTTGGGATACAACACATCTGTTCAAATTCTTCTATATTCGCCATAACATTGTTCATCTGTTAAATATTTATTATTTCTCTTGAATTATACATTTTGCTTTTATGTATTAACTTACCAATATGTACTGTTCCAGAAAATACACGGTTATCCCAGCATAGAAACCATGAACTGGGAAATCAAAAATTTAATTAACACTCAACAAGAATGTAAATAATTCAATGTATACAAAATAGGATTGTGTAATGAAAATACTTTATTTATCTTTAACTTTATTATTTACATAACCATTATACAAAATCAGTCTCAGTTCCTGGGTAATGCATGGAATTCGTAGACTATTTACAAATTGGACACCATACATTTTAATTACACACATAATGAAATATTCCCATTTCCAATTAGCAACATATAAATATGCAAGGTATTTAAAATGTTCAAACATGTAAAATTCATTTGTATAAAATATGGCATGGAAGACTTGCCTTCTAAAATGGAAACTTTCTTTTAAAATAATGGCTTGTGACAAATTCGCATACGGCATATTTTAATACATGGGTTACATATAAATGTATGCTATTTTGTAGACTTAAAAACATTGTATGTACTGTGATGAGAATGTCATATACTTGCAGCTTTCCAGGAAACATGTCTAATCCCTAATGGAATTATACGCAATTAACAAAAAAATACACTAAATTATTCAAATTTAAAAAAAATTGTGGACACATTTTTAATAATGAATGAATTGTAAATTAAAATAATCAAAGTTTAAAAAAATAATATAATTAATTAAGACGATGGTTTAACATGATTTGTAATGTTTTCGATTCAAATAATTCATTTTCTGTGGAAAAAAAATTAATAATGTTATGAGCGTTTAATCAATTCCAAGTATGTAAATTCCCCGTATCACAGTCCAGATTTCATAACTCCGATGTGCTTGAACTAAAATATTACTTACATGATGTCATGTACAAATAAAAAATAATATGGAAAACATTCCAAGTTCTAAGGCAAGTTAGTGGTGATGTACATTAAACAATGGCAAAATATATATTTAAATGTATATTGCCTTTGTTATTTTCATGAGATTCTAAATTATACACCGAGACCCTGTGTTTTGTTAATATGTTGGCAATATTAAAATGCAAGTAACACAAATAAATTTTTTTTTTCATGAAATGTTTTACAATATATCTTAGGTTTTAAATTACAGGTTGGTTGGATTTTGTTACGTTTAAATTACTTACATATGCATTAAAATGTTTTGACGAATAACAAAATAAATAAAAAATACTTGCAAATGTATATTTCCCTGTTAGCTTTTTTGTTTTCACTTGCTTTATCAAGAAGTAGTTTCATGGTTCAAGAAAGCTGTTTAAGATACAGTTTATAACGTGTGTTCCATTTAACATTTAATATCAAATATGCTTAGAGGATGAAACAGATCAATCAAGAAAACTATGTTCAATTCATTTTACTGAAAAAAGTAGAAAGGTGAGTTCCGAATATAAAATACAAACGTATTGCAAATAATACTAACCAGAAAATAAATACATTCACTACTTAGATCAAAACATACAGAAAAAGTAGTAAAATAAGGAACTTGTGCACTAACTTAAAATAAACTGTGAATCTTATTCTAATGAACTGAAAGAAGTACTCTATGATGTGATGAATCATTCATTATCTTACATTTTTATATATCTTCATTTGGGTATTTATACAAACAATTAAGGTTTAAAATAAAATTGTCAAAATTTGAGATTATACACATAATACATCAATACTTCAAAGTAATGTCAACATTCTACATAATTAGCAAATTGGTCAATATCCCACTGCACGATGTGCTACAATATTTGAATCCAAAGAAGGTTTATTTTTTAGTTGTATTTCAAAGTGTTTAACAGGGAGTGGAATACCATAAAACAAAACAATTAATATCCTCTTATGATTATTTATGTCCCGCATTTGTATAACCTTTAAATAAACAATATAAATATTACATATTTTTACTTAAATCAATACTATAAAAAAATTAAACAAAGGTGAAACATGTCATGTTCTAAAAATATATCGATTGCCAGGTTTTTTTAAACTTGTCATTACTTTGTATTGAAGCAACGATAAAAAAACTCCCTCGGTCTGTAATAATAGTAGCAGTTGATGAATTTAATTTGTTCCACAATAATAGTAGCAAAATAAAATAAATATAGAATATTTTGTATCAAAATACTAAATTAAATTAAAACTATTACTTTATTATATTTCGCCTTCACTTTGTTTTGTGGGTTGATAAAGGTTTCTTGTGGCCGAAACATGCCTGTGTTAAGTGAAATAAAGTGTTGTAATACGTTTCATTATATTTATTCAAATAGAAATATTACTAATTTTTATTTTGAGTGTTCAGATACTTTGTAGATTTTTAAATTACTGCATTTTTAATATCTTCATTACTGTCCCTTGGCTGTGAAGATCTACTTTTGTATATAAGTGTGAGCTTAAAATTATTGGAGCCACCATTCTTCATTGCTTCCATCATAACTTGTTGAAGTGACAGAAATGTATCATAAACAATTGATTTTGATCAGCGGATGAAATTTGATAAATAGCTTTTTTTTCATCTTGGATATTGTCATTTCGGGAGTACCAGCCCGAAGGCTATTGCTCCTCCACATGTTGGTAATTTTGTTCTTGGGTGTTAAGGTTGAATATTGTTGGATGGTGAGAGGAGGAGGTTGGAGGGGTCGGGAGTGACCTTGGATAGGGGCCAAAGTCTTGGATGGAGACCGAGGGACGGTGACAGGGAGTCGCCTTTGGTGGGTGCCGGTTGGTCCTGGGTACAGAACCGAGTGGGGTGAGAGTGGCCTTGGGTGTGGGCCGGTGGTGTTGAGTGGAGACCAATATAGCAAATAGGGTTGATATAAATGATGAGAAAACAAATTAAATGTCATGAAACAGTGATTTTGATTGAAGCCTTCACAATTTTACGCTACAACATAACTTACAGTTGCATTCGCCAATAATTCTTGTTAAAATATTCATTTGGTACAATTATTATGAACAGAGGGAGTTCAATTTAATTCAAATTTCAATTTGAAGATTACTTTTGTTTGCCTAAAATAATCAAATACATTATACATGGGTGAGTGTAATTAAAAATGGACAGCTAGGGTAATTCTGCAAAACATTACTGAAGATGATTCTTCAAATATGTGTACCTATGTGACTAAAATATGTAATTTCCTTAAGAAATATATACTTAGAACACAGCATTGTGTCAAAACATAATACATAGATATATTTTATTAAACTTTATATTACACTGGCATCAATTATTTACAAAATACTAAACAGCTGCATAATTCATGAATGCAAAATATCAAAATTTTATCATAGCATTGCTGATACTTTTAAGTATATGTAAGTATAGCTATTTGGTTAAGACCTATTATACACAGTAGTTTGTCCTATGTACCAACATACGTAATGTGTTATTGTTATTATTTTGTTGAATCCCTCTTTACATCATTACAGCGCGAGACAAATCCATGTAAAGGGTCTCGTGACACATAGCTAATCTATCACCGTTTTATTGTCACATGAATTCTACACCAGACTAAAGACAGCGTGACAATTACACTGTCATCGCCGGGAATCGAACCAAGACCTTCAGTGTCAAAGCAGTCAAAGCACTTTACCACTCGGCCACGAAGGTCGTTGATTATTATATAGAAAAATTCCACACAGATGTTATATGAATAATCATCAAGATATCATTATTAACACTCTGATGATGTTACATTGTAATGATCGTAGTGATGTTACACTCTTATGATTGTGATGATATTGTTATGATTTTACATGATTCAAACCCATTGATAGAGGTAATAATATATTTAAAATATACAATAAATCTTTCAAAAAGTAATTAAAATAAAAATAATTTAAACCCATGAAGCTGCCATGAAAACAAATTGATTGGTTCATATATTTTAACCAAAACCAGAAGTAATTCATACATTAAAATAATTAACCCCAAAGAATCAACGTGGGTAAGTCACTAAATAGAATTTGAAACAATGCATATATGTTTGTACCTTTTTTTATAATCTAATATCTCGATAAAATCAAAATGAAATTATGAGTGTACTATTTCACCAGGTGTTTCAAAAATGTGGAAGAATAGATATATAAATGAAGTCATGTAACAGAGATATATAACTTTTGGCTTGCTGATCACAAATTACAAAACAGAAAAAAAACTATCACCATTATCTTTACAGACATTGTGTTTATTGAAATTTTTTTGATACCAAAACCATTATATAAATATATTTTGAATTCATTCTTAATTAACAAGCATGAATATGAACACACATTACATATGTTTGGTTTGTGAATGAAATATATTTACAAACGGCAATCAAAAGTGTAGTACATATTTTTAGGCACTATGTAAATATTGCACAAACAACCAGTTACATTTCCATTTAAATTTCCAAGAAAATGTTTGTGAAGACAAAAACATAAAAATTATTACAGCCTATAGTTTAAATTAAAATGTATAATGCCACTTTATTAAAGGTGTGTTTAATTAAAATCTTATGACTTCAAACCTGTAATTAAAAACAAGAAATATTAAGCATGTCGATTTATGTTATTTCAGTTTCAAAAATGGTTCAACGACTTAACACGTTGAATGCTGATGACACGTATTTGGACGCGTATTTGCATCATGCTCTTAAAACGTGTGTATCAACAGATTTTTGTATAGTTTGCATAACTACGCAGTGCACCACAAAGAGTTTAGTTGAAAGCGGAATTCCCGTTGCATAGTATTCAGCATGCTCGTAATTATTTGGTATTATATTCAGCAGTGAAAGTGTTAAATAGAAAGGAAAATAGCTCGATCCTTATAAAATATAATAATTTTAAAAATATCTATATTTTCAGTAGTTTTCTCTGTTCATAAAAATATTAATTGGAAAGAAACTAGTTTACAATACCTTTTCTTAAAACAAGGTTTAACATTAATAAACATCTGTGTCAGTGCTAGGTGATGTACATTGACGACCAATACATTTGTGCATTACTTTCTAGTGGGAAATTTGGACCCAAACGAGCGTCCTCCGGCAATTGGGCATCATTAGACGTGGAAGACATGATTCCGTCATTTGAAATGTTTGATTTATCCTCCCCATTGCTGTTTTCCTTATCGAGCTCCTGCTTTTCAATTTTCAACTCTTTTATCGGAGTAATTTTCTCTGGAGAATTTCCATTTTTGGTTTTCAATTTTTTAATTGATGTCTGAATAGATGCTTTTTCATCCACTTCCATTTTTCCATCTTTCTCTTTTTCACTGATCTTTTGTTTTTCTTTGGCATGTGTATTAAGATGACGTTTCATATCTCCCTTCATTCTGAATGCTTTTCCACAGGTTTCACACGTGTGTGGTTTTTCCCCTGAAAAAGAAAATGTAAGTGATATCATAAAATAAAATAAAATAGTAACTATTTTATTTGTTTTATTAAATACTAGCTATGGCAAGTTACAGGATTTGATTTAACTGAATTATATTATAAAAGCTTCTAATACCATTTGATTATTACATTTTCCGTTTGTTTTGTCTATTTGCAGTTTGTGATACACATTTAAACGTAGCTGTTTAAAAATGGCAAGTAAAATCGTTACGAGTTATTCGTAGTGGCGACAAAAATGCAAACTACAAACAATAAATAGTGGCATTCAATGTGTTAACCTCTCCGTGCGTACCATACCATCTCAACCATGAGACACTGAAATACTGAGTCATATAACATATGTTCCCTTGCATGGGGAGCAAGATTTGAACTACCAGCGACATCTATTGGTGCACACATTATTAAATCATTTATCAGCTAGTTACATGTTTTACAAACTCAAAATATTATGTTTCGTAAATGTCATTAATATTTTACTATGGTTAAAGATGTGAAGAAAAATATCAAAGAAAGGCGGTTAAATGAAACAACATAATATGCTTAAATATTCTTACCAGTATGTATCCTTCGGTGATTTTGTAAATATGAACTTGCTCTAAACTTTTTATCACAATAATCACATTGATAGTTCTTTTCTCCGGTATGAATTCGGCGGTGGACAATCAGAGAGTACTTACGGGCAAAATCTTTGCCACAGTATTCACACTGATGTTGCTTCTGCAATAATATTGTGTGTTAAATAAAATTTATAGGCACTTATAAAATAATCTAATGATTTTACAGAAATCGCTACAAATGGAAGTTCATTAAAAATAATAATGAAATAAAACAATGCTTTTTCATTAAACACTTAAATTGTTTTTCTTTATTTGGTTAGCGACAGGTTTCACCGGGCAACGACAGACTGGTGACACTGTTATAAATTTACTCCTTTATATATATATATACAAATCAGTGGTAGTAAACAAGATTTTATACAAAAATAATATTGAAATAATTATGCAAAATTTACTGAATTTGAATATTGATATTAATAGAATACTAGGCGAATACATATTTGTTATGTACATAAGTTACTTTTTTAATATTTTAATAAGTTTTACCATTTCTATGGAACCCTTGTCAGAACTTTGATAATTAACATTTTATCTTTAACTGACATTAGATTTTCTTTCAGATTTAAACTTATAATAGCTCTGTATTATTTCTGAAAAATATTCAAGTGATAAGTGTGACCTTTTCTTTAAGATTACAAAGATTGGACGTTGGACGATCGAAGTGTGCACGGGAGATGCCTATTGGTGGCAATGAGGTTTGCAACCAATCACACTGCGTCTACGGCGAAAAGAGAAAGATGGAGTGCCACATCGGTTAAATTGTGTGGCAGTCCATTCTTTCCGTTTACCCTTTCGGGGAGACGGCGTGATGGTTAGTTAGTTAGTTTTGAATCAAGTTAATAAAACATGAAATAGAATGTGCGAACATACCTCATTAGAATGTATAGATATATGATGATATTTGAGATC
The DNA here is from genome assembly GCA_022606425.2 of Lepidostoma basale. Classification (NCBI taxonomy): domain Eukaryota; kingdom Metazoa; phylum Arthropoda; class Insecta; order Trichoptera; family Lepidostomatidae; genus Lepidostoma; species Lepidostoma basale. The sequence continues at coordinate 6,861,581 of JAHDVF020000814.1, read as the reverse complement.
TCCCCACTGTCGAAAGGATCGCCCGCAATCTGCACACTTGTACGGTTTAACGCCGCTATGCAATCTTGTATGTACCTATAACACAAATACATTTTGTTATCTCTCTATGTGGCACAGAACCAATCAAGTAAGTAATACAGTGGACTCTCCATTATCCGAGGGCCGGATTAATTATGTCAATAAAAATAATCTTACACATTTAAAAATGTATATTTCATACACTTATTAAGAACAACGCGATGATAGCAGCCTTGCCGAAAAGGTTATGCTGTAAAATTCGGGTAGCGTCAAAAAGTGGGCAGAGGGAAGAAACAAACTTCTATGCTGTCATATTTTCATGATTATAAATATATATTTTTTGGTCACTTTATCGCTCTCTCTAGCCATGCCCATGGGTTTAGGTATACAAAATGAGAGAGTTAACTTGAAGTTTATGTCTGTTTCTAAATAATTTCTAGTACGAATTTGATTAACCCATTGCACCACTAATAAAGATGACTAATTTTTTTTATTACAATAACTTAAGACTAAATTACACACAAAATAAAAATGGTAAAACATAAAAGCATAATTTTTTTTTGTTCGTATGCTGAATCGTTATGGCTCATCCCCAGGTAGTTTGGGAAGTGATGTTCTATGGAACTATCAATTGACACATCACTTTCACTATTTGAAAGCTTCAAAACATTGTTTGAAGGCGTAAAATCACTAGAATCACTAGAATAATTCATCAACTTCATTCTCACTGCCACTTTTCAAAAGGATTCGCTGTATTTCATACTCATTTGATGAAATATTACAAGCGCAACGAGCTTGTTTACGAGTGCGTTCGGCCATTTTGGAGGTATTGACAGATGTTAAAATATCATAATATTTTGTAATAACATTTTATTATGAAATCAGTAACTGAAATATACTTATTTATGTCATTTTTATGAATAAAGTTATTGTCATTCAGTTTTAATGTAAAAAAAAATCACTTCAAAGATAAACCGGCGATTCGCCGGCTTTGTGTGGCAATCTAAACACGTCTTTAAAAAAAACTGATCTTCAAGTCCAATTATTGAAATGTTCCGATTCCCTTACAACCTTTAGATTTAATCCAACCCTTTTATTTTATATATAGTAACAATTTTGTATCTCTTAGTTTTTTTTATGTTACATTGATGAAAGACATCTACAATGTATATACAAGGATGTTTACAATGTTTTTAAAAGTTATTCAAATGTGAAACTATAACACATAGTGATACTCAGCTAATATATGAGAAATAATTACTTACTTTTAGAGCGCTAACAGAGAAAAATCTTTTCTCACAAATCGAGCACTCGTATGGTCTGGTTCCATCATGCGACAGCAAATGATAAACCAAGGAATTCCGGTGTCGGAACTCCTTCCCACATCTGGTGCATGGCAACATACCCTTGGAATTCTTTTTCACAACTGCAATTTCTTCGGTAGTGTCTGTGATGGATTCGGTTTCTTGATTTTCCCCGACAACCAAATCACTATCGTCAATGATTTCTTCATCGACAACATCATTATCAACTTCTACCTCCAGAATCCGCTGCAATTCTTCCTCTGAAAAAGAAATTTACAATTTATTTTTTATGTTTCAATCCCAGGGTTTGTCTTCGCTGGTTCTTGGGATGCCACTTGGGCCTTTAATATGGTAGTTTCTTGTTGCTTTCCACATCTTTGTACAGCGGGTTATTTGACCTTGATTACTGTATACAACTTTTCTAGCTGTTAATTCTCATGACATGTATGATAGGTGGCTAATCTATCGCCATTTTTATTGTCGCGTGAATTCAACCACGAAGGTCATCTGAAGAATCAATAATTATGAAAATTTTAAAGCAATCTGACATTAACAGTGTTTTAATACCAAGATATCCATTAAGATGGTTTGGATAAATTGAAAAAAATAATGAAGAAAGAATGGTAAAGAAAGGTATATGAATAAGAAAGGAGCAAGAAATAGAGGATGACCGAGAAAAAAGTGGCACAATCGAATCAATCAAATTTTAAATGTCGGCCATGTGAGGAGTTGGAGAAATAGAAATAGAAAGAGAAGTATTTTAGGAAACAACAGTGTGCCAGTAAGTTAGTTAATCAGTTAGAAAATATAATAATTATTTATACCTTTGAGCTGTAGATTGCATTGCTGCTCATGTTCTGTGAACTGTTTCCTAGTGGAAAAAGTCTCCTCACAGAAGGGACAGCTTTGTAAGTGGTCATCTTCAGTTTCACCATCTCCCACCACCTCTTCTATCATGCTTGGGGTGCTGTTTTTCTCAGACTCGACTTCCAATTCATGTTTCATAAACCTGAAAATATATAAATGTATAAGAATGAATAATTTATGACTTATATTCTTTCTATCTCTAATACGCAGTTGGCGAGTATTAAGTTTCTTTGGTCACTTTGCCAAGAGAGAGCTGGGTAACTTGGAAAAAAGTATTGTCCAGGCAAAAGAAGTAGAGGCAGATGTCTTGTGGGGTGGTGTGACCAGATTGGGGAGATGACAGGAGTAGGCCTCTACTCAGCAGTGGGGGCTGCGGAGAACAGAGAGGATTGGAAGCGTTCTGTTTTAGCTACAGGAGGCAGCTTCATAGATTACGGCCCTCAGTAGTGAGGAAAGAAGAACAAAAAGTCTTTCTCTGGATTATGCCAATGACCTAGGTCTATAGCACCTAGATGACAGAATAAAACAGTTAATATGAAATATTAAAAAATATGACTGTTGTATAAATAGAATATATGAGCATTATGTAAATAAAACACCGGACACAAAGACTGCAACAACTCTTGCAAAGAGCTGATTATTATGCTGATGATGAACAACCGATAAATCAAATTAATTTAACCAAATACGTACCAATTCTTAGTATTGCCATGTGAATGGTGAATATGGCCATTGTCAATAGTGAGATGCGGCAGGATGTACTGGTCATTGGAGCCCAGCGTGGACTGAATGAGAACAGTGCTGGAATGGTCGCTGGACAAATCTTCTCGGACATATTCCTCGTTATCTGGCCCCACTACCACATGAATTCCCTCCATCAAATCTTCTGGTTCACTAAACTCACTTATTTCATCCATCTAAAATAATAAATTATATATTATAATAGTTTTGTTAGAGTTTCAGATATTCCATTAACTTCATCATCTTTATCCTGGGACCTGTGAATGATGGAGAAACCTAACGAATGCAATACAATTAAGAGCTGTATAAAATCTACCAGGCTCCCTGACTATCTGTTTATGATAAATTGAGTAATCTGAGCTGAGCCGAACATGTCCAGAGAATGCCTTAATTGCGAGCATCCAAAAGGATCTTGGAAGGACACCTAGATGGAAGTGGGAAGGTCAAGGCTACCACACAATCCAGCTGTGGCAAATACAAAATTTAAGGATCACAGCAGATGGTCACAGCAGATATATCTTGGTTATAAAAGGGCAAGAAAGATGATGATGATGATGATGATTTATATAGCGCCATTTTTGTGAGAGATTCACTTCAAGGGCGCTCAACGTCCGGAAAGCTTCTCTTAAAAAGAAAAGTTTTAAGAGAGCTTCTGAACACTCCTTCGTCGTCCTGATTGCGGATATTGTAGGGCAGCCTGTTCCACGCCGTCGGTCCCGCGATGCCAAAAGCGCGTTTGTGTGTTGCTTCTTCCTTCGAGGATCGTAGAGTTGATTGCCGAGGGTTCAAATCTATGAGCTTGCAAAGTTCTGTGAGGTATTGGGGCGTTCGTCCATGTAAGGCCTTGTGAACAAGTAGACACAGTTTATAATCGATTTACTCAGGTAACCTTAGCCAGTGAAGTCGATAAAGCATTGAGGTTATATGGGTGAATTTTGATGCACCAAAAATTAATCTTGCTGCAGCTTCAAAATGCTTGCAGCATCAAAAGATGCTTCCTCCATGTGTGGTATTACTTAACTATAGCACCTGACACCCTTGGAAATTATTATGTCGGCCAAACCATGCACTATAACGAAACGAGAAGAGATGAGACCCTATTTAGGGTCATCTCTACAAAACTAGCTAAGCATTGACACAATGAAGAAGAACAACATATCTATATGCAATAAAAATAAATAAAAAACGACCATTGTTAATCTTTTTCAAATTTCAATCCCAGGGATTGGTTTGCAGCACAGTCTATTAACATCTCTACTGATTCTTGAGATGCCACTTGAACTTTTTTAATGAGATGATAGGTGATAGGCCATGTGAATTCTACCAGACCAAAGACAGTGTGAAATTTTTTTCACACTATCATCATTGGGAATTGAAACCGGGACCTTCAGTGAAGCACTCGTGCCACGAAGGCCGTCTATTTGGTAATCACTAACAAAATAACACGGTTTTGATAAGTACACAAGCTCATTTACTTTACTTCACACTTCCATAGCCATCTATTAATATCAACTGTATCATACATCTATAAGTGATGGCTGACTTTATCTTTATTTATATTATAATAGTTTTGTTAGAGTTTCAGATATTCCATTAACTTCATCATCTTTATCCTGGGACCGGTGAATGATGGAGAAACCTAACGAATGCAATACAATTAAGAGCTGTATAAAATCTACCAGGCTCCCTGACTATCTGTTTATGATAAATTGAGTAATCTGAGCTGAGCCGAACATGTCCAGAGAATGCCTTAATTGCGAGCATCCAAAAGGATCCTGGAAGGACACCTAGATGGAAGTGGGAAGGTCAAGGCTACCACACAATCCAGCTGTGGCAAATACAAAATTTAAGGATCACAGCAGAGGATAGAAGTTGGAGGCCAGGCTTGGTATTGGTTGTAGGGCCACCGAAGAATAAATTATCTTTATCAAGACTCACCTTAGCATGTACTTCACGAGCGTGGGCCTCGTACTGTTTTTGCCTTCTAAACACTTTAGGGCAATGGTGACATGAAAATATTTTATCTACATTAGAATACAGCTGTTGCTTTTGGGGCGACTGGTACAATAAAGATTTATCAGTAGAAAACAAGGCATCTTTTTCATTTGTACTAAACAGTGATTTGTCTGCATTTATATAGGGCGGCAGCTTGTGTATACCGTAGAGTGACATCTTATCAGGAGCAGTTCCCTCCAAAGAGAGTTCAACAAGTGCCTCAGGCAACTGAGAATTGGTACCAACAACCATACTTTCAGCAATCTGCAAAATAACAAAATAAATGTAAAACAGATGAAATATGCAAACTTAAATATAATACAGTAGAACCTGGATAATTGGAACCTGGTTAATTGGCGAAACTCTATAATTGGCAGGAAATTTCCGGTCCCACCCCCTTGGAGCACTAAAATATCTTTGATTGGAAAAAAGAAACCTGTTTAATTGAACTCGACATTCTGGCCCTAAACCTCTGTAATTGGAGAGCACTGCCCTCTCGATCTCTGTAAACTGACAACTCCTCAGTATTTGTTCTGTACTCATAGAAGGTGGTCCATTTTAGATCGCAATATTTCACAAACTTAAATATAACAGCCTTGATTTGAGCTCGAAACTAAAATTACCCCAAGAATTTGACGCTGGTAAATCTCACAGAGTTGTGCAACATTTTTAACGTGTGAAACAGGCACATATAAATGATTTTTAAGCCACAATAATTAAATTTACTGTTTGTATGTGTATGCAATGACCATATGTAAATACAATTACAATTTACTTATTAAACCGCGTCTCCCGCGGAGCGAAAAGAGAAGGATGGAGTGCCGCATCAGTAAAAGTGTGACAGTGCATACTTTCTGCCTACCCTTTCGGGAAGACGTTAGTTAGTTTTTTTTTAAATTTTTATTGATTATTTTATGCATCAATCCACAAATTGTTTTTATTGCTTCTCTGCTTATGTGATTACAAAACCTGGTTAAAAAACCTAAGCACAATCTGGACCTGGATACATGAAAAACTGAATAATTGGAAAACCTGATTAATTGACTATCGTAGGCCTGTTCCCTTGGAATGCCAATTATCCAGGTCCCACTGAATATATGAAATTACGAATGGTTTATCACCTTATCCATGGACATCTTATTATTATCATTCTGCATCTGTCCCATGTTATTTCCTATAATAATCGTAGCATTGTGAGGTTCATAGTGTTGTTTGAGGTGATGAAAAAATTGCATTTGATCTATTCCATAGAACTCTCCACACAACTGGCAGATGAATAAAGGCCGTTCCTGGAAATAAAAATAAATATTAATGTTCCCAGGTTCTTGTATTTATTTTGTAATCATTGTTTTGGTTAAAACACTATGATGTTGTCACTATGATCCTTCAACATTATTAGCTGTTAAATTTTATAACACTGTTATATCACAATTTTTATTATTCACAACATCATTGTAACACCTGATGATGCCAACACCGGTTGGCAATCAGCTGTCGCAACACTCTCAAAGTTGCGATATTGTTAATTTTAACAGTTAATTTTGGTTAGTTTATATCGTTCTCCCGATGATGAAGGTGTAAAGCCTTCGAAACATGGCGAGAAAAATAAACTGGAAAGTGGAAAAAACAGTGTTTTAATTCTTTAAAAAATCATCATTATACAATTCCACAGCGTTAACGCCTTAAGTTTATCTAAAATGAAAAAAAAAGAAGCCTGAATTCAAAAAATTCTTCAATTGTAAAAAAAGCTATAGAATGAACATAAACATTTATCTGTTTTTCAGTGCAGAATACACAGTTTTATTATCAAACTGACCTCATTGTTCAGTTTCACCTTTTGAGATCCAGTGTTTAAATTAACATAAAAAATTACAAGTTATGAGATTCTATTTGTTGAGTTTTTATGAATTGTTGTCGCTGTTTTGTTGCACTTACATGAAATAATTTATTTTTTAAAGGTTTCGTAAATATAATAAATTTATTTAGTCATATAGTTCTTGTGGAAATGAAGACTCAATATCTTCAAAGCATGTCGATAATATTAAAAACTAACTAGCTAACCATCACGCCGTCTCCCCGGAGGGGTAGGCAGAAAGAATGGAACGCCACACTGTTCTGTCCTGACATACTTCTCTCGCTTCCTCTACATTCATACATCTTGTCATGCACGCACGTCGATTTCTCCGACTCCTCACGTGACCGAAATTCAATATTTGATTGATTTGATCGTGCCACGTTTTCCTCGGTCTTCCTCTATTTCTAACTCCGTTCACGCCGTTTACTTATACCTTCTTTACCATTCTGTCTTCACTCATTCTTTCCATGTGTCCAAACCATCTTAATGACCCTTTCCTTATTTTGTTCATAACACTTTCATTCGCACCACATTCACTTCTTATACTTGCATTTGACACTCTATTACAGATTTGCTCACAGATTAGCTCACATTCGTCTTGGAGATCTCATTTCTACTGCATTTATTCTACTTTCATCCTTCTTTTGCCAGTTCCATGCTTCACTTCCATACATAAGGGTCGGCACAAGAACACCATTATGCACTGCCATCTTGGCTTTTTTAGTGGAATCCCAGTGTTCTTGATATACAATAGTTTAAAATCATGCGGGAGATGCCTATTGGTGGCGATGAGGTTCGCGTCTCCTGCGGGGGCGATTAAAGAAGGATGGAGTGCCTCATCGGTTAAAGTGTGGCAATCCATTCTTTCTGCTACCCTACTTCGGGGAGAAGTTAGTTAGTTAGTTAAAATCTATACATATTAATATGCAATAATCATAGTAAAAATCACTTGGATAAAAGAATAATGGGAATAATAGAACCTCAATATAATGGATAATCACAGGTGAGAGAATGTCGGTTAAAGCTGAAAGTCCATTTTACAAAGTAAGAATGCATTTTTTTATTTATTAAAAAAAAATAATAAACAACACAGTCGAGTGAAGTTCATTTTGGATAATAATGGATTGAAAATATTATGTTAATTATATGTATAATAATTTCAAACAATGACGAGGTAGTTATGAAAATTTTTGAAAATTGTAAATAATATTTATTAAAACGTAAATTTATTAAAATCTACTAATGTTTGTGTCTTTGACCGGTTTTGGCAGCTTGCTGCCATCTTCTTCAAGCTGCTGAAACTGCCCGAACACAAACCTTAGTGGATTTTAACTAAATATACATTTTATAAGATTATTTAAAAAATATATATTTCTTCATTATTTACCATGAAATTTTAAAATATAACTTAGTAAGCAAATTTTTTCTTGTAAACATTTTCATAAAAATACATTTTGCATTGGTACGTAGTTGAAGTGGTCTTTAACAATGCAACTTTAAATGAAATTTCGAGTGATAATTTCACACCCACATCACTTATGTATTAATGCAAATAAGTTTGTTTTGTCTCATTTCTTTTCATGTTTGGAATAGTTTTTTTCTTATACCATATTCAAACACAGACACTCCAAACTCGAACTTTCATATTAAGGCAGGATTACGACGATATGTTTGAATGTATGTACTTTAAAAATATTATGTACTATTCAATTTAAGTAAAAGTCAAGCAAGACTCAAGTCTACGAGATAACATATGCATGACGTTTGTTTTTTCTCTTTTAATGAAGTTATGCATATTTAAGGAAACCAAAAAAAGAGAGAAACTCTTCATTGGTAAAATATTGCGTCTACTTATGTAAATATAATAGTATTAATATTATAAAAAAAGTTATTTGGTTGCATTTAAAATGTTAATAAAATATAATAGGAAGTTACATAATTTGTAAAAGTTATATTATCAAAACAATTTTTCATTTGAGAAATATTTTATTCAAAATAGATAATTTGAGTTTCCCAAATTATGGGACAAACCCTTTTAAAATATGGCAAATTACGGTAAATCCTTTAGGATGATAAATTCCACGGTAAATCCTTAGTGTAGTGTGGAAATATATATTTTTTGGTTAATTAAAAAAAAATTATAATGTCATGTCTAGCTTGACATAGAAGTTGGCACAATAAATACTATGTCGAACTACACTCGACATTAAAGTGGTAAAGGCTGGCTTACCCCATGAACTGAAGATTCAACAATTTGATTGGAAGACATGGTCTGGTGTTCCAAACCCGATAAGACCTTATCGGTGACCGTCTCCTGCAGGATCTCAACCGTGTGCACGTCATGCTGCACATCATCTTCTATCGCATGGGCCACGGATGGGAGCCCCCCGTGAAGATTGTTCTTCTTCAACTTTCGCGAGATTCTCTTCTTGTGTGGGAGGCTCTTCCTGTTCTGCTGCTGTTTGTTGTTTGCGAGGGTCAGATTAGTTGGATCGATGTCGCAGTATTTCGATTTTAAATTTGGTTCCACCTTATCCGAATTCTGAATAAGTAAAAAAAAATATTTCAATAATTATTACAGTAATATTCTAGTGCAATAATATTTTTATTAACCACCCTATGCATATGAACGTATGTGATACGCACACTTTGACTATACCATTCTGCGCTATCCCGTATCACATACGCGCTTGAGAAAAAAAAAAAAATGTTCCTGAAATGTACAAATCTTTACGGATACGCGCATGTGCCAACACCACTTAAGTACAAGTCTTCTCAAGTATGATCTTTTTACAAAGGGCAGGCGAAGTGTTCGATCGAGTTTTTGACATTTTGTAATTTAAAAAAATGACATATACAATTAGATTTAATTAATAAAAAACGAGTTTTTTTTTTTCATGTTTCTCGGAAAATAACCTGAAGGTAGGGCGGTTAAACCTAATTTACTTTAAAAATAAAATGTACCAGTTAATAATTACATAAAAAAAAAAAATTTAAAACTGTCACTTAATTGAATCAAAAATTTAAAAAAATAAATTTAATTTACAAATCAGACAAACATTAGAATATTTTTTTTAATAATAAAGACATGCTGAAATTTCCAACATAACAAAAACCTTCAAGGAATAAAAAGAATAAAAACAAAAAATTTAACAATTCAATTTTATAAAATAAAAATGCAACTAGAAATGATCCCATGACATTGGTATTAGAAATGAAACAAACCATATTATATTTCTTCGCAAGGCATCCATAATAATCAGTTTTGACATGACACCACTCAGTATCCTGTGCTCTTTTTAAGGGCGGCAGAGGAGGAAGAACATTGGAAACTTCTACGACATCTGAACTTCTTATTTCTACCTGTCCTTCCTAAAATAAAAATAAAAATGCATTTCGAAATTTTTAACTATACGTATGGGTGATTTTTTTGTTTTATTTATTTACTTGTGAGTGTCTGAAGAGACCGAATATTAATTCAAGTATATATAATTACTTCTTAAATTATTCAAAAGCATTTAAAAATTCTAAAGCATTTAAAAAAACACACGGGTATTTCTAAAGTTACACAAATCAAAATCACACTTTCAACTGGTGTCACTTTAGAAATAATATGAAATATTAATCATTTTACTATTTATTTTTCTATATATCATGTGATGTAAAATACGTTATGAAAAAAAAACTAAATGATTATTATAATACCATATTAGAATTTATTAATTTTTTTGTATACAACTTTTGAACCCAATTACTGTATAAAATTTATTTTTAGCTATTATATTGATTCTCATGACGTGTGATAGAGCTAATCTATCGCCATTTTATTGTCACGTGAATTCTAAACCAGACCAAAGACAGTGCGACAATCACATTGCCATCGCCGGGAATCGAACCCGGGACCTTCGGTATAGCAGTCAGAGCTCTTACCACTCTGCCATGAAGGTCGTCAAAAATATGATTTTCACTTGTGTCACTTTAAAAATACTAGTGCGATATATTATTTTAGATAAACTTGCGGTGATAACACACCGTGGAATACCAAAATTATTATTTTTTATGAATTAAGAGTTTATTTTTCTCGAAATGTCTCGAAGTTATTATATCTTTATCATCTAGACATACAAAAGTATTTTAAGTAATTTCCACATAGCAACTATCATTTATTTCTACAGCCAGTCTTTGTTAAATATATTTGATGATAAGAACAAACAGGAAGAAAAACTTACCACACAATATAATTGATTACAAATATCATTCAAATAACGCCAGTTGGAAAAATCTCTTGTTCTGCCATCGCTCCCAATCTAAAACAAAACGAAATAGATAAACAATGCAGAGGGCTTTCAATGACTGTATGAGAACATCTTTATAATATACTTATATCTCACGTTTACTTTAGGGTGTAGTACTGGTATTATTTATTACATGTAAACAATGTGTGTGCTGCCAAGATAAATGTATTGCATGTGCGTATATAAAAATAGAATACAAAAACTTTTAAATTGACTAAGACAACTATTAATCAGTGTTTGACAAAGAAATTAACCATTTTCTATTTTAAAAAAAAATTAGAGAAAATTGCATTTAATTTTCCAAAAATAAAAATAAAAACTCTTACAGTTACTTGCTTGCTTGCTTGGAGTAAAACAATGTATGATAAATCATTTAAGACTGGAATAAATACATTTTTTTTGCAGTTTCTTTTAAGCATAAGGAAAATTATTTTACACTTTGAAATAAATAATAGATTGAATATATTTTATATGTATGTAAATGACAATGTTTACAGAAAGATGACCAAAATATAAAATCACCCACAGATAAAAATATTCACATAAAATAACCGTTAAAAGATGGAAAATACAGAGATTCTTTGTGTGATTGTACAGACTACTTGGCATGGTAAACACAATATAATGTTGTTAATTTGCCCCAAACCAGATATGATGAAAACTTCTTGAATTAGGGACAATTCACTAGAAGAATTATGGCAGCTTGACAGTAGGAACTAAGCGTGGTATCCCTAGACGCAATACAGAGGTCAGCAGCGTCCCAGTAGTGTTTATTCAGTACAAAGTACTAATATACAGTATTCACCAAGTTTAAATAAAAAACATTCAATGACATATAAAGAACACGGGGACACATTTTTTTAAAGAAAATATTTTACAATTCGTTATGAATATAACAAACATTATAGTCGTTTAAAAATGTTCATTTCATAACCACACTGAAGACCCTGAGACTGCAACGATCTCCGAAATGTCGGTTCAGAAAGACGATTTACACGGATTTTCCCAAGATCCCAATAAACAAATATATTATTATTGTATAAATGCTTCAATTTCAATAATTTCCGTGTGAAAAGAATGCATTTCGTTCATTAGAATAAGAGATAGCACACATATAGTCCACACACTACCTCTTTCATTGACGAACAATGAAGAATATATATTTGTTTAATTAATGGAAATATATATGGTAGCATTTATGCCATTAAAAAATATGTTTTACTCAAGGGGTTTCTAAAATCTATAGAAATATAATTATAAAAATAAAAACATTTTTTAAATGTTAATCTGAATAAACACCTGGAATTAAAATGTTAATATAATTATAATAAATTAAATCATAAAATAGCAACAAAAAAAAACAATAATGATGTATCAATTAAGAACATTGACATATAGGTCATAATAAGAGGGTTTTTTTTCTCTGAAATTTAACCATTAATGATGTCATGATAATTAGGTACTATTCGCATTTTGTTTTATTTGTTGGTGTAGAAATGACAAAAGTATACTTTTTTATTCTCTTAAAGTTGGGGAGTTTACACATTGCATTATTTATTAAATTTATGACATCACTTTTCAAATAATTGATTGGTTTCTAAATATGTATTATAATATTTTAGAAACCACCAGAAGATGGGAGCATAGGCTTTTAAGAACATGTAATTGTTTTACAATCAGCCATAATGTTTCCGTAAAATATGCAAGTGAAAATTTTAACATTATATTAGTTTCGAATTGGGAGTTAGGCTATCAAATAGTGCATAGTCACCTTAGCTATGCTCCCCAGTTCACGCATGATGGGGATACGGTTTCCATTCACTATGGCCGCAGCCATCCTTCTGTCACTCTCTTCTCCCTCTCCTTCGCCTTCATCCTCCTCCCCCTCGGCCCTGGCCTCCAGCAACTCATCGTCACCCCACTCACATAGCTGCCCATCCTCCGTCACATTCACTTGCCTGGAAAATTTAACAGTGTATAAAACTATTTTATTATAAAAATTAATTAACACAACATGTATCGGAGATTCAATATATTTTCAGGTGTAATTATAACTAAATTAAAATTTAAGAAAAGTTGCTTTAACACGTTAACTGCCAAAGTACTTTTCAGGATTCGGTGTAAAAAGCCAACATTATTAATTAATTAATTAATCATATTATCATTATTTTATTGAATCGCTCTTTACATCATGACAGCATAAGCCAAATCGATGTTAATGGTATTTATAGCTATCATAGTGATTCTCGTAATATGTGATAGGTAGCTAATCTCTATTGCCATTTATTGGCACGTGAATTCTCAGACCAAAGACAGTGTAACAATCACGCTGCCCTTGCCGGGAATCGAACCTGGAACCTCCCGGGTGGCAGTCAATGCACTTGAAGGTCGTCGATATCATATTATATTATTAAAATAATATCATATCATAATATTAAAATAAATTTTGTAAGATTATATTTTATGTTCATTTATTAATATTAGTTTGAGAATGCCCTCGCAAGGCGAAACAAATTTGGCACTACTATTTATATAATTTATTATATAAATTAAATCCAAGTAAAATCATTAAACAATTATGTTTACTATTATAAATGTTCGTGCTAGTCAGTCTCAATTTTTTTTCCTCCGTGAGGCTATCTTTTCATATTTATATTGATTCTATAATATATGAATTTCCTTGTAGCTGGACAAATTTGGCAAGTAAACTAAGTACATAGTTGGCGATAAATAACTTGTAGTTGGTGTCCTAGGCAATAACCCAAACTATGAGTTATCTCGTAGTTGGCAGTCAACGTGTAAAATATTAAAAATAAACTTTTATTAATTATCATGTTTTTATGTACGAGTATATAAGGCTGCTTTTCCTTGATTTTAATAAAGTTATACCTGAAGATAGAATATGTCTCGGAAACATTAATTTATTATTATGACAGTAAAAATATACAAAGTCGTGTTAAAGAGCGTTAAATTTTCTTTACAAATAAACAATGAAATTTCACAGTGTAAATGTCTTAATCTTCGATAAATGGCAATGATTTCTGTTAAGTAAAGACCAAGTTAATAAGGAAAACATTTACGGAATAAGATTTTTTGTTATTGTGTGAAAAATCAGTTCCGAGTTCATTAAAATGTATGTACGCAACTCAACATCACCATTCATGGGAATAAAACCTCAAGGAAATTTGCTTGAGAGAATGGGATGGTTTTATAAACTTTTGCTACCTTAATCATAATGCAAATTTTCAATATTTATTGCAATTATTTTACTGTTTTTTTTTTAAATTGTAAAATATCTCACCTGCATAACAATTGTGACACCAAATTATTGGCGTGCATGCCACTGCTATTTACAGTCATCTCCTTAAAATATATAAACATAGATGAAATTTTAGTAGTGAAAAAAAAACTTTTTCTCAGTAATTTTAGAGCGTTAAATGCTATAACGATATTTTCAATAATACAATAAATATATAAAAACAAGCTACGTAATAATGAGTCTTTCACAAAATGGAATCTGACATGAGTACCTCGGTAGCAGCATGATGCGGCGGAGAAATGTAATGAGTAACATTTTCAATTTGTTTTTCTTGGGCCAGTAAACTTCCTTCGATGGTACGCATTTTTAATCGATGCTAGAGACCTTTACGCTTATGTTTCTTTACGGGATACTTAATAATTTATTATTAAATTGTTTAAAATTGGCGCTGTGAAGAATTGACAGCTGATTTACCAAGGTCATATTGAAGAATCAAGACATTGTACAATACCAAATATGTGTAGCTCCCCAATAAAACTTAGCAAAAATACAAAAACACAACTTCACGCGATAAACGAATACACAGAATAGCGAAAATAATGCATTTTAATAAAAACAATAATAATAATTCTGAAGATAATTATTAAACGCTAACAACATCCATCTTTTGACACACGACGAACCACCGACAACAAAATGACAAAAACCTTACCAACTTTATAAAAAACTCACAGATGACATTTAACTAGCATTTATTTTTCTATGAGCAACTAGAGACGTATCTACGATTAGTATAATTAATGTGTAAGTACTTAATGGCTTACATTTTTCGATTAGAAAAATCTATTTTTAATTATTCTAGTCATCGCAAAGATAACTCCGATCATTGGATAATTTACGTTGTATTAAAAAAGACTGTTCTCTTTCAGTAAAACTAACTAACTTACCATCACGCTGTCTCTCCGGAGGGGTAGACAGAAAGAATGGACCTCCACATTGTTCTCTTTTGACAAACGTCTTTCGATTCCTCTACATTCATACATATGTCATGCACGCACGTCGATTTCTCCTATTCTTTACGTGACCGACATTTAATATTTGCTTGATTTGATCGTGCCACGTTTTCCTTGGCCTTCTATTTCTAGCCGGTTCACGTCGTTTACGTATACTTTCTTCCCCATTCCGTCTTCATTCGTTCTTTTCATGTGTCCAAACCAATGTCCTCTTTTAGTATTATAATATTTAAAATCGTTTTAAACAAATCAAAATATTAACGACCATTATTGTATTAATTATTCATATATTTTTTGTATTTTAATTACAAGTTTTTAAAAACGTAACATAGTATTTACAGTGAAATATTTGGAGCACTTTTTATGAAAGAAAGATGTAATTTTTTTATTTTTCTTCATAACTTCAAATTATCCGATCTTTAAATCGGTTAAAATGCGTAATGAAAAGCGTAAAATTATTAATATTTTTTTACTTACCACATTTTTCTTTCTTAACTCGAGAATTTCTTGGACTGATAAGATATGAATGGCCCATCTCTATAATTATTTTTGTTCCGCCGGAGTCTACCGTCAAAACGTAAAATATTTATATTGGAATGGTTTCTTAGTAGACTTTTTCGCTTGATTGTCGGTTTGGCTTATGTCATAAAATTAACGTGTGAAATTTTAAGAGTTGATTAGTTTTAAAGCAGCTTATTTTTATATTTTGAATAAAGTATAATTTATGTTGTGGATATAATCGAGAAATTAGAAGCGACTTTAAAATGACACTAGTAAGTAATAACATATTTTTACATTTTAATTAAATCTGTTATAGGATGCAAACTTATTGATCCTCGTTTCATTGTCGAGAAATTTATATTGTGTAATATCATAATTTGTGGAGAGAAAATACTCTTTCTCTCATTATAATGTTTATTTCGAATAAATAAGTTTTCGTGAAACCACACGTTTTCGAATGATGAACCTGTTCCTACTTATAAATACACGTACGTAACCGTAATAAAGTTTTTTTAGCGCCGATTAGGTAACTAAGGCAACTGCTTTCATAACTTCTTGTTATGTACTTATTTATTTCAGCAATATTGGATAATACAGTGCGCATACTATATTGAGGCCGGTTTAGGCGGGCGTGTAGAAAACGCCTAAGGCAATTTTATGTTTTGTTCATGTATATTCATAATAATAATTATTACATGTCCTAATAATATATTTAATTTTGAGAGGAATTTAGATTATTTATTTAGATTTTCACAGTGTTAATGTATAGTACATTAGATACACAGATATAACTTGATTATTGAAAATATGATACTTTCAATATATTTAAGAGACCAACAGCCGTTAATTAAGTAAAATTATTTTAGAATATATATATTGAAGTATGTGTATCCTGTATAAACATATCTCAAGATCTACAATAAGATGAAGAAGCAGAAGTATTTGTGTAGAATAAAATAATCATTTCGCGTCCTTTTAATTTTTATTACAATTTCACAATACTTTCATATTGTATATTTTCAATTTCCTTTTTCGTTCTTTTCCAATATATTTTTCCACAAAGTTCTGTAATCCAATTGAGTTGGCGAAATCGCGATTTATCTTAAGTGATAGAATTATCTCTTTGACTTTTAAAAATTCATTATAAATGTATTTTCACAATTTTCTTTGTAAAATGACCCCCGTAAACCGAGAAGTTAGATCACACATAATCGCAGTTGGATGGCTGCCATGCCAGTGTGATATAATTTAATTGTAAATTTTAATAAATATGATTCATAGAACAACACATAAATAGTTAGTAGTTCAACTTGCCTGATCGCTTTTATTACGAAATTATATACCTACTAGTACATTTAACCTTTAAGTCGGTATGTACGCCAAGTGCGTGCGGATCTTTTATTTAGATCATGATTTCATAAAAACACTTTTAAAAAGTAGGTATAAGTTGTTTTTAGTATAGTCTTGTAAATAATACAAAATATCTCTTGTATTTTTAGTGAATTGCGGTAGTTTCAGGTGGAGAGCCTATTCATACATTTCATATCGTTATCTTTTGCAACCATTATCACTCAACATCGGTTAATTATTATATTAATGGTGACATAGATTGTTTTGTGGTTGATAATAATATGTTGTTTAATTTTTTCATCGAATTTAGCGTGACATTCAATTTATTGTTCACTGTTACCCAAGCATTGTTGCTAAACTCCACTTTCAAATGGTTTATTTACAACATTTTGAATGTATACAAATACTTGTAGACGAATACTGGATTTTATTTACCCATTGCGGGTCATCAATTCATCATTCATATATACAACTTTCAAAAATTTGTCAGACATGGTGGTCATAAGAAAGGTGGAATGGGGAATGTTGTAATTACATAAAGCGTGCGCTTAACCCAACCAATGACAGGTCATAAGCCCTGTAATCACCTCGATCACCATATTCAGTTTCCAGTTTGCATCTTCGTCTCTATTGAGATAAAATTGATCCTTGGTTTATTTACGTTTTGTCATATTTAATTTTATATAAACATGAAACATGACAATTCGCAATTATTATAAACCTCTTACAAAAATACGAGTACGTTTTTTTCAAATCATCTCTATTTAAAAAAAAATTATTATCAAAGAAATTGAAATTTTTAATAATATATATAATGCCATCACACCCATTTAAAGGTGTTTTTATTTATTTTTATATTAATTTAATTTTTTTTATATATTTTTTTTATTATTATAACGTTTTCGTAACTTTTGAATGTTATGATTATAAATTTACATGTTATATATGTCTATTTTTTGTATATTATAAACTTGGTGAATACCTTTTTTTTTAATTTGCGAAGCTTACATAATGGAACCGGTTTGATGTGGTCTGTTCCCAAATGACCCGGATTTTTAACAAGATTTGAAGGTTGTAGGAATTACATTATTACACAAAATTATTAAATCCTGCATATCACGTCATTATATCGTGTATAAGTTTTAAGCTATATACTAGTATTATATATTTTTATATTTAACTTATACACATTATAAAATATAAAAATAATAATGTTGTTATTCGAAATTTCATGGTAGAACTTCATTGTAACATAATAATTCAAGAAGAAAAAAAATGCTATTTTTTAAAATTACATATTAAGTTAAATTCAACTTAGAGTTGTTTTTATTTATTTTCATTATATCAAATTAATATTCATACTAGGTACATAAGACGATGTTTGTTTTACGATTGTAAAATATTTAATTTGAATTTTATAAAATGTTTTTCACTGGACTCATAAGCGAAGTAGGATTTATTTTTTAATGCGTTAAACCGAATCTTAAATGTTCACTGTTAATCACATTAAATGTAAAACAATAAAGCACGTTATCCGAATAAAGCTGTCGAGTGATATCTCTTCTTACTTAACCTGGCGTGACACAGCATAACCTTAAAATTTTAATCATAAATAAAGGAACCAATTTAGTACACTTTATATGAAATATATAGTTTTGAATGTTTGACCTTAAAATTGTAATCATAAATGTTTGGGAACCACGCTGCAAAGCGATAACAATAATAATTCTTCACTTCTCCAGTTGAAGTGGTTACCCTGTTACGCCTGCCGTCAGCTGTCAGTTTAGTGCTCACTGTTCGGTGTTCGGTTTCGGTGGATCGTCTGTCTTCGTTCGCTTCGTTTCCACGGAGATAATGTTTTCGTTTAATTTGCTGGTTAGTTTCTAGTAATCGCCGTTTTGCTGATTGCATCGTGTTTTAGATAATATAAACTATATTTGGTCGTTCTCTGTACTGAATTGAATTTAACATGGAAGGATCAAGCGATAGTTTTGTAAGTTTAATGTTTTTGTTGTTTTCATTTCAATATCGTAAATTATCATCTAAATCTCGTTTTTTTATGAGGAAACCAAGATATGCTAGAGGTCGAAGTGTCGTATTAAGATTTGTAAATCTCCTTATCTTGTATGCATTAGAATATTTAGAAACTTTAACATAATTTTTTACTTGTATAAATGCTCTTATCAGCACCATTAGTTTACATATAATATTTTTACACTTGTATCAGTGATGTATTAATATACTAAACTACACAAAAATATACATTTAAGTCGTTTTCCACGAGTTTATAACGTGCTATTTGATGGTTAATATTGATGAAAACGTACATTTTCTAGAAATTTTATTATAGGTATTATATGGGAGTACTTGTTGCGCCTTGCTAGGGTATTATCAAACGATGTTTTTTTTATTTAATATTATATATTTAAAAATATATAATGTTTTTAAAATAAAATAAAAACACTGCACTTTGTTTTTCACCACTATGCGGTTATTTTAATTGCTGACTAGTTTCGCTTGTACCCAAGCTTCCTCAGGGCTTCGAAATAACAGGTTAATCAATAAAAGGTCCTAATAACAGATCCAGGTTTGATCCTGAGGAAGCTTGAGTACAAGCGAAACTAGTCGGCAATTAAAATAACCGCATAGTGGTGAAAAACAAAGTGCAGTGTTATTTTAAATGCAATTAATAATTGTTTTAAACGTCTTACCACAAAGTGAATGCTTCATACGAAAATTTAATATATTTTTCTTATGTTTTATAATTAAATTCATTGTTTCGCTTTAAATCTTTTCTAGATTTTTATAGGCGAATTAAACATAATTAATACATCAACAATACATTTATTATAAGTGTTACGGTCACAAGAAAATGTTAATAAATTTTTAATGTAATGCACATTAATTGAATGTTAAATCTATAACATTTTAGGATTCAGACACGTATGAAAAATGTGTTAACTTTTAATACGATATTTTATACACCAACACTCATTTTGACGCCCGGGGAAATTACAATTACAATTTTCTTCCAACTGAATACGCTACTGTGTGTACCTGTCAAACTTCGGTATTTTTAATTATAAAATGAAAAAGTCACATTGACCCAAAACAATATTTTTTCATTATCATCTATACGAATTGTACTATTAAATAATGTCAGTTTTTATTCGTAATATTCCAATGGGATATGAATAAACATTTCAAAAACTAATTTCACTTTTTATTCGGCGCTGCACAAAGTGAATTCACTTGATGCTGATAGATTGCTCGTGTAGATTAATAATGTTAGATTTTGAACAAGTCAGTAAAGCCTCTGCCGTGTCAGGATGCCTGAAGAATCTGGTCTGGAAGAACAAGCACATGCGTATCGACAGCAAGATCAGAATCTATAAAACATGCGTACGACCTATCATGACGTACGCTGTAGAGACGCGGGCTGACACTGTGCGAACCAAGGGACTACTAAGAACATCGGAGATGAAGGTCCTAAGATCAATTACTGGAAAAACCCTCCGAGATCGTGTCCGCAACGCAGACATAAGAAAAACCTGCGAAATAGAGGATATCGTTCAGTGGAGTAGATCCAGAAGAAGATACTGGAGGGACCATGTAGCCCGAATGGATGGTGACAGACTCGCATATACAGCCGCTTATGAAATCCCTTCCGGACACCGCCCACCTGGAAGACCGCCTAAGAGATGGAGGGACAGCTGGATCTCATCATCCGACGAGATATGATTTCTGTGTCACAGATCGTCAGATCTATTAACCGTTTGAGTGCTAAGCAATTTTTGTAAAAATCTATTGGAAAATGCTATGCATATTTTGATTACTCTAAAGGAAAAAATTATGGTGTCAAATAAAACACTCTCATTTAGACAAATATTAATCAATTTTAATAAATCTTTTTGGGTTATACAGAAAAAAGGTTAATTAATATGAATATAAAGAAATAAACATAAAATATCATTACTATTATATTTTTATTTGGTTTTGAAAATAAAAATTATAAAAAAATCAAAATTTGTCAAAAGATTGTATTTCTTCCGTTTCTGAAGATGGTGATGAAGAAGAAGATTCACTTTCAATTCTCAATATTTTTCTTCGATGTAATATAACACTGCTGTCATCACTACTAATTTCTGTTTCACTATCCGCAAAATCACTACACATCGAATTTACGTCTGAAATATTATCACGTGACATGGCTATTTGTTTGTCAATAATTGTAAAAACGCAAAAAAAATATTTTTAAAAGCATAAAAATGCACCGTCGTTATAAATTAAGTGTGAGGTCAGCGTACGTCCACTCCCGCGTAACGCCAAAAACGCACTGAAACTCGCGTCAGTTTTGCGCTGCGTCGCACTTTTCGATACAAATCGCCGCAGCGCAAAATCGCTGCTTAGCACTCTAACGGTTAAAAGAAGAAGAAGATTTTATTAACACCTATTGCTGAATAGATTTTGTCGTATCTACAATGTCGCTCTAGTGATTGTGATTTGTTTAAAAAAATATGTTTATCTATTTAATTTGTAATCAATTCAAATACTACCTAAATTGTGATAATAGTCATTTTGATGAAGATTTTGTAGATCTAAAAGATTGTTGTAAACTACGTAAAACGACGCGTCATTGTCGTTGTTGTTTAATAGCTTTAGTAATGTTAAATGTGAAAATATTTGAAATAAATACCATGAATACGTGCGTCATTCACGTAATTCTCTGTCTATCTACATTCAAGGTTAATTTTCACTCACTGGAGTGAGAGATGCGAGCGAACCAGACAGCAACAAGGCGAATTCGAACTCGCGTATCACACCTAGCGTTTCCCAAACCGTGCTACTTTCACTTCTGGTTTTATGCCCTTAGCGTACACGGAGGGAACCATGGCTAAACTTTAAACACATAATTTAAATAGACATCGCCGTAACCGAAATATAAACATGAAAAATAATTGAGATTTATATCGTCCATTGTTTTGCCCGAAACACTATGATACTTAAAACATTATAAACTGTTAGTTTAAAAAACTTTGTTTTATGTATCACAATTGTATTTTTACTTTACGCGGCAGCTGTTTCGTCAACCTATGTTGACATCTTCAGGTGTTACAATAATATATTTAAAAAAAAAATTGATTTAAACAGTTTATGGATTTATACCATTTTGTTTAATAATACGAATTGTCTCATATCAGATTTGAATATAAAAAATGATTTAATAACTAATTAATAATTTTTATTTTCTGTATAATGACGGTCATCGTGACAGAGTGGCAACAGCTATGACTGCCACTATCAATGTGAATAAGTCCAAGGTAATGATTTTCGAAAAAAGAAGGAAGCATGACAGTCTGCAAAATTAGTGTAAATGGTGAAAATCTGGAACAAGTGGATGAATTTGTTTATTTAGGAAGTATGTTTACAAATATGCCATAGACTGGTTAAATTCATATCTGTCGGATCGTTCACAAGCTGTGCAGCTAGCAGGTAAAAATTCCTCATTTATTAATATCCAATCTGGTGTGCCACAAGGCTCTGTATTAGGACCCCTTTTATTTATCATGTTTACGAATGACGTTGCCAAAATAATATAATCCTTTGGCCTCCTCTCACATTGCTATGCTGATCGGCAATGATGATCAGCAACTTTATTTTTTCTGCAACCCTGACGACACCAAACATCTTACGTTAATAACTGTCAACTGCATTGATGCCATATCCAAATGGATGGCATCAAACAAACTTAAACTAAATCCATCAAAAGCGGAATTTCTCTGGACTTCTTCCGCAAAGCGGCAACATCCTATCGATCATTCCTCAATTTCAACAGCTGACAATGATATTGTTCCCAAAAACTCCACAAAGCTTCTTGGTGTTTATCTTGACGCAAATCTGTCTCTAAAATCCCAAATTAATAACACGGTCAGCGCTAGTTTCTTCCACCTAAGACGATTAAAATCCGTCAAAAGGAGTAAAACTCTTGTAAATTCCTTCGTTGTGTCACGACTTGATTATTGTAATGGAATTTATGCAAAAATTCCAAAACAACAATAAACAAACTTCAATCTGCGTTCAATGCAACAGCAAGACTCATTAAAGGCATTCCAAAAAAGTCCCATATAACACAACATCTCAAAGAACTTCACTGGCTTAAAAGTCCAGAAAGAATCCAGTATAAACTCTGCTGGACAGTCTTCAAAGCGCTACATGGAATGGCACCAAGTTATATATCTGAACTCTGTATAACGGACAGCCTTAATACAAGGAAATCCACACTTCGCTCGGCGAACTCCTCGGCAATAGGAAGATTAGTTGAGCCGAAGCGTTGCCCCAGTACAAATTTCGGGGATTGAGCGTTCACGGTAGCCGGTCCATCAGTTTGGAACAATCTCCCTTCACACCTCAGATGCATAAATGATCCGACAGATTTCAAATCTAAACTGAAAACCCATCTTTTTCATATTTCATACCCAATTTAAACATTTATACTTTGTTCTACTATACTTTTTAACCGATCGCGAAAATTTAGATTTTTAGATTTAAAACACGTCTTAATGCGCCCTTGGGGTGATTACATCATAAAAACGGCGCTATAAAAGTTAGCATATTATTATTATTATAAAGGATGGGAGGGTGGAGAAGGATATTTGAAAGAAGGGTTGGGCAGGCAACAGAGTAAATGGTGCACTTAAAGTTGTCATCGCAAACAAAAGCCTATCCAAAAAAGCTAAGATGGCAGTGCATAATGGTGTTCTTGTGCCGACCTTTATGTATGGAAGTGAAGCATGGAACTGGCAAAAGAAGGATGAAAGTAGAATAAATGCAGTAGAAATGAGATCTCCAAGACGAATGTGAGTATGATAGTGTCAAATGCAAGTATAAGAAGTGAATGTGGTGCGAATGAAAGTGTTATGAACAAAATAATGAAAGAGTCATTAAGATGGTTTGGACACATGGAAAGAATGAATGAAGAAAGAATGGTAAAAAAAGTAAATTTTAACGATGTAAATGGAACTAGAAATAGAGGAAGACCGAGGAAAATGTGGCATGATCAAATTAATCAAATATTGAATGATGGCCACGTTAGGAATCAGAGAAATCGACGAGCGTGCATGACACAATGTATGAATTTTGAGGAAGCGAGAGAAATATGTCAGGAAAGAAAAGTGTGGCAGTCCATTCTTTTTGCCTACCCCTTCGGGGAGACGGCGTGATGGTTAGTTAGTTAAATATATTTAGTATAATTCCACTTGTTCTACTAGTTTCGATCGGTTTCCCATCTTCTGGTGAACATCATCTAGTACAGGGTTCTTCAACCATTCATTGCCTTCAGAATCTGTCAGATCTGTGGTATTTCTGAAGGAACCCTCGAAATTTGAGATAACATGTTTGTCACTTACCATTCTTTAGAGTTGTTTTTAATGTGGAAATAAATAACTAACAAACTAACTAACCATCACGCCGTCTCTCCGAAAGGGTAGGCAGAAAGAATGGACTGTCACACTTTTACTGATGCGACACTCCATCCTTCTCTTTTCGCCCCGCGGGAGACGCGGTGTGATGGGTTGCGAACCTCATCGCCACCAATAGGCATCTCCCGCGCACACTTCGATCATCCAACACCCACAAAACAAATCTAAAACAAATAATATAAAATACAATGATATAAAATAAAATAACAAAATAATTTTTTTTTTTCACAAAATGTTATTTTTAGATGGTGCACATATTGTCTATTTAATTTTTAATTCCACGTATCCACCGTTTTTTTAATTTAGCACATAATGTAATAACACATAATGTGGAAATAAATAATATTGTAATTATTGTAATGGTGCATTTTTGCATTAAATTTTACTAGACGGACATATGTTACGAGTGCCACGGCGGTCTTAATATCACTCTTGCCCTGTGGACCCCACTGCACTACTTATGTTCATAATTTTATAGTTCAATAATAATTTTTCACTGAACTCGGGTTGAAGAACCCTGATCTAGTAATAGCAATGAACTACCGAAACTGACTGAGACTAGAACAGGAATAAAACTTAATAGATGCAATAAAGTGTTTTTTTTTTCATTATATCAAACTTTGAAAATGGAGTTGGAAGTTAAATTTATAAGTCATTAAGATAATCAAATGATTTTACTGAAATCTCTTGATGGAGGAAGTTCATTTTAAATAATGATTAAATATTAGGTGTATAACTTTGCTTCCGCCGTTTTTTTTCTGAAATTCGAGGCTTTGTCGTAAAAAACTGGTTATACATTTATGATTCAAAGTATTGTCCATCGCTGGCCACTACTTTCTCTCATCTTTCGGGCAGCATACGAATCCCGCGTTGAAAAAACTGATCATCTTTTGAAGCGATCCAATTTTTTACTTCTTCATAAGACCGGAAGTGCTGGTCAGCTAGGCCGTGTGCCATTGATCGAAACAAGTGATAGTCCGAGGGAGCAACGTCTGGAGAATACGGCGGGTGGGGTAGGACTTCCCATTTCAAAGTTTCCAAGTATGTCTTGACCACTTTCGCAACATGGGGTCGAGCATTGTCATGCTGTAAAATCACTTTATCATGTCTCTCGTTGTATTGCGGCCGTTTGTCTTTCAATGCTCGGCTCAAACGCATTAATTGCGTTCGATAACGATCGCCTGTGATTGTTTCAGTCGGTTTTAACAACTCATAATACACTACGCCGAGCTGGTCCCACCAAATACTGAGCATAACCTTGGAACCGTGAATATTCGGTTTGGCCGTCGACGTGGAAGCATGGCCGGGATATCCCCATGATTTTCTGCGCTTGGGATTATCGTAATGAACCCATTTCTCGTCCCCAGTCACAATGCGATGCAGAAATCCCTTCCGTCTTTGCCTTGCAAGCAGCTGTTCACAAACACACAAACGCCGTTCAACATCTCTCGGCTTCAACTCGTACGGCACCCAATTTCCTTGTTTCTGAATCATTCCCATGACTTTCAGGCGTTTTGAAATGGCTGGTTGCGTCACTCCCAATGATCCTGCCAATTCTTGTTGCGTTTGACACGAGTCTTGATCAAGTAATGCCTCCAATTCTGCATCTTCGAAAACCTTCTCTCTTCCACTGCCATGCTGGTCTTCGACGTTAAAATCACCGTTCTTGAAGTGTTGAAACCACTCTCGGCACGTTCTTTCACTAAGAGCGGCCTCACCATAGGTATTTGAGAGCATTCGATGAGCCTCAGCTGCAGATTTCTTCATATTAAAGCATCAAATTATAACCTCCCGCAAATGACGAGAATTTGGCTTGTAAGCTGACATGTTTAATCGGGAATAACTTTATGATGCAGACACAAATCGACTAATATTTCGATGGCGTTATGTTTACAAATACTTAAGCTTATTGTATGACATCTATGATCTATTTATTCCAACTACCACTTACCGCTACTGCCATCTATTGTAAAACAGCATAAGCAAAGTTATACACCTAATAAAACATTGTTTTATTTAATTATTATTTATAAGTCATTTATAAATTTAGAAGTTCAAGGTAATGGTTTTTTTAAAAAGAAGAAAACTTGACAGTCTGCAAAATTAGCACGAATGGACTGGAATAAGTGGTTGCATTTTTATATTTAGAAAGTACATTCATAAAGGACGGGTGAGTGGAGAGGGATATTGAAAGAAGGATTGGGAAAGTAAATAAAATGAATGGTGCACTTAAAGTTGTCATCACAAACAAGTCTATCTAAATAGCCGTTATGGCGGTGCATAATGTACAATTTAAATAAGATAATTGTTCCTTCCTTGAATCACGTATTTTAGTTAAAAAGTAATCTTATCATTTCGTTGTTTATCTATCAGTATGTGTCCAGATTTTATGTTTAAATATTCAATTGGGACCTAATCATAAAGAAGTATTATCTTCTGATATCACGTACAAAGTGATAAGGATCAATAGAAATCCTATTTAAGAATTGTATACAGTTATTTTAGCGTTAATCAAGTTTTAGACATTACAGTGGTTGGTTGTTTTCCATTGTTTTATTACTGTTATAAAATAATATTTAATAAAAATGTGTTGCGAAAAATATATTATAAGTTTTATTTGTCATGCCGCAAGCAGCTTATTTTCTCAATTGGTATTTTAACCAATGTGCTCTTGTTATTAGTAATGGAAGATTATTATTGTTTTGCAGAACACCCAGTTAGTGGTCGGTGTGGGGATTGTTATAGCAACTGTTATAATGGCGTCTTACCTTATACCCTGCTTTAAATCCGATAAGAAAAAGAAGAAGGTAACACTTCAAGACTCTTCTGTTAAGTATGCCCTTCCACTCATCGAGAGAGAAGAGATCAGTCATGATACAAGGAGATACAGGTTTGGCTTACCCTCAGAAGAACATATATTAGGTCAGTACAAAAATATATCATTTTATATTAATAACTTACGATTTCATATGCAAAGTTAAATGACTAATAATAGGTGAGTCAAACAATGAGCCATCATTTCCTAACATTTATTTGAAATTTATGCTTTGAATGAGGTGAAATTGGCCACCATTACAATAAAATTTTAGTTCAAAACATACATGTTTAATTAGAGCAATGACAATTTTTGCTATTTATATATATAATTGTTGTAAAACGGACCGAACTTTTTGTTTAAATTTTATTCATTTATTAAAATTCATATATATTAAATTATATTCTAGGTTTACCTATTGGCCAGCATATACATTTATCAGCAAAAATTGGCGATGACTTGGTTATTAGAGCTTACACTCCAGTTTCTAGTGATGAAGACCACGGATTTGTTGACTTGGTTGTTAAGGTTAGATATAATGCTAAGCAGACAGACGTGAAATAATATCAGTTATACTCTGTAATACATTTGGATGTGAGCCAATTTGCATAAATGTTTATCAAAACGGAAGTCACGTCTATTATGTTTGATATGACATAAACAAAATATTAATATTTTATTCTGCCTCTAATAATAATTTTATTTCAGGTTTATTTCAAAGATGTACATCCAAGATTTCCAGAAGGTGGAAAGCTGTCGCAGCATTTGGAAAGCATGAAAATCGGTGATACAATTGACGTGCGGGGCCCGTCTGGCAGACTCGTGTACAATGGAAAAGGAAAATTCACCATTAAGAAATTACGTAAAGATCCCCCGACTAAAGTCGTAGCCAAAAAGCTCAATATGATAGCAGGTAAGAACAGAAATAGAAACAGAAATCACGCATGAAAATAACACTAACATATCTATTTTTAAGTCGACATAATAGAAAAGTTTTTTGCATAAGACCTTGTAAATTTGTAGGTAGGTAAACATAGTTTCTTAAACTAATGGATTTAAGTTTGTGCTCAATTTAAACTGGTACAGAGTGTTATAAATTGGATTTTCTATGTTGTAAGATGAGATAATTAATATTTTAAGATGATAATTTTCTCTTCAAAGTGAGATAATATTTTTATTAATCAAAATGGAAATGTTAATATTTTTGGGTTCAATAAAATTAGCGTTCATTTGGTTTATTTTAATTTGGTGTTAGGAAACATTCAATGTAATGGAATGTCTTGAATTGACTTGTCTTAAACTTCTTTGAAGTCTTATCGTGAAATAATCTTATAATCCTGGATTAACATTTCTCAGCCAACATAAGGTAAATTATACATTTTATGAAAATGTCATCGAGAAAGACATGTTAACACCATTTAATATTCATTTTACAACAAGATTGATAAGATAATATTTTTTTAATAATTTTTCACATAGAAAAAATTAAATATCCTTTTCTTCCTAGCAATTTCTAATTTATTTCTGGTCGGCTTCTCGGTCTTGGACTACCCCACTGCTAATTTACCTTTTGCATTTTTAATGGTTGCCAGTCAAGTTGTCAGAAGCCGGCTCGGCTTTCCTTCCAGGGTCCCGTCAAAGGACCTTTTGAACAATGAGGTCTTCGCTCTCTCGTTTTTTCTGTCACTTACCCAATCGAGCCTGGTCACTCCAGTCCACCTCAACATCCTCATCTTTGTAACATGCAGCTTCTGTTCTTCTTGACGTTTTAAGGCTCAGCACTCTAAACTATAGAACATGGCCGGTCTCATTGCAGTTTTGTACACCTTTCCCTTTAGTTTGTATAGTTACTTTGTTGTCATAAAACACTCTGAAAAGAGCATGCCATGTAAAGCATCTGACATTTGTCCTATGCTCCTCGTTATATTCAAGTTGGTCATTTTTAATAAGACCGATGAGTTGAGGGGGATGATTTGGCTTACATATTTTATAGGAATACCTCAGAAAAGCATACTTGCAGATTGTGTGTATAATAGAAATGATTAAAATAATTATGATTATTTGCAGGAGGAACTGGAATTACTCCAATGCTGCAGTTAGTGAGGCACATTTGCAAAGACAAATCTGATGACACTCAGATGAGACTAATCTTTGCCAACCAAACACAGAAGGATATTCTTTGCAGAAAAGAATTAGAAGATGCACAGAAAGAATTTCCAAATCAATTTAAATTGTGGTACACATTGGATACACCACCAGAAGAAGGTATGCATATTTTATTTACATATATGTATATGGATTCAATTTCTTTTTGTTACAATATTTTAAATAGGATTCATCTTTCTTGGTGAGCTGAGAGCTGATCGCGATAACATATCGCCCATCTTCTAGCAATCGGTTCTCTAGAGATGTCTAGCCATCTGCTACTTCTTCGTAGATTAAGCTTTTTGGCCTGTTATTATGTGTCAAGTTCCTTCTTAAGAAGTGAATTGTAAGCTGTCTTTCCATCTTACTATTAGTTAATTGATAAATACAAATATGGAATATTTTCAGATTGGCAATACAGTGCTGGGCATGTAAGCGAGGAGATGCTGCGGAACCATATGTTCCCTCCTGGAGATGATGTCCTGGTTCTCATGTGTGGGCCTCCTCCCATGATAAACTACGCTTGTCTTCCCAACTTGGACAAGATTGGCTTCAAAGATGACATGAGATTTGCTTACTAAATTAGTTGCGCTACCTGCAGTTGAAAGTGTAATAGTAAATAATCCATATTTATTTTTAGAAATCATTTACACCGATGCATCCTGTTCATAGATCTAGTTACATAAATTATGAATCATTATTTAATTAAAGTTTTATCAGTAAGAATTAGTTTTATTTTATTGGCCCAAAACAATTACAATATTTGACCTCTTTCATACATGTCATTAAACTTAAATGCCAGTCAAATTAATAAAAAGATTTTTTATGAATCAAAATGATATTTTACCACTTATTTTATTTATTTTGGTACATTTCAAATTTATATCTTCATCAGGAGAACAATAAACACTTAATATGATTCATTAATAATAAAAAATGGTGTTTTACAAATTTTCTAATTTATTATTGTTATTGTTTGTTCATATAGTTCTCGCGATGGCATAAAACAATTTTGAAATATGTTAAGATAAATAAACTGAAATAAGCAAAAACAATAGTTAACGCTTTTCGTAAAAATCGAGATTCTTATAAAACATTTTTTTTTTTTTTAACATTTTATGATCACAATATGTTAAGCATAAATTATGTACATTTTGTACTTTTTAGGCAGCCATACATAAGATATGTCAGAAGATGGGCATTTTATCATTTACCAAATTTATAAGACACAGGCAACTTCAATTTTACATTGTTCATGTAAAATTAAACCTATAATAAATAAATTTAGTGACATAAAGTATCAAAATAGTTGAATATAAATTTAACAAAATAGATTTTTTAATACTATGCAATGACATTAATATGCAAATGGAGAGATTCAATTCATAAGGCACTTAAAAGTTACCACAATAACTGCTAATAAAAAAACATGTACATTGCTACTTCTGACAATAAATAAATTCACATCTCATAAAAAGCGCTTTAAAATACTTAGTACATACAGTATGTGTGTGTATAAGATCTTTTTTCCAGAAATATTTTAGATAAAATCTGAAATGAAGGTTGAATATATATTTTAATAATATGTAGAGATTGTGTAATATTTTCTTTAAAAAAAACTGATCCTGAATCATATTATGTAGAATGAATTATTTTGTAAGTAAGGTATAAACTGATTCGATTCAAGCCTACATAAATGTATATATTTCAATACAGGAATCAGAAAATTTAATTAACAATTGATTATTTAAGTTGTCCCTTTTTTATTTCTATACAAAGTCAGGAATATATTATGTAAATAAATTATTTAAAATCTACAATCTCTGAAATTATTACTTAGAAGTTGCATGCTTATAATGTGCAATGTTAGTAACATCTTTATCAAGTAGAGATATAAATTGTAATAGTAACTACCTAACACATTGATTGCTAAGTATGCTATAGACACATACTACCGAAAACTAGTTAAGTGTTCGATACGCACCTAGTGCGTACGTGGTTTTTGTGAATGCTCACCGACGTATATATAATATACAAAAAGAAATTGTAATAATTAGAAAAAAAAAATGAATTCCTATCGGATTTATTCTATATTTAAATAAGACATTATTTGAGCAACTAACTTGATTACTTGGAAATTTTGCGCAATGAAAGTGTTAAGGATTTATTAATATTATTTACCCATATTTTTAATATTCAAAACAAAGAAACTGGATGGATATTACAATCTTCATTTCAGATTTTGCAATTGTTACGTGGAATGTAAATCAGGAATGTCTAAAACAATTTATTTAAAAAAAATAGTACAAATGTAAAAATATTTGGACGGAATTGCAGTAATATTCAACTGCTTACAGTTCATTAACCAGACTATAAGTTTGTGAATAGAGTGTAGAAAATAAACAAAGAAAATACTATTTTGGATACGGTAGCCACGCTGCTCCCATTGCACCGATGGTCGAGGAAGCAGAAACACCAAGTCGTCTGGTCGAAGTGGTTCCTTGAATAATATTTTGTAACATTAAATATAAAATCAAATAAATTGACAAAAAATCACAAATTTTTTTTCAGGTCTGCACTATTTAGATTAAAGATAAATTGAACAATAATAAATCTATTTAAAATTCTTCATGCCTCATTTGGTGCCTTTTGACATGGTGTATAACCTTATTTTATTATTATAATAGTTCAACACAATTTTTGTGGGAGACGAATGAACACGTTTCTAGAATAATATTGCTAGACAGTGAGAAATGATAAACACGTCTTTTGTTTTGGTAATAAAGAGTTCATATTTTATTTATATAACAATCTGTAAATATTAAGTATTGAACCTTTTTTGTGTGGAGATCTTCTTTAGTTTTGAAACAATGTTAATGTATTTATTGATACTTAAATAAAAACTTGTATGACTTTGAGAACCCTTGGGATTTCTTGCATATACCCGCCAGTTAGAACTGATGATCGGCTGTGTGAGATTAAAAGGGAATTATGATTTTTTTATAAAATTAAACACTTTTTTTTTACCACTTTTAATTCAAATTTTTAACAATTACAGAATTACAGTGTTAACAATTTAAGTTTATCAAGAGTTAATAAGTATTTTGTACCAATAGTTAATAGGCACCAAAGAGGATGCCGAGAGGAGTAAAATGGCTATGGATCAGCCACACCCTGAGATGGAATCCAGCCTGCATCACTCAGGGGACACTAGACTGGTCCCCTGTAGGTGGAAAGAGGATGTGAGGCAGACCTAGAGCCACCTGGAAAAGAACCCTGCAAGACGAGGTAAAAGTGTCTGGCCTCACTTAGAATGGCGAGGGTATCAGGTGTGCGATAAAGTTGGGTAGAGAAGGATCTTCGAAACACTATGCACCACGTGGGTGTGACAGGATAAGTGTGTTTGTAAGTGCACGGCATAGAAGGGGGAAAAAAAACAGTAGCTTAAATGAGGCCCGGTGTCTCTTTGATTTTCGTAAATGAAAAAACAATCAATTAATGTCAGTCCCGGATGGACGGAGGACGGGTCTAGGAAGTGTATGAGCGAGGCTGATAAAAGGGCGTCGCTGCGCTTTATAACAGCCTCGGGTAAGGGGTGGGTACCTCTTCTATGTCTATGTGACAGGATAAGAATAAGAAGAGATCAATGGTTATTTCTAAATTTTCTAAACTTAAATATTCAAAAACTAATATACGTATATTCATTGCAAAAGCCTATCATCTGTGGGTTTGAAATATATAATATGTAAATACTATGATAATTTATTATAATATACATTAAGGTTTCATGAATGAGGATTACCTTTTTACGTCATATTCTTTGATGGAGTTATTGACGTAGTTAGAGAGTCTGGGATCAAATGATGCTGGTCGGCAGCCTTCATATCTATCGGCAGGAATGTCAGTGCGGAAGGCTTGCAAATTACTGAGACAGTCTCGAGTGACATATTCATCGGCTGAAAAGTTTTAAAAATAGTATTTAATTCAAAATCTTAATGATTATCTTCTAGATTCACTTTTTCCATGTGTAAGTGTATTTAATTCAATTGTTAATTTATGTTGTTCACAATATGCAAACATTCTAATTGAAAATAAAATTATTACCTAAAAACATATCAAGACAAGAAAATGGAAAAATGATTGTTTTTTTGATCTAGGGGATTTTAATTTAATTCTGGACATTTCTACACATTGAATTATTATTGCAGCTTTTCAAAAAGTTCTAGCCGTAATCTATAATCGGATTACGGCAAGGTCTACTGTATATATTTTTCATTTAACACATCTCGTGCGGGGCCGATCGAGGGTCAGTTAATGAGTGACGCGGGCGTATTCCGCTCGCGTAACGTATTAATCGCGACAGCATATAAATCATTAAAACATTTAAAATCTTTCCGATAAAAAAAATAATATATTGAGAATCTTTGATTTAATGAAAATTCAACAGATGTCACTATAATCCCTAAATAACGCAATATATAATAATTAGCAGGACTGTGATCACCGTCAAAAAGCAGCAAAAAACTTGGTTATTGTAATTAGAGTCTCCCGCAAACGGTGATTGGTGGACTAAGGAATGTGAAACTCGTCTCCCGCATAAGATGTGTTAAAGTATCTATGCAAATAACACAGAATGTTCAAAATATTAAAATCATTAGATCTTTGATTTGTAAGTATAATATATATATTTTAAAAATATAAGCCTATTTGTTCAATAATCAAAGTTTTAATGTTGAATCTCTATCATAATAAACTCCCTCCAATGAGGGATACTGCAACGACCTCTGAAACATTAGATCCTGAACAAACAATGGGACATCATTGCACTCAATACTAAGGAATGATCTTACCAACTTAATAATACAGGCAGCGGAAAAATGATCTGACGGTTTTCACCGCCATACTGTTGAGCGAGTAGGTGGTGGGGATAGGCGCGTTTCAGAACCTACGGGTGGACATTTTTAGTAGAAATGGAACTGTGGTGCGTTTGTTGTTGAGGAGTTTTTTTAAAGTGGCAATTTGATAAAATTGCCTTTACAGTTGTGATTTTTTCTTGTGGAGGTTCCTTAAAGCAAGAGTTTACACAGACAAACCCCGCACACTGGACGAACTGAAAGAAGCCATAAGTCAAGTAATCGCCAACCTGTCTCCTGCAATGTTAGAGAAGGTATTCGACAGCTTCAGTGCAAGACTGGAAGAATGCTTGGTCAAAGGACATAATTTAAATGACATTATCTTCAGATCTTAAACGGATAAAATCGATTTTTCAGATGTTATTTTCATTAATTTAGATGAACATCCTTCAGTAATAAGCAATAAACCATTTTTATGACTTTTAATTTGTTGTTTTTATTTTAAAACCGTCAGATCATTTTGCCACTCGCTGTATTTATGTGATAAAAAAAATACATACGTTACCTGTAACTTCAATTTGAATGTAGTATTCAATTGAATTGTCCAAATATTAATGTTTGGTTTTAAAAGCGGTGGAAATTGCAAGAAAACAGTAATAAATAAATTGATTAAACAGTTAATTATAGTTAGTTTATTAAACAATAAAGTTAGGCAAACTTACCTCCTTTTCTCTCGATTAGTTTAACACATATGTCATCAGCCTCCGGGCAACCAGTGCCCAAGTAACCCATTCCTCGCCAGTTGAAAGGGTTACAGCCCGGTAGAGCAGGAGAACACTGATAACACATTAAAGACACTCCTGGAAAAAATATACTCAAATTTTCATTTAATTAACAAAAACAAGCAAACGATGTTGTTAATTTCATAAATAAATCCACAATATTTAATGTTTTCCACACGGATTTGACAATGTTGACGTCATTGTTTTGAGTTTTATATATTTTTAAAATCATTCCATGTGTCACGATTCTTAAGATAATATTACAATGTAAGATGTCTATGACACATCTAGATGTACATAAAATGCAAAATTTTAACTGAAGAAAAGTTTTACTAGGTATGAGAAATATAACCACACCCACTGAACTTATGAGTGCAAAGCGGGAAAAACGCTGACTAAACTCAATTTAAAGATAATAAACCAACCATAATGAAACGAAGACAGTAACACAAAGCACATTAACTTTATATACATTGTGGAAAACTTATTATTGGATGAATATTGAATCAAATAAAAATCACGCTTCCATAAAATTAGTAAACAAACAAGACAGACGTGCACAAGGTGTTTCCAAACTGTCAATTTTCTCCCATAGACAATTTTATTCTGATATTGTTACCATTTATAAAAAAGGGTAATAATAACTAATTATGTAAAAATATTTTGTATCTGTTAATACTCAATAATTCATGTAAACATCGCGCCAAGGATATGAATTTTCTTTTCTTTTCAAAATCTTATAAAACATGGTATTGTACAGCAATTTCAGCTCAAAATCTTTTTTTTTCTGAGAGGTAGTTTATGGAATAGGACCCTTGGATTCTGATTCAGGGGACTGGGATTCAATCCTGGAAACCGCCATATTCCTTATTGGGAACAACAACAACAACAACAAACCATCACGCCGTTTCCCCGCAGGGGTAGGCAGAGAGAATGGACCGCCACACTACTCTATCCTGGCAAACCTCTCAAGCTTCCTCCACATTCATACAACGAGTCATACACGCACGTCGATTCCTCCGACTTCTAACATGACCAACCTTTAAAATTTGATTCATTTGGTCATGCCATGTTTTCCTCGGTCTGCCTCGACTTCGTACCCCATTTACATCATTAACGTATACTTTCTTAACCATTCTTTCTCCATCCATGCGTTCCATATGTCCGAACCAACGCAACGATCCTTTCATAATTTTGTTCATTATACCTTCTTCCGCTCTACATTCCTTTCTTATATCAGCATTTGAGATTCTGTCGTATATCGTTCTACCACACATACGTCTTAGGGACCTCATCTCTACCGCATTTATTCTACTCTCATCCTTCTTCTGCCAGTTCCATGCTTCGCTTCCATACATTAGGGTTGGGACCAGAACTCCATTGTGAACGGCCGTTTTCGCTTTCAATGATAAATTCTTGTTTCCAAAAACTATTTTTAAAGCTCCATTCACTTTGTTACCCGCACCAACCCTTCTTTCGACGTCACTATCCGTTCGGGCATCTGCTGTGAACATGCTACCTAAATACACAAATTCCCTCACCTGTTCCAAGTTCTCTTCGTTCACACTTATTGGGATTAATCCTTATTGGGATTGTATACAAAATCTGATACCATTGATATTAGTGTATTTTTTATCAGTGTGGCAAAAAAATGATCATGCTCTCAAATAGGATATTGTAATTTATAAAAAAAATGTACATATTTTAGGTAGTAAATTTCTAATATAACCATTTTTCATAAAGTTTATCACTTTTTTCAATGTACTAAACCCACTTCTTTCAAAAATGCTTGGAATATTTCTATCATCATTTTATTTTTTAAACAATTTTTTTAGGCGTTGGTTAATATCACTATAGTTAACATTAATTTTAGTAACGATGTACGTTTGACCTGCCTAGCAATGTAGACTAATTTAAATTGTAGCAGAACCCACTTCGTGTTATGTACTCTTGACAGTGATTGCACTACTCGTAGCACCTTCGCCATATTGTATTATTTAGCCTACATAGAGATCACGCGCAGACCGCGGCGATTTTCTGTACTGCAAACGGAAAATACGAGTAAATACAATATTATCTCTTGCAAATATTCTACGTTGAGTAGGATCTATCATTTTCTGTTTATTTATACATATTGCAACATTGCAACAAAATCCCATGTTTCCATTAAGGGCTTAGGGTAGACCGAGGCGAATCGGATCACTTTTTTTTTGAGAATATTTAAATCATACTACAGTATAATATATGAAACTTTTATTGACAAAATAGTAATCGGTAACAATCTAGCTACGCAATAAACATTTTAAAACTTAAAATGTCAATTAATTCTCCAAAATATGAACTAAAAACTTGAAAGACAGAAATATCCGAATCGCCCCAATTATCGGGGCGAATAGGATCGTACATAACATATATAACTAAATTAAAATTTTCTTAATCTTAGCTTCGGAATCATTACCAACATTTAGATAATGAATAGTGAGATCAGTATTAATAAGTAACACATAAAACACATATATACGGGCCTTTTTTACTGTTTCTAAAGTCTTGAAGAATTCGGCCAGTTTTTTCCTTTTCATGCCGTCAATTATTGCTCTAAACAATCCTTCTGGTTTCCAAATAGTCAACTGCTTATTTCTTTCCATAAAGCGATGGAACCAGTCCTGACCAGCCATTCCTACTGCTCTGTTAAAATTGTGTTTAATTTTTTGACGTTCTGCGAATTCAAACGCATATTTACGAATCACCTTGGGTGTAATTCCGAAACCATGACTCGCTAAGTGCAGTAAACGGTCTGCTAAAATCTTTTCAGCAGTCTCATCTAAGGCTGGCTGTCCACCAATCGTTTTAATGACACCTCTGGAGAAAGTAACTCTTCTTTGTAGACTCGTTTTTGATAATTCGTTAATCTCAGCAGCCCGACGTAAGGTTAACTCTTTGGCCGAGACTTTATTTGCAGCTTCTCTCATTTCTTGGGACCATTCTCCCGCATTAGTCTTTCTATTGTACGTGCGAACCTTCTACAAGGAAATAAAAACGCATCGTTAACTTCAAATATAAAACAAATCATTTAAAAATAGAGATCCAATTCGCCCCCGATGACGCGATCCGAATAACCCCGTATTAAAGACTTGAAAT
This sequence comes from Lepidostoma basale, assembly GCA_022606425.2. NCBI lineage: Eukaryota > Metazoa > Arthropoda > Insecta > Trichoptera > Lepidostomatidae > Lepidostoma > Lepidostoma basale. The sequence continues at coordinate 6,823,172 of JAHDVF020000814.1, read as the reverse complement.
AAATACTATTTTACACATTAACCTGTAATATTTTGCTTAAAAACTAAAATGTTTTCTAAAATAAGCCTATTCCCAATCAATATAAGACATATAATTCAAAGTTTTAATACATATCCTTAGAATTACACAAAGAAATGGTAAGCACTAATTTAGATGCGAAGCAAAATTGTAACACACACAAATACCAGACGCGCTGGCGTGCATCTTTGACACTGATGTACAAGTCGAATAGAAAACATTGCCAACGGCGGGAGGTGCGGGGTGTGAAAGGGTCGTAAGGCGCCAGTCGCTTGCGTTCCACGTCAACGCGTTATTCAAATATTACAAAATTTCTTATTTTGATCCGATTCACCCACCGATCCGATTCGCCTCGGTCTACCCTATTTATAATACGTGAATACGACATAGTATTAATAAATTATTACAATAAGGAAAAATCTGAATCGAAAGTTTATAACAGGAATTTTAAAATACGCAATTGACATAACGTAAAACCATATATACATAGAATTAGAAAATTAAAGGAACATATCATATACTAAAATCAAATATATTTTTATCCAAGTTATTTTCCTAATAATTTATGAGTAGGTAATACAAAATAAATTATTTAACTTTAATAGTAGTTCTGTTTCTTAAGAGGGATTGACCTCCTGAGAGGTTGGTTTCCAGATGTTAATCCATCTTTTTGGTGGTCTGCCCGGCGGTCGTCTACCTTCGGGTTAGGTGTGCAATAAAAATGTAAGGGAGTTTGGATGAATCAATTCTTCTCACGTATGCATTTCAATCAGTGGCAGTACTCCCATAGAAGCCCAGGCCCGGCTTGCGTAAGAAATTTTGAATCAAAACCTCTTCTGGCTTAGAGTGGTTCAGCTCTTGTGGCTATTTCTCTAACGTCTGATGGGAACATTGTTGGAAGTTGATTTGATGGGTTGTTGGTTTATGCGGGGGCATGATTAGTATTTAGATTTGGGGGTTTTGATTCAAAATTTCTGACGCAAGCCGGGCTTCTGGGCTTCTATGGGAGTACCGCCACCGATTCCAATGTCTTTTCCGTAGTCCCTTCATCCCTAATGACATCTTCAAGACTGCATATTTCCCTTATTCTCGTATTCCTAATTCGGTGACGTAGAGTCTTGACAGATATGCTCGCTTGAGTATTTCTGACGGTTCATTCGATTCCATATGAAAGATAAGAATATGAAGAAGCAAGTAGTATATGAAGTAGTTCCATTTATAACATTGCTAGAAAGGTATATACATATTATAAGCATGTTGTGTTTATAATAAATTGCATATCCTCTATAAATAGAGTAAAGAATTTCGTTTGGTGTTTCGTATTAACAACAACAATGTAAATTCGTATAAGGAAGTAAATAGTTAACGCCATATAAATTTTTATATCCACTTATCAACATTAAAATTTTATGGCTAGTATTATTTTTTAATAATAATCTGAACTAAGCTACCATCTTTGTAAGGATGTTGTAAATCACACAGATCGTGCTAAAATTATAATAATGTTTAAGAACTCATAAAATTAATATTCTTATAATGATGAAGACGAAATGTGTTGCGAATTTTATGAACAAGTCTGCGATAAATAAATTTAAATTTAAAACTTATTTTCACATTGTATAGTATGTGAATTCTGTCGTTACAAATGAGGAAAAACTCTTACATAATAGATGTTGCTCTTTGAGAGTCATAATCCATGAGCCATAAGGACACGAGTACTGTCACAGGACATAAGAGGCTCTTTACATCATTAAAGGGTAAAGCTATCATATCGATTCATATGACATGTGATAGGTAGCTAATCTAACGTCATTTTATTGTCACATGAATTCTAGACCAGACCAAAGACAGTGGGACAATCACACTGCCATCGCCGGGAATCGAACCCGGGACTTTCGGTGTGGAAGTCTGAGCTCTTACCACTCTGCCACGAAGGTCGACAATACTCTCGTGTAGAGGGAGTGATAACATATTATGCATCCGAGAAAATATATTCAAATGAAACCATTTTACACTTACTACCGTAGAGTTTATGAGAAAAAGTAATAGATTTTGTTGCTGTGCTCTACCTACTATTCAAAATATTTATCCGATTATTTCGTGTCAAAATTATGGCGTTAAAATATTATATACACCAGACGTTATTTTAAAAAAAATTATAAATTGAGATTTTTATTCAAATAAGAGTAAATCTTTAGCCGTTTAATTATTTTTGTTTTAGATATTGTATAAAAATAATGCGCTTTTTTTTTTACATATTTTAGTAATGAAACATGGAAACTATATAATAACTTATTTGAATTTAAAATTATGCATGGTCCCTCCAATACCTTCTTCTGGATCTACTCCACTAATTATAACGATATCCTCTAATTCGCAAGTTTTTCTTGTGTCTGCGTTGCGGACACGATCTCGGAGAGTTTTTTTCCAGTAATTGATCTTGGAGGGACCATGTAGCCCGAATGGATGGTGACAGGCTTGAATATACAGCCGCTTATAAAATCCCCTCCGGACACCGCCCATTTGGAAGACCGCCTAAGAGATGGAGAAACAGCTGGACCTCATCATCCGACGAGACATGATTTCTGTGTCACAGATCGTCAGATCTATTAAAAGAAGAGGAAGAAGAAGAAAATTATGCATAGTTTCGCGAAATTAACAAATAAATTATGCGAATCATAGAATAAACCAGATTCATTACAAGAAATATGATATACTAAGGAAATTGAAAAACTTTGTTTAATCCAATATTTATTAAAAAACACGACATGTCTCGGAGGATACCTACATCTTCTAAAAACTAAACAAAGAAAGACTAATAAAAAACGCATTTAAAATTTGATACAATAATTCAAATTTTAAAATTAACCTGTGCTATTTGTTATAAGTAGGTACTTACAATTATTATTATTTTTAAATATTATATTATCATCATGTATTATTATTATTTAATAATATTTATTTGTTTTTACTGTTAAAAAATAATTGTTAGTACTTATAACAAATAGCACAGGTTAATTTTTAAATTTGAATTATTGTATCGAATTTTAATTGCGTTTCTTATTAGTCTTTCTTTGGTTAGTTTTTATTATATTTTTACACCTGAAGATGAAGGTATTCTCCGAAACATGTCGTGTTTTTTAATATTTTATTTAATAAATAGTGGTTTAAACAAAGTTTTTCAATTTTCTAAGGATATTACTATGGAATTCCACAGTGTTAATGCCTTAGCGTTCAATAAGAAATATGATAGCATTTGGGTGATGAAAGATAAATACATATCGCACGCTTAATATTAAACTGACCGATTATGGTTTAGGTCATAATTGAATTAACATTAGACAGAGGCTTGTTTTAACTCTATCCATCTATTTTTCACAATGTTAACGCTACCATTCGTACGTACGATAATCGTTCACAATGTTAACGCTATCCATTCGTACGTGTTTTTCGACAGTTTTTGTTAAAACACCGACTGCAAGTGTGCAATATATTATTATTATATTATACTATTATATATTTCCTAGTTACCCGCAGAGTACAATATGTTCACTGATGCGGTAACTACAACAAACGTAACTTTATGTAAATAATATTGGACAATTGATTAATTTCGTATTGAATTACGTGCATGTGCATAAGAAACGGTTGTTGTTATAGCTATAGGTGTGTAATATTTATTTTCAAATTGTAAGGTTAACATTTCTCAAGATGTAATTTCTGTATTTTATGAAATTTAAATAGCTTTGATTTGAAGCAATGTAACAGTTTATAGAGTGCCCTTGAAGTGTGAAGTGTAGGTATACACGGTGTTCAGGATTGACTAGTAATTCGCTTAAATAATTTTGGATTTAATTCATCTCCAGTAAATATGGAAGGCGTTTTTGTTGTAGCCTTGAAAGTTCAATTTATGATCCAGAAGTTGTATTCATGATCTCGGTATAACCCGGGTCCTTCCTTCTTAAAAATCATAATATTATTTCTATTGTATTGAATTCAAAATTCAACAACCCATCGAAAAATTTCGAATAAAATGAATATTTTTGGACATTACATAACTCAAAATTTGCACTTTTAGACGAAAACAACTACTTGAAATATGTTTATTTGATTTAGTATCTAGTCTTCTTCGAATCAATGGCGAGCTAGTTTCGTGGGGAGGGCCCTAAAAAAATTTCTTGCCATTGGGTGGAAGGTTAGGCCGACTTTGTATAGTTTCCAGTGGCGCCGAGTGTTTTATTAACCCCACACGTGGAGGCATTTTCCTTGCCCCTAGCATCTAGTTATAAAAAATATTAGCATCTAGTAATGATATATATTTTTGCATAATACAGTTAAACTTCGATATAATGGACTTCGGATATAACAGACCAAAAATATATACGTCGAAAAAAATCACTCCTATAAAGTACTACTAATATCTGAACACATTGTACAACAATTTTTAGAGCACCCTTGAAGTATGGTGTACTTATGAATAACATTAATTTAACGGTAAAGTTGTTGCAAAACAAAATCATTGAACATTTCGCGTGAATCTATTTACTCGTAATAAATATAATAAGTAACATTATTGTATATTTTCGCTGTACCCAATAATAATAAACTAATTTTATATTTCATGTGTACACGCTGGCGTTACCTTGCTCGTTTCTCGGTTATTTATCTGCCTATCCAGACGAAGCACATCGGGGCTTCTCGTGATTAATGTATATATTATTACGTTTATGTTTTGTGTCTAGCACGATTAAAATATATTAAACCCAACAGCAAAACAAACTATGTGACAGTTGTGTTATTCCTTTAAAAGTATAATACAATTGTGGCGATGAAATATCGTGACAAACTCTTCATCATTTATTAGTTAGCTCCATTGTCCTTCGCGTGTCTTCTGATGTGAAGAATGTAGGAAAAAATATATATTTGGTTGGGTAAAGCTTGACGAAGATACTTAAATTCTACATGGACGAATTTGCCATTTTCCTGAGAACTATACTAGAGAGGCGACGATTTTTTCAGCAAAATAAGAGTTCTCAAGCTTCATATTTGGTAGATAATGCCAACACAGGATAACTACGCTACCTGAAATATACTACTTCAAAACAATGAAGCAAATTTCAGGAGGCGCCATAAAACATTCGTATTTAGAAGAGTTTGCCAGACGCAGAGCGTTTTTTAAGTGAATTTCCCATTATTTGTTTAATCTATATAAGGACAAGTATATGAAAGAGCTGAAAGGGTTGGATGAAAGTGCCAAAATAAGCGGAGTGTCAGTAAGCTGTATGTTGTATTTGTGGATTTTTTTTTCTGTAAATGAAAAAAGAACGATGATGCAAGCATTCGAATGCTACGTAAATATCATCATTTTCGTCGTCTGAAGAACATTTGAATAAAAAATGGTTTAGTTCATTGTTCAATTTATAAATATGATCTCTCAATGATTACACATACTTCCTGGAAGGAATGTCATTCTGATCAACAGAACTATTTTTGCCAATTTATTTCATGGCAAATACGAACTTAAAATTTTGAATATAGGTACAAGAATGTATTATATATAATTTTTAGACGTTTAGGATAGTTTTCAAAATTTAGTTTAAATATATTTTTAACATAAATTTGATACTAAGAAAAAGGTAAATAAAATGAAATAATATCCCAATCGTTATGTATTAAGATGACTTAATTTTATTTTTATAATTGCTGTATAGTTGAGAGCTTTAATCCGTATTTAGGCAAGGTTTAACTTATTAAATTATTAAAGCTTTTTAAGTTTGTTAAAAATATTGACACTTGCTGTTTGTCTTGTTCTTGTTTTTTCATAAAATAAATTTTAACTTTATTACGTCAGAAAACAGACAACCTATCGGAAGATTTAATTATAATATATTTTTTTTAAATGTATATTTAGTTGAAATCCACTGACATTTTCTTTATTTTCATTATTTACAATGAATTTCTACTATGAAATTTCAAATAACAACATTAATTTTGTTATCAGAAGAGTTTAAAGTTTTGAAGATTTTAGCTTTTATCCATAGTAAAAAAACGTACAAATTATTAAAGGTTTTATATATTCTACATTAATTTATGCTTATCCTTCTGTAATCTGAAAACCACCTTCATACTTTATAACAATATAATTTTTATAATTAATTAGGATGAAACTAAAAAAATAGCAATACTCTAGTTAAATTAGATCTAGCTTTATGAATCCGTCGTTATTGACCAATTGGGAAATTAAGAGTAGTCAAATGACCATAAAGTAAAAATGTCATTACTCTTCCGATTTTCACAATGAAACACTAGACAGCGACATAAAAAAATCTCGAAAGTAAATAATGTGACAGAAAAATGTAAATTTGACTTGTTTACTACTAAAACACGGAAAGTGGAAGTAGTGAGTTATATAGTCAACCAATCTCCTTTTTTTTTACTGAAATATTGCCTCCGCGACAATGCAAACCCAATAAAACGTAATCTGACAGAAATATTTGTAAAACAAAACATTCATTGTTCACCAGATGTAGGTATTTCACTTTCGAAATTCGAACGTTTATATACTCATATTGGTCCATGCTCAACTTTGTTACATCTACGGAATCACAATAAAAACTTCTATTCATCATTCCGGTATGGTTTAGAATAAAAATAAAAATTTGATCGTTACATCAAAGTATTTATTAATCCTGTTTATGCAACGTCATAACAAAAATAATATTTTTAAAATTGTAAATAAATTATGGATGGAGTATTGTTTTACTTCAGAATAATATTTGAATGTATTAAAGCATAGGTTTCCAAACTTTTCTGAGCCACCGCCCCCTTTACAAGAAAAATAAACGTTCAACGCCCCCCTCTCATAAAAATTATTCCAAAATGAACTTTAAAATATTATTAAATCTTTTATGTATCTGAATACGACATATGGTAGAATACCGAACGAAGAAAAGGAAGAAATGATTAGCGTGTTTTTTTTTTGTCTTTTTTAGACTATATTTTTTTTTCTGCCCACGCTCTCTATTTCTTTTTTCTGGGTCTTCTACTGGCCCCCTGAAAGTCTCAAACGCCCACAAGGGGGCGTTATCGCCCACTCTGAGAACCTAGGTATTAGAGTGATATTGTTGTGTATAATTTTTTAATTCAACTGTAATGTAATACAGTGATTGGTACAATTTAAAATAGTATTTTTGTTTGGTAATGAGGATGACATAAAATGCATAGAAGATAAATGCACTGAAATTAGCTAGACGTGAGAGAATGCTAGGTGATATTTAAGTATATGCGAATGTATAAAAGAAATCAATAAATCGGCGTATATTTTCGCTTTCGATTAAAATTAAAATCAAGTCATGGTGAGCTGATAATTATCCAAGCTCATATAACCATATTTGCACTTTTTGTTCTATTGAAAACTTTCATCGAATCGTGACCTTTTAGTCACGTGATTCCAAATATCCACTCCGCGGTTGACCGTTGCGTCAGTCCGATATTCCTCTCCCATCTCGCCGCATCCACAATCGATCATCGAGAATGGGATGTGCGATATGAAAGTAAGTCCGAGAGGCATGCATACATTTTTCGTGGGGCATTAATCGACTAAAATGATGAGCGAAATTTTGGGATTCACGACCACGACACAACAGGGCATTAACATTGCAACGGAACCAAAACCGTTGCTCGACTAGAGATGGACAATGTAATGGATTGTAATAGCTTGCCATTCGCTTTCTAAGAGATCAATAATTATACATATTTATCCGATTTAGGCTGCCGCAATATTCATATATAAAATCCATACCTATTTGGCAAAAGCACACATGTCATTTTTTCGCATCTTACGGGAGTTTATTTTTCCCTTGTATACAACAGGTCGTTTGAACCCAATCCTTCTTTCTTCTTCTTTAACAGCCGTTGTCGTCCACTGCTGGACATAGGCCTCCCCCATACTTCTCCACGTATGAAATGTTATACGGGGGTGGTTGGCATTACAACGCCACGCTTGCCAGACAGGTTGGCGAGGTGTCCTTTCACGTTAGCCTATGAATCAATATTATCCACCGAGGTTATTCACACTCGATCTCTAACATTTCGCATAGTTTCCAGGGGAGACCAAAGTCGAGGAGGTGTGGATAGGTACTTGGGATCAGATCAATCCTCCAGCGTAGCATGGCCATCACCACGGTGATGACCATGCACCGCTCAAAGAGTCAATAGGATCCCCCTTACTCCCCCCAATTACTTGATTCTCTTTTCGCCGAAAAGAGAAGGATGGAGTGCCGCATCGATTAAAGTGTGGCAGTCCATTCATTCTGCCTACCCTTTCAGAGAGACGGCGTGATGATGGTTAGTTAGTTAGTTAGTTATATCGATTCTTATGACATGTGATAGGTAGCCAATCTATCGCCATGTTATTGTCACAATTCTACACCAGACCAAAGACATTGTGACAATCACACTACCATCGCCGGGAATCGAACCCGGGACCTTCGGAGTGGCGTCAACGCACTTTCCATTCAGCCACGAAGGTTAACATTTATCATGGTTCTATGTATATTTCCTATGATGTTCTTTTTCCCATCCTTTACACAATGGAGGTACTCCCATAGAAGCTTTGAATTTGAAAAACTTTGAAAGAAATTTTGAATCAAAACCCCCAAATCTAAGTAATCATGCCACCGCATAAACCAACAACCCACCAAATCACCTTCCAACAATGTTCTCATCAAACGTAACAAGAAAAGCCACAAGAAACACATCATCTGTAAGACAGAAGAGGTTTTGATTCATAATTTCTTACGCAAGACGGGCTTCTGGGCTTCTATGGGAGTACCGCCACTGCCTTTACATCGATTTGACTCGCGCTGAAAGGATGTAAAGAGCTAAAACATTTTGAATTAGCATATAGATTGGAGTGACATCTCTAGGCTGTTTCTAGCAATGCGCTAAATGGCGGTAGCCTTTCACATTGCATTAAAAAGATCTTCTGCTTAATGCTTAAAATACAATCTTAATAGATGGCGTTAGTGTGTAGATTGAATAAACTACTATACAAAGGGGGGTGTTGCAGATTAACATATATACAACTTCCAAAAAAAAATTGTCAGACATGGTGGTCAAGAGGAAAAAAAAAATGTGGAATGTTGTATTACATAAAGCGTGCGCTTAACCCAACCAATGACAGGTCATAAGTCCTGTAAACACCTATTGAGATACAATTGATTCATGTAAAGAGCTATTCAACAAAATTATAAACATAATAATATTGATATTAAAATCTGAAAATCGACAAAAACGGACATGTGTGCCTTTGCCAAAGAGGTAGGAAATTATCTCACTGAAATCGTACAACTATTTGAAGCATCATAATATTCCGTTGTTTCTGTAATACGGTTCTGTGCGGTAATGGATCTTCAGGCCATGACATAAGAGAGAGTACGGTTGGTATTTGTGGTACGAGCTCGAGAGTACCCCCCAAGCGGAAACATTTTTTATAGCACAACATAAATTACGACTATTATTGCATTCTTTTATTAGGTGCCACACTATGAAACGGAAACAAAGGCGAATTAATCGAAATTTCGACATGTAAACATGCCGAATATAACGATGAATTAATTTCTAGGAACTTAGGCCTCTAATAGCATAATGCTCCCAATGTGCTCAGAGTTTTATACAACGCGTTGGTTCGGAGCAGACTCGAAAGTGGTTCTGTGATATGGAGTCCTCACGTGGCGAGATATTCCCATATGCTAAAGATGGTTCAGAAAAAAATTCTGAGGTATCTCTACATAGGGGAGTATGGTAGTTATCCGTGACTCTATCCCACGGCTTTTCTTTTGGCAGTGCTCGGAATCAATTCTCTACAGCTTCGAAGAGATAGACATCTAATTACCCATTTCTTTGGATTAATTAGGGGATACTTCGAGAACTCGGCCGTACTGGAGGGTGTTCGGCTTTTTGTCCCCGATAGATATCTCCGACAGCGACAACACAGATTGTTTTACCTACAGGCCGCCAGAACTAATCTGCCTCTATTGACACCGGTGGGAAGAGCGATTAGATTGCTGGACGCGGTCTCCTCAAAGATCGACGTCTTCCATATTAGTGAAGGTGCGTTCAGGGGACAAATACTGTCGACTTTTGAAAGTATATTGTCTTCCTAATGTCGGATAATCTCTAATGCGTTCCTGGTATTATATTATATGTATATAATATTTTACCTGTACTCAATAGATGCCATAAACATTTATGCTGTTTGTAATATCTTTTGAGGAAATAAACTGATTTGATTTGATATTTCTTTTTAATGATTCTTACCGAGAGAAGGCTAGAAGTCTTCATCTTCTCCTTCTCAAAGTGCCATGTCAGGTCCCCCTGATATCGGCTATCACTCTGGCGTAGGCCTCTCTGTCCAGTGCTAGCCGGAACAACTACACAACCTCAGAATTCCAGTTCACTATTTTGTTTCTCAGCTAAGACATCTGGGATCTTCCCACACCGCGCCTTCCCTGAATTTGCCCTTTCATGATGAGGTACAGCAGATCGTATTTCTCGTTGCGGAGAATGTGTTCCAAATGTGCCTTCTTTTTAGCCTTTATATTAGACAAGAATTATCTTTCTACTTTAGCTCTAATGATGTAAATATGCTTTTCTCTGTCATCACATGAAGAAATTTGATACCATGTATAAACTAATGTATAATCTGTATGTATAATCTACAATAGCGGGAATAAGGAGAAGATAACGATTCTTAGGATTGCTTTATTACTTACGGAATCGAAGCTAGAGCAGACACTGTCAGAACCAAGCATCTTCTAAGAGTAGCAGAGATTACAACATCGCGACCTATCGTGAGTTAAAGATAGGATACCCAAACGAAGAGATTCGCAGATCCCGCAAAATTGATGACATAGTCTGATGAAGAAGGTAGATAAGATGATTCTGGAGGGACTACATCGAAAGGACATGGACCCAACGAGGATTCCCAAGATCGTGATGCGCGAGACTTCAGAGGGCCGCCGACCACCAGGACACCAAGTCACAGGACGAAATTTAATATCCTGTCTAATCAGATCACAAGATCTACTACACTAAGGAGAAGAAGAAGAAGATTGTTTTATTTAATAATTGTAGATGATTTTTAGAAAACTTTTGTGTGGTCTTAAACGTGCTTAAATCACAACAAGTTTGAATAAGATACAAAGAACTCGCTTAACGCGAGTGACATGTTCCAGTAAGTTACAGCGCTAAACGAATGAGCATTAAAGCCGGTTACAGACCAAAAACTAAGCTAAGTTAGTTTAGATTGGCTCGCAAAGCTGAGATCATATTTTATACTTGTGTAGTTGTGATGTGGTTCGGATGTGCAAATGAAAAGTCACAGGTTGTTTATTGTTGCACAGACACAATGTGTAAAGAATAGCGATAGTGCGAGAGCGTAGAAATGGTCGCGTGCTGCTTGGCTGGAGGACGCGGCAGTAAGACCGGGAGCAAAGACGGGGTCCTTGTCTCCAGGGGGCGCTATGCTTCTGCCAGCATACCAGCGCCATAGGTTAGTTAGGCGTATGGGATTAATCCTCCCACTCTCACACTTGTGACATAGTTTGCGGTCTGCACGCAAGCATATAAATTACCTCAGTTTTAGGAGCTATGCTAAACTAACTTAGCTTAGCTCGTGGTCTCTAACCAACTTAAACGAGGTAACCTAATATATTATTAATGGGGATAAGTAAAACAGAATAACGAATAAGAAAATTTGCGTAAATTTTTGGATTATTTTATAACTGTACGGGACAGATTGCTCCCCCCGTACTATTAATATTTATTTTGGCCGCTGACTGCTGCTCGACTCCGATGTGGTGTGGATGGTAAAACGGAGAATACGGCGTGATGATGATTGTGTAATAAAACAAAGTTTTATTATATGCGGCAATCGGTGCAGGGTAGAAGCGAAGAGAAGTGTACAGTAGCTCAAATACTGGTTTTCACGTAGTTAAGAGCGCCAAGCCTCTTAACGCGCAGCGTGTCTACGCGTATGTGAATTTGAAGGAAGAGTTAGGGCCGAGTGTTGGATCTCTGATTTTCGGAGTGAGACTCGGAAGTCTGTTACTCCTTCCCATTGACGAATTGAGGGCCGAGTCCTTACAAGACCCGCAAAACTAGCGATAACGGTTATTAACGTATTTTTAGTTTCGGAGAATTTCAGTCGCAGCTGCTGTGTTACTACGACGTCTATGATTGGCTGTTAAAAACGCGCGAGCAACCGCAAATAAATTCCAAGAATAATCTCGATTGAGCTACTGCAAAATCTCGTTGCTATGCGCTTTCACGCGACTACCGACTGCCTTATTTATTTTAAGAAAACATAAACAAATTAAACTTAAATTAATACAAAATAACAAACATTAATTAAATAATAAAATTAGCACAGTTAAAAATAAAAAAAATTAATAATATAATAAAAAAATAATAAAATTAAAAACTACTCGCATACGTCCGATACAATAACGGTACGCAACTTATGTTAGTTTATAATTAAATTAGGATATAATTGAATCCCTGTATGATGTGCTAATAACTGTATTAAAAAAACGAGCTGTTGCATTGATTTAGCGAAGGTTAAATGGTTAACGAAATAATGAAACAATCTTATTTTGAGCCAGTCACGTGTTTGGGCGCCCGAGCAGCGAGCCGTGCTTTGCGGGTCGCCGTAAACAGAGTAGCGTTTGGAAACCACCGTAATTCATCGGAATCGGAACATATTCTCGGCTGTTCCCGCGAGGAAGGGAATTCAATCTGCAAGACCTACATTTGATATCTCTTGCGACAGCTTTCATGCGAAATTTTCCATTTGCCAATTTAACAATTTGAGTACACGGTATTCTAAAATTATCTTATCCTTTAAGAGGGGTTGATAATTTATCAGGATTACTATTTTTATGAAAATCATATATGTCAAATGCCGTTTCTGGACCATGGCAGGCGAAAAGCCAATTAGAGAACAAGTCGCTAGACGCAAATGGCAGTGGATCGGTCACATTCTGAGACGGAACCCAGCCTGCATCGCTCAGTGTGCACTAGACGGGTTCCCTATGGGGGGAAAGAGAAAGCGAGAGGGGGGAAAGAGGGGTAGACAGAGATGATGGACCGCCATACTGCTCTGTATTGACATTCTCTTGAGTTTCTCTACATTCATACAGCGTAACATGCACACTCGTCGATTTTCCGACTTCGAATGTGGCCACCTTTTAGAATATGATTATTTGGTTCGTGCTATGTTTTCCTTGGTCTTCCACGACTTCTCTTTCCACTCACACTACTTGTATACAACATTTAAACCGTTCTTCTCTTGTATATTCGTTCGATGCTTTTATAATTTTACATATGAAGCAATCATCTGCCTCACATTTCTTCTCTAATTTTAATTTATTTTACAATTAATAAAATACGCTGCGTTGGTTCGGACATATGGAGCGCATGGATGGAGAGAGAATGGTTATGAAAGTATACGTTAATGATGTAAATGGAGCACGAAGTCGAGGCAGACCGAGGAAAACATGGCATGACCAAATTAATCAAATTTTAAAGGTTGGGCATGTTAGAAGTATGAAGAATCAACGTGCGTGTATGACTCGCTGTATGAATGTGGAGGATGCTAGAGAGGTGTGCCAGGATAGAGTGGTGTGGCGGTCCATTCCCTCTGCCTCAACGGCGTGATGGTTTGTTGTTGTTGTTATTAATAAAATATGTGATATGTATCACCCCTTTCGGTTTGTATTGTTTTTTTATAAACACCTAGTTTACTGTAGCAGCCGCGTTGCAAAAAGTAATTTAACACGATACAGTATCAAGTGGAAAATCTTTAATAACCGTTTTGGGGAGTATTGCACTGGGTTTACACACAAAAATACACCAATTGTTAGATGCCTCAGATAATTGCTGATTGTTTATTGCAATTTAATTTATTGTTCGTGATTTAATAAACTATTATACGAGCAGATCTCTTACAAATTAGTTCTTAATTATTTCTCACATTCTCAGCATCAATAATTCATTTTTATCGCCTTCATTTTGCGAATATTGACAATGGATCAAAGGAATTTGAAGGATTTTTTAGAACATTAAATATTAAAAGATCACGACTTAATTTCGATTTATATTAAATGTTACATAAATATTTGTGCATTTTATTTGATAATAAGATAACTCTTACTAACCATCGCTGGACTCCCACACTTATCTTTCCTGACACGCTTCTCTTGCTTCCTCAACAATCATCCATCGTGTCATGCATGCACGTCGATATCTCTAACTTCTTACGTGTCCGACATTCAATATTTGATTTATTTAATCGTGCCACGTTTTCCTCGGTCTTCCTATATTTCTAGTTCCATTTACATCGTAAACATATACTTTTTTTTTACCATTCTTCTTCATTCATTATTTTGTTCATAACAATTTCATTCGTACCGCATTCACTTCTTATATTTTCATTCGACACTCCATCATATGCAGATTTTCCACACATTCGTCTAAGAGATCTCATTTCTCTTATCCTCCAGTTCCATGCTTCGTTTCCATACATAAAGGTCGGTACAAGAACAACATTGCGCACTTTAGTATTTTTATATAGACAAGATTACTCAACATTTAAAAATATTTATAAGATTCTCAGTGCCAATTATTCAATTAAAAATAACACAGATGTGACATTAACTATCATTACTTCAATTCAACGTAAACATTTGTGAAAATGTGTAAATCTAAATGGAATGAAAAAAAATACGTACAAAACATGTAGCCGGTAATGACGTCATTGTAGGTACTGTTTCCGTGGAATTCCATAATTTTTAAAATTGATAGTTTTCAAATATTGTATAATCTGACATAATGTATAATCTATCTTATAGCTATAATGACAGCTCATTTGGTGATTAATAAAATAATCATAATAATATTTAACAGCTATACTCATTTGGTAATTGATAAAATAATACTATTAATATTTGACAGCTATATCTCATTTGGTGAGTGATAAAATATTCATAATAATAATAATAATAATTGACAGCTATAGCTCATTTGGTGATTGATAAAATAATTATAAGAATAATAATAATAATAATAATTGTAATAATATTTGACAGCAGCTCATTTGGTGATTGATAAAATAATAATAATATATATATATATATATTTTTTTTTGTTTATTTAAAAGACTAATACCAAGGATTTAAATCAATCATATTAGAATTTTATGTTTACAATCTTCAATATGAGCAGAAAATAGCTCATTATTATGAAGAAGGAATCTGGTCGTGTCCAGGCTTGAACCCAAGTCCCCTGGATCAGGAGCCAAGCGTTCTATTCCCTAGATCACCACCCGATTTTGACAGCAGATTTTGGTGATTGATAAAACAATAATAATAATATTTGACAGCTATATCTCATTTGGTAATTGATAAAATAATAATAATAATAATAATTGACAGCTATAGCTCATTTGGAGATTGATAAAATAATAATAATAATTGGCAGCTATAGCTCGAGCTATAGCTAGCTATAGCTATATATAAGCTAGCTAGAATAAAGCTCTATTAATCACCAAATGGCTTCAATGATAACAGTATCTTCTTTATAAGAATAAATGTCATGGAAAGAAAAAACCCTTGATTTTAAAAATATTTGTGAAATGTATACTTATATCTGTATACGCATTGTGTTAATAAAGTAGTTTGCTAAAATGCTAAACAATCATTCTTCATAGATGGCGTTAGTGGATGGATTGTGTTAAATTAATCTAAAAAATTGATTAGTACAATCAAATCTACATAGATGGCTAACTGGAACTGCCACGTGAAAATAAGTATGGATTTGGAGTATATATACAACTTCCAAAAATGTATCATACATGATCATAACAATGGTGGAATGGGGAATGTTGTAATTACATAAAGCGTGCGCTTAACCCAACCAATGACAGGTCATAAGTCCTGTAAACACCTTGATCATCCATAGTCAGTTTCCAGTTTGTTTCTTCGTCTCTATTGAGATATAATTAAAAATTTAAATTAACCACCCTTGATTTTATTTCAATAAAGTTACAGCCAAGTTATGAAACTGGTAACAAAAGTAATTTGTGGTTTAAACAAGATTTTAACCAAAATTTTGTTTATGTGTTGTTCAATGTTTTCAATTCAGTGAATCAACTGTCTGTTAGTTTTAGTAAAGTTTAAACTAAAGAATTTTATAGAAACGTGATACTACTGACCGTGGTTACATCCATTAATAAAACTGAAATGTATATATGAACAGCTTTAAGGCGTGAGGTGTCAAAAACGTATTAATTAATGTTGTAAAATAACTATTTTATGCACGACTCTGTATACATTATTATTGAAGAATCGGAAGATTATGTATGCTTAACTTTCTTTGTGATTTGTGTTAATATGTCTATCATTTAAAACCCGTGCTATCTACATACATATTTATGATTTATGATTTAGCTATTATAATTAAATTTTATATTGAAAACTTATATATAAACAGAAGAAAGACAATACAATTTTGTTTTTAATGTCGCGTATTTCTTGTACTCGAAAAAAATTATACTATTGTAGAAATATTATACAAACAAGTAGTTTAAGGCATATATTGAGAAATGGTGTCTCCTGAGATCTTCTTCTTCTTCGCGTGCCGTATCAGGTCCCCCTGACGTTGGCAATCACTTTGGCGAAGGCTTCTCTATCTTGCGCAACCTGAAACAGCTCCCCCACATGTCTCATCCCGGTCCAGTTTCTTATGTTGCACAGCCAAGACGTTTGCCTTCTATCAGGACCACGCTGCCCCTCAATTTTTCCCATCAGTATTAGTCGGAGCAAACTGTATTTATCTCTCCGCATAATGTGACCCAGATATGAAATCTTACGGACCTTGACGTCCTTTAGCAGTTGTCTACTACAATTGGCTCTCCTCAAACCTCCAAATTGCTGACGAAATCTGTCCACGGTATGCGAAGCATTCTCCTGTGCAATCACATCTCGAATGCTTCCAACCGGTTCATAGTGTGCACTTTCAGGGTCCAAGTCTCCGAGCCATAGAGTAATACAGACCAGACATAGCACTTCAACATTCTCTGCCTCCTGAGATAATGAGGTCCAACTGTCCCTCCATCTCTTTGGTGGTCTTCCAGTTGGACGGTGTCCAGGGGGGATTTTGTTAGCTGCTGCGAGTCTGTCTCTATTCATTCTGACTACATGATCCAAAAGAGTGCTAGGAAGGATTTAAGGTTTATGGTAAAACCTTACATTTTTCTGGATGGGGGAATGGAAGACCAATTAGGGTTGAATTTAATCATTCTTTATATTTCAACAAAGAAAAATTTATATACAGCATTTTAAAAATAAACTTTAAAACGTAATGGTTTAAGATCTTGATGTTTTAAGATGTTAGATGGAAAAATACATTACATGATATTAGTATTTATTGTCAATAAATCTAAATATACATTATTATTAATTAGTTAATCTTTCTTAATATTCTAACAAAAAAAAGTTTATATACAGCATTTTAAAAAGAAACTTAACCGTAATGGTTTAAGATCTTGATGTTTTAAGATGTTAGATTGAAAAATACGTTACATGATATTAGTATTTATTGCCAATTAATCTAAATATAAATTATTATTAATTAGTTATCTCAGTTCTTATAAATATCACAACATCTTCGCTAGTATCAATCCACGGGGTTCTATCACGTTCATTATACCACGAAGGTCGTCAAATACTTTATTAACATTCCTCCGAGTATATACACGATGCGTAAGGTGCTTGTTAAAATATTTCTAACTTGACCCGAGAAATTCTGTTATTAAAATAAAATAGGATATGGAGTATGGTCAGTGCAGATCGTCCGTGACTGGTATTAAAAGTGAACCTGAACGCGTGTATGAAAGTTTGTACTGTAGGCACTGTATTCTGACATTTGACCTTCCGACCAGAGTCACGGGTTTGGGAGAAAAATTAACGCTGACTCATTGTGAGTGAGGTGGCCATAGAGAAATGTTTTTTTTTAATCAGTGAAATCGTTTATAAAATGTAGTAGGTTAATGAGTTCGTCCTAATAAGATATATTATTGTTTATGGTAACGTCTGCCAAGTTCTTGATTATATATCAAAATATGTTTATTAAAAAAATGCAGATGCGCAGGTGGGCTGCCGGGGTTTCAATGCTTGATAAAGCTAAAAACGAGCATATCAGAGGTAGCCTAAAGGTCGCTCTCATGGCGGAAAAGGCTAGGGAACGTCGTCTGCGGTGGTACGGCCATGTGAGCAGGAAGGACGATGAATACTTCGTCCACAAGTCCCTGCAGCTGGAAGATAGAAGATGGGGACCGGGTCGGCCTCCTGAATCGTGGGTTTCATCACAGTTAGGAACTACCCGAGGGCGCTGGGACTAGACAGCCATATGACCCAGGATCGCGAGACCTGGTGGAGCCGTATTAGAATAGCCGACCCCAAATTGCGGGAAATGGCTAGGCAAAAGAAGAATAACTAATTAAACAAGAAATCGATTGTATTGTATATGATATTCGTAGTTTTTGATTTACAATGTGACGAAATTCATTTATAAATATAACGATTGTATTTATAAGTTTTGTTACGGTTAAAATAAACTGTTACTTCACATTTTCGCAGACCAAAAAATTTCAAAGGGATATAATACTTGCTTGGTTGAATCCAGGACACATCTCGATCATAAAGCGCCCTTGAGGTGAGCTATCCACGAAAATGGCGCTATACAAATTAGCCTTTTTATTATTATTATCTCATATAATAAAATATATGAACAAAATAATGAAAGGATCATTAAGATGGTTTGGACATATGGAAAGAATGAATGAAGAAAGGATGGTTAAAAAATTATATGTTAAAGAAGTGAATGGAACCAGAAATAGAGGAAGACCGAGGAAAACGTGGCACGATCAAATAAATCAAATATTGAATGTCGGCCATGTGAGGAGTCAGAGAAATCGACGCGCGTGCATGACACGATGTATGAATGTTGAGGAAGCGAGAGAAATATGTCAGGATAGAAAAGTGTGGCGGTCCATTCTTTCTGCCTACCCCTTTGGGGAGACGGCGCGTAGTTAGTTAGTTTATAAAACAGATTTTTTACACAAACCTTCACAAACCTTCACACAAACCTTCTTGAAGAGTTTATTAAAAAAACATACATATATGAACTCTTTTAAAAAATATATTAATTATTTAACCGGAATTTCGTTTTTCTTTATAGTTAATTTGTTTTGCGTGTTTCAAGGATTATAATAAATTGAATCATTGTAATTGACTTCTATGAAAGCTGTTTTTGTTATAACATTATAATATATAGTGCTTATGCACTTTGTCAAAAACACATGTTTCATACATAGACCTTTTTAATGCGTGTGTTATAATGAGGTAATATTTGGGAATATGTAAAATTATGGTTTTAAATTAAAAACACGTTTTTTTACAAATATTTTGTTAGAAATTGGTTACCCTGTAACGTTCGCATATGTTAAAGTAACGAAACAATTTTATCATACATCGAAGTGGGAATGGTGAGATTTATATTATTTGATAACGGCCTGTGTAACAATTTCCACAATGCAGTGTTATGAATTTCACTGGCAACAAGAAAGATGTGCTTTGTTAATTTTTTGTTGCAAGTATATTGAACGCCCAAAAAGGCATACGCCAAATCTGAGGGATGGACTGCAAACGCCATTATTTATAATTGATAATAAATCGTCCTGAGTTACGTGAGTACAAGTCATGAGATTGCAAATTCATTTTGACGATGGTGGATAAACTATTCAAGTTTTTTTTATCACATTTGATACAATGCATTTGTATTTTTATTAGAAAATAAAAATAAATTGGTATACAGGTATAACACAAAATACAAAACGTGGTCAATGGTCATGTTTTTCTTCAAGTAATGTACAATGATTAAATTGATTTGAATTTATTATGCATTTTCGATGCAGAAAATGCAGAATTGAGGCAGCAACAGCTCCATTTAATAAAATGAAATCACTCATTTGCAATGATAACATAAATTTGAAACTCCGCCAGAGAATGATCAAATATGTGTGGTCTGTTTTATTGAATGGATATGAAACGTGGTGAAACGTATAAACAATAATTTACTACACCGATGAAGGGCTTCTGTGTTCGAAACGTGTGTTTATTTAATTAAAAACATTTAATAAAGTGTTGTTTACAAATAAATGAACATTATTCAAAAATTATATTGTTATATAACACAATGGAATACAAAATCTGCCTTAATATTTAATTTGATTAATATTTAATATGATTTGATTAAAAATGTATTTCCAACATTTTAAATTTATAATTACGGACTTAATTTAAAATTTAAAAAACACAGTTATTGCATAGATGCATTTTAAGTAGTGTGCCATTATTGGGTATCTCGCTTAGAGACCATATAATCAACGTGGAGATTAGAAGACGCACCAGGGTTACCGACATAGGGATACGCATTGCAAGGATGAAGTGGCGTTGGGCTGGGCATGTGTGCCGACAGGATGATGGAAGATGGAGCCAGAGGGTTACTGAATGGAGGCCAAGGTTAGGCCGAAGAAGTGTCGGGAGACAGCTTACCAGGTGGAGAGAAGATATTGTGCGGATAGCGGAAAAGGCCTGGAGAACACTGGCGAGAGACCGAGAGGTGGAGAGGCTTACGTCCAGCAATGGATAGAGACAAGCTGATGAAGAAGTAATTTGCCAATATCGAAACATTTAATGAATGTAATATAAATCCTGTGTACTAAAATTTCCATTTTTATTAAGATCAAATAGCAAAGACTCTTTTTAAACGTCTCAGAATACTTTGATTAAATGTCATTCGCTCGTAATGCGAATAGCATTTTTATTAGTAAATTAAATACTCGTATATACGCACATTTACCAGTTATTCCTATAACAAAAAAACGGAGTCTAGGACATTGAATATGCGATGACCTTTCGATGGCAGTTTTGATCACGAGACCACAGATCTAAAGACCTATTACGACATAAATAATATAACATGTCTTATGTGTTCAGTTAACTTTTCTAAATTTGTTTGAGCAAGTCTAATTTCATATATTCCAATGTATTTTTTCGTCTTATTTATAGATGCGAACAAGATAGGTATGTGTGTTTAATATAATCAACTAACTTTTTTGTCTGGTATTATCAAACTGGTTGATCGGGATTTTTACGTTTATAAATTGTGGTTTAAAAGATCTTACCTCCACGAAGATGATTTCACTTTTAATGCGTTAACAACGTAATTAACGAAATGACCGAGGAGAGAGTTATGCTCGGCCAACTAATTATTGTCATAGTAACTAACTAACTAACTAACCATCACGCCGTCCACTGAGTTTACCTCCTTCACGAGGACGAGTCCTATGCGGCTGATTATGAAGTGCAATATAGGGAAGTCTGGTGGTATCCATTCTTTGAAGATGACTGCACCAGTCCCTTCTTCGCTGTCTGCTCCATCTTATAATATCCTTAATAAATTATCTGTTTATAAAAATAATGGTTAATAATTCCTAAAGTGGTTAAACGATTTAATTTTCTTACTCAATTATTTATTATCTCTTGATAGTTTAATTATTGTATAATTTGCTTGTGGGAAAAAAATAAAAATTACAATTGCATTATTAATAGCAACATTGTATATTGAACTAAACTTTAAATTGTTATTTAATTGTGTAATGAATATTTTTAATTTTAAACTGCAACACAATAACTTTATTTCCAAGCAACAAAAGGCGATAAAGAATAAAAATAATAGTTGTTGGTAGGTATGCGATATGTTTGCAGTAACTTTCTGTTGTCTAGGCACCTGTGAAACATATTAAAATGAACTAAAATTTATCACAATAGGTAGTGAAGTGCATGAAAGTTTTTAATACTTTCTCCGCCAACAAGTTAAGAAGTCGGTTCTCGGATTATTTTTAAAATACACATGAACACTTTTTACATCCGTGAAATTTTGTTTAATACCCAGCTACCGCACAGGGGGTCTAGTATTTATTTGTTAATTAGGAATGTAATAATACTTTCACTTACCTAAATAATTCTTCTTCTTCAGTCTTCTTCTCTACACTGTCTTGTCCCTTCCGCATCCAGGTCGTTCTACCTATTCGGGCAATGTCATCAGTATATTGTAAGGCGACCTCCCAACACTCCTTTTCTTTATCCTATGCCTCCATTGGAGTATTCTGGGTGTCCATCTAGTACTGCCCTGTCTGCCTATATGTCCATGTTTAATTATAATATAATATTTAAATTAAATATTACAGACGTAATACATATTTTCAGGCTTGTAAGTAGCTACTGGGGTCTAAGATACACAGCAGATATACCAAACTGCTGATAAACGCAGAGAGAAGAAAGCAACATATTCTACATATTGACAGGCTTGTTAGTAACTACTGGGGTCTAAGATACTCAACAGATATACCAAACTGCTGATATATAGTAAAAAACCATCATAAGACCAACAGTCACTTACGGCTCTGAAACATTGTCCCTAACGCAGAGAAAAAAAGCAACATATTATACATATTTCCAGGTTTGTAAGTAACTACTGGGGTCTAAGATACTCGGCAGATATACCAAACAGCTAAAATCATCATAAGACCGACCGTCACTTATGGCTTTGAAACATTGTCCCTAACGCAGAGATAAGAAAGCAAGATATATTTTTTTGAAAAGGAGATCCCGAGGAATGTTTTTGGACCCACGCTGATGGATGGGATTAACAGAATAAAACTAAATCTTGAGCTAGAAGTACTGATTAACCACGAAACATTGATGAGATTCTATAAGTTTCCACGCCTATGGTGGGCTGGCCACATAGAAAAAATTCCAAAGGACTGAACACCAAATTGTATGTCCAGATGGGTGCAACGCTAAACGAAACCAATGTGATCTGAAATGTTATGCAATGATGGGAACAGTACGATCAACTATGAAAATATGATATAAAATGAAATTGATTTGGCAATATCGTTGATTATGTACGAGTACATCGTAAATGTGAAAATATGTCATTTAATAAATTTACACATTTAACTGTATATTCTTGGACTTGGATCTTCTGGCTTACAGAGATTCAGCTCATGTGGCTATTCCTCTTACGTCTGATGGGAACATTGTTGGAAGGTGATTTGGCGGGATGTTAGGGCATGATTTGTGTGGCCCGGACTGTTCCTCTGAAGGAGGATAGATTTCGGGCGCTTGTGGCGGCTGGCGGTGTTTGGGTCGTAATTTGAGAGGTCTTTTATTATGGGGTTAGGATGTGAAGGGAGTCCTTTGTCAAAACGTTCGGCAAGTTTCAGAATGAATTCATCTATCATCGGGATTCCCGATTCTAGGTGCAGTTGTGTGATCCTGGTCCATGAAGGCGCACCAAGCGATAAACGGATAGCCTTATTTTGCAGGATTTGGAGTTTTCGTATTTGACTCGAAGCTGTATAGCCCCAGAATAATAAAACTGGTTTGTTTTATAATAATTCAATAACAGTAATCACTTAAATATCTTAATATTTTTTCTCAAGTCCGATGGTTTATATCAATTCCAAAGCTAGAATTTATAGTACTATCTCCATTATGAGCAATAATAACTCATTCTTATTAAGAGTCTGGTCGTGTCCAGACTTGAACCTAAGTCGAGGGGAGTCAGAAGCCAAGCATCCATTTATTATATTTATTGAATTATTACAATATCATATATGAAATTGAAATATTACGTAACTTTAACAATGTGATATCTCCGACGGTGATCCAATTATTCAGGAACAAAGAAAATCTACATAATTAAATTTAATCCATACACCTAAGTACATATATTTTCCCTTTCAATCTCATACAAACGTGATGAGTATTACCATTGTCGTCTTTATTTTAACGTAAACAATGCGTTCACTTACGGAATATTGTTTCTACGCATAGTTAGACAGTCACTTCACATTAAGATACCAGTGGCATCAGTGAAATTTTATAACTATTCCTACTTTTGTCTTTATTTCGTCAGCGACTGGTTTCGCCAGGCTGACTGGCATACACAAACTAGTCTGTTGTCTGAGAAAACAAATCAATCAATCGAAATAAAAACAAAAGTGGAAGTAGTTATTAAAAACATCGTTTTAATTAATTATAATATTATTTAAAATGAACTGACATACGACTACCTACTCGTGTGCAGGAGGAATTGTGAGTAGCCATGTTGGTTATACGAGTATATAATAAAAGGATCAAGATGAAAATTTTTAACTTGAACTTGGATGTTCTGGCATACAAAGGTTCTGCTCTTATGACTCTTCCTCTTATGTCTTATGGGAACATTGATGGATAGGTGATTTTATGTGTTTTTATTGACTAAAGGATGATCGATTTTTGGCGTTTGTAGCGGCTAGGGTGTTTGGATCGTAATTTGAGAGGTTTTTAATTGTAAAATTTTGTCCTTTGTAAACCGTTCAACGAGTTTCTGAAATAGAGATTCCCAATTCTAGGTGCAGTTGTATGATATAGTCCATGAAGGGGCACCAAGCGATGATTGGATAACATTTTTTTGCAGAAGTTTAATTACTAGTTAGTACTTAGGAAATTAAAAATAACTTTGTTTAATCCACTAATTATTTAAAAAAATAATTAAAAAACACGACATGTTTCGGAGGATATCTCCATCTTCAGGTGTAAAAATATAATAAAAACTAAACAACGGAACAAGGAAAGACTAATATAAAAACGCATTTAAAATTCGATACAATAATTCAAATTCCAAAATTATCCTGGGCTATTTGTTATAAGTACTAATAATTATTTTTTTAACGGTAAGAACTAATAAATAATATTAAATAGTAATACTACACGATGATAGTATAAAAAAATATATAAAAATCCTCCGAAACATGTCGTGTTTTTTAATATTTTTTTTAATAGTTAGTGGATTGAACAAAGTTATTTTTAATTTCCTAATTATATTACTATGGAATTCCACAGTGTCAATGCCTTAGCGTTCAATAAGTTTACTAGTTAGTCTTTGTTCAAGAAACCTATTTATTGTTTCTTTTACAATTATGTAAAATTCCATATTAAATAATGAATACGAATGAAAACGTCTGTTTTCTAGAAGTTATAATATATTTTATGGGAATGACATGTCTCACATTGGTGAGGCATTATCAAATAACATTTGACGATTCTTTAGCAACGTGAAACATGTAATTCCTATGAAATATAAAATAAACTTCTAGAAAAAAGAAGAGACGTCTTCATTCGTCTCTAGAACGTATATTCACTATCTATTATTTTCAAATCGTTATGTGAATGTGTTTTATGTTCCTAATATTTGAAAGTAAAAACAAAACCTTTACAAAATAGTACTAGTATTGGTGAATACATAGACACAGAGTACCCACAAAAAAGTTGAATTATTTTCATAGACGCAATCTTGCTTCATCATGGTATGCCCCATTTACAAGTGCAGCGTTCCGGAAATAAAAGCGAAGGTCGCGCTGACTGAACGCGGAGAAAGAAGAAATTTCATGCATTCAAACGGGTACCAAGGTAATTAATTACCCACACTCTTTTACTTTTTTAACGAGAAATCCACCTTTATTAGCATTTGACAATGTTTTTTCGGATTACATATATAATATTATATAACACAAAAAGCAATAATATTAAACAATGTCTTATTCTTCTTCCTTATTGAAGACCTATGTGGTCTGTTCTCCAGAGTGTTGCTCCTCCAGTGAGGTAGATTCCCAGCTGTCCTTCCATCTTTTAGGAGGTCTTCCACGAGGACGAGTTCCATGAGGCTGATTATGCAATGCAATGATTTCTTGAAATTTTGTAATATGCAAAAAATGCGACATTTCTTGTCTTGCTAGAAACATTATTATACTTTTCAAAATCACCCCGTTTCCACGCAGGGGTAGGCAGAGAGAATGGACCGCCACACTACTCTATACTGGCACACCCCTCTAGCTTCCTCCACATTCATACAACGAGTCATACACGCACGTCGATTCTTCGGACTTCTAACATGACCAAGCTTTAAAAATTGATTAATTTGCCCCAGCAAAACGAAAATTGACACTCCCATATAAAATAATAAAAATTACATAAAATTTACGTTTACTACAATATAAAAAAAATAAGCACGTTTTTTTATAAGTAAGATAGTAAATATTTGTCATTTATTGAAGCCTTTACTTGCATTTTTATATGAAATAAAATCGTAATATTTAACATATAGTTAATGAGTTACAAATAACTGGTTTCGGAAAATAATTTTGAACATGGTTGAAATTGAGGAAGGCCGAAGTAAACACGGTACGATCAAATCAATCATAAATTTCGGCCAAGTGAGAAGTCAGAGCAATCGACGTGCGTGCGTGACACGATATATAAATGCTGGTGAATCGAGATAGGTATGTCAGGAAAGAACAGTATGGCGTTAAATTTTTTCTGTCTACCCTTTCGGGGAGACGGCGTGATGGTGCTATATAATAATTATTTTGAACGGGTTAAGTGATACTAAGCTAAAGTATTACTTTTTATTTATTTATTTATTTAGACTATCAACCTTCAAAATAAGGCTATCCGTTTATCGCTTGGTGCGCCTTCATGGACCAGGATTACACAACTGCACCTAGAATCGGGAATCCCAATGATAGATGAATTCATTCTGAAACTTGCCGAACGTTTTTACAAAGGACTCCCTTCACATCCCAACCCCACAATAAAAGACCTCTCAAATTACGACCCAAACACTTCCAGCCGCCACAAGCGCCCAAAATCGATTCTCCTTCAGAGGAACACTCCGGGCCACACAAATCATGCCCCCGAATAAACTAACAACCCACCAAATCACCTTCCAACATTGTTCCCATCAGACGTAAGAGGAATAGCCACATGAGCTGAACCTCTGTAAGCCAAAAGATCCAAGTCCAAGTCCAATATTTAATAATTACAAACAGATACACAACAATTGTAATACTTTCAGGAAATATCGAAACACAGACATAGAGATTAAGACATCTTACAAAATTTACAGTAATACAGAAACATTTAAGAAATATCAGACACATTCTTAGAAACTAAAACATCTTACACATTCTATGTAATTATAAAAACATTCAGGATTTTTTTATTATATATTTGTTGCTGATTACATTGTTTTGGTTATGTTTTTATTATTTGGATTGAAACCACTACGTTTTAAAAATATTTTTTTATATGTATTATAATATTTTAAAATTCATGGCATATTGTGTAATTGTTATGTTTCCTTCTTAGTATTGACATAGCCTTGAAGAAGGTTATGAAGGTAAATAAATAATTACACGAATCTCAAATAATGCAAATATAAACAAACGCGATCCATTAGAAAGAATGAATACATGCATAAATTTTGTATGTAATATTCGTATGTATTACGTGGAGATAGGTACCCAACTATTTAAATACGGAAGGTTCAATACATAATATAAATAATAAGTTCATAGAACCGATAGATCAACTGAGTTAGGCAAGTCATTGCCACCGGATTTAAGGCGGCATTGGTTGTGGGAAGGATCTAAGACCCACGACAGTGTATTGACATGTATGGGAATGTTATATTGAAGACATCATTCGAGTGGGTAAGAGATTCTAGATTCATCATCTTGGTAAAACATTTCTCATCATTAAATGAATTATTATTACATAGTTTAGTAAAACCTCGATATAACGGACCTCTATTTTATGGATTTCGGATATAACGGACAAAAAATCCGGTCAAATGAAAAAAAATACGTTCTGATAATATTATACATGCTTAAATTCAAGTGTCGCCGCATGAAAATAATTTTTAGCGGCCATGATAATCACGTCACACATCTAGCACTAGAATTTGAGACATACTGCCGAGGATGGAAGTGAAGATAGCGAAGAAGAAGAAACAACACTGACACAAATGAAGTTATGAGTGGCAAGATCACATCTTGATGATTTATTGACTATTCGTCAGATAACGTAGTTCAACTATATTATACGCATTTTCGTAATTTTATAGAGTTGATGTGACTTCAAAAGTGCAAACAAAACTTCATTCCTTTTTCAAAGCAGGATAAGCGAAAGCAAGCCCGTCGACGAGTGTCCGAAGATATTAAATATAATTTTGTTTGTGTTTTATATTGTTTATTTATATCTAAATACAGTGTATGTACATATTTCCAAAAAAAAACAATTTACATCTTCGTCCTTAATCCTGAAAAATAATTTATTTAAATTGATTTTTTTTATAATGATCCCCTTTCACTTACATATTTATATTGTATACTTATTCAATTATAGTCTATTGTATTTTTAGCTTTCACGGCCTTATATTATATAAACATATTAAAATGTGAATTTATGAGTTGCAATGGTATGAGTTTACACATTTCGACATGTTTTTAAGATAAATATCAAAATGCACACATATTTCGTTTTTACTTCAATAAATTATATATTCAATTACCCAAAGAAAACATATAATATTTAATTAAAAATTGGTCACAAACCTTGCTTCTAGTACATACATTTGAATTAGCTCTTACGTATAAGTAAACCTTAAATTGACTTAAGGAAAATATTGCGCATATAAAATGAACATATTTGTTGCTGAAATAATAATAAATAAAAAATAATCTGATTATGGTTGGTGTATATATGTTTATCTCTCCATAAGGTAATATTATTTAAAACAATTAGTTTCTTAGCACCCAAAAGCGTCGCAGAAAAGATATTTAAAATCGTCTGAAAATCTGTTATTTTTTTACTTCTAAGAAGATTAACGTTTCATTTAATTTATTTAAGATAATTATGTTTTCATTATAAGTAAATGGAAATATAATTATGTTTTCATCATCATCATCATCATCATCATCATCAGCCATTAATCTTCCAGTAATGGACACAGGTCGCCTTTCCCGACTTCCACAACTCTTTATCCCTCGCCACTATGTGCTATTGACCTTCTGCCACTCGTTCGATGACATCAGACCATCTAGTTTGTAGTCTACCCGGATTTCTGTGGCCGGTACTCGGTCGCCACTCCAGGATGCATCTAGTCCATCGATCATCCATTGTCCTCGACCAACCCTATATGGCCAGCCCAATTCCACATCAACGTATCTATTTTGTATGCTACATCAGCAACTTTGGTTCTTTCTCTGATCCATTCATTTCGTATCCTGTCTTGCAGACTGATGTTCAACATCCTCCTCTCTGTTGGCTGCTGGATCACTCGGAGATTCTGTACTGCTATTTTTGTGAACATGATTATTTCAAACCCGTTTGTCAGTACTGGTAGGATGCACAAGTCAACTATCAATGTCTCATTTGGGACATAGAAGTGAATAGAAATTAAACTAGATTAAATGTGGCCTGAATACCCTTTTTTTTTTTTTTATGTTGCATTCCCCAGTTAATGTAAGTGGGTGGTCGGAGGCTGGGCCGAGGGATTGTATGAGTGAAGCTGGCGAAAGGGCTTCGCTGCGTCCTATAACAGCTCCGGGCAAGCGGTGGGTAATTTGTTATGTTGTATACCTTCTATGTCAAATATCTTTTTCTCCAGAGATCGAACGTAGGCAGGGCATTGCATGCTGCTGTTTCGGTAAATTGTCCAATTTCTGTAAGTCCAAACGATTCGCAAACCACCTGAAGAAAAATATATTTATGTTTTACTGTGTAGTCATTGATTATAAAGTCAACAAGTTTAGTTTGTGACCAAATTTCGTGGCAGCGATAAAATAATTGCAGTTTTATTACCCTGACAAAGTGCGGACAGGAAACAAATATGTGATGTAACACGAATACTTATAGAATTAGTTTTTTTGTATTCAAATACTTGTGACAAATACTGGATTTTTACCCATTGACGGTTAATCATTTTTTAAGGATTAATTGTATCGGTCACGCTTAACCCAACCAATGACAGGTCATAAGTCCTGAACACGCCTCGACTACCATATTGTGTTTCCAAATAATTTAAATCTTCGTCTCTATTAAGATACAATTAATCCTTAAAAAACGCAAAAATCCAGCATTTGTCTACAAGTATTTGCATACAAAAAAACAAATTCTATAAAAAACTGGTACAAGTTAATAGCATAAAAATTGGAGTTTTACTCCAGGCGTTATCTAGCAATGTGATAACTGCGTAAAAGCCTTTCACATTGCATTAATAAAGATTTTCTGCTTAATGCTTACAAATTATCTTAATAGATGGCGCTAGTGTAGATGGACCCACCAACAGTGAAGTTATTAAAAAATATTAACATACATACAAGTTCCAAAAAATTGTCAGACGTGGTGTCGTAAGAAGGGAGGAATGGTGAATGTTGTTAAACATAAAGTGATCGCTTAACCCAACCAATGACAGGTCATAAGTCCTGTAAACGCCTTGACTACCATATTCTGTTTCCAAATTATTTACATCTTCGTCTCTATTGAGATACAATTAATCCTTAAAAAACGAATACTTATTTTTATTCTCAAATATATGATAATACTTTGACATGCCACAAATTTATCTTGTCCTATAATAGTGTTGTAATTTTATTTAAGAATACTAAGTATAAAGTGTTGTCAGGTTTATACTTTGAAAGTTAATATACTACGAGTATCCGCGGATCATTTCATGGTCCGGATCGAATTCACTGTAATACAATAATGTGCTACAGCGGACCGATCAGATTGTAGAATACGCCATTTTCTTGCATTCAATTGTGTCCACGGAAGAGCAGAATAGCACGATGAAAGTAAAGAGATTTGGAGACGTTCACCGCCGTCTGGTTTGAGGCATTGCTCGGGTTATTGCAACTCATTCAAGCTTCGGAGCATCATGCAAATGTCAGGATTAATAATAATTTAACAACTTTCTTCATTAGATTCTCCGCTGGAGAAATGCACCAATTTGTGTGTTATCCATTGAATAATTATTTACCACATAATATCTATAACTGTAAAGAGATCATTGTTTTAGGCTTGTATTTTTTATATAGGCATTTTTTAGATTATATGTATATTTTTAAAATTGAACAAATATATTGCCCTTATGAAAAAATATTTCACGTGACAAAATATGAAAACGTTTTCACAACATTTTAGTAGTAAGTAGTTGATATAATTAAATCCCACACTTAACCCAAAGGTTCTTTAGAAAATTATTTAAGTAATTTATTCCAATTGCAAACTATTGCAATAAAAGTTTGTATGTATCAAGCAGTGGCGGTACTCCCATAGAAGCCCAGAAGCCCGGCTTGTGTAAGAAATTTTGAATCCAAACCTCTTCTGGCTTACAGAGGTTCAGCCCTGTGGCTATTCCTCTTACGTCGTCTGATGGGAACATTGTTGGAAGGTGATTTGGTAGGTTGTTGGTTTATGCGGGGGTATGCTTACTTAGATTTGGGGGTATTGATTGAAAATTTCTTACGCAAGCTGGGCTTCTGGGCTTCTATGGGAGTACCGCCACTGGTATCAAGTTCATACTACCTCAACCAAAATTTTATTGCTAGTATTATTTTGAAGAAATAATCAGTTTACTGTTTAATATGTGAACTTTTTAATAGACGAAATCTGTTAGCTTTTGATTTTAAATTTTTCAATAACGGAAACACGTTTGAATATTTCCTTAATTTGCCAGAAATAAGTGTTTAATGCAAATGATAGTTAAATAAAAAACAGTATAATTTAATAACCCTCACACACTAAGAAATCTAATGTGTTTATTTAAATATTGTGATGAAAATTTATAATATATTGATTTTTCTTTGTAGAAGTTCATTGTTAATAATGAATATAAAAAATCATCATAATATACATTTAATATAATTTCACTTCGGTTAATGATTTCAACCGGTTTTGGCAGTTCGCTGAGAAGATGACAGCGAACTGTGAAACCGAGTTCGCCCAGAAGATGGCAGCGAGCTGCCAAAAGCGGTCGAAGCCGAAAACCTAATAAAATATATTTCCATTTTTTAAAATGATTTATAATTAAATTTCTTCAACAGTTTTTTGTAATAAGACCAATTTTGTTACACTTTATTCCTTCATTAAAATGGTTTCTGGTAATATTCACATATATTCACGGATCACAATTTAAATGAAAAACATCAAAACTTTTAATCCATTTTTAAAATCCCTATTTTTTAACAATGGTAATAATAATATTACATCACAGTAAAGGCTGGGAGTAAGGCATAATAACGAGTTTTACAATATTTACAAAGCTCCCAGTCTCTCCACACAGGTCAGACTGAATAAACTGAGATGGTCTTGTCACGTGCAGAAAATGCCGTCATCGTGAACCCCAAAAAGATTGCTGGAGTGGCACCCAGGTGGTAGAAGACCAATTGAACGACCAAGGATGCGATGAGAGGATGATGATCAGCAAAATTGTTACAAGTGTCAGATTGGGGGGATTACGTCAGTTGTGGAATGCAAACTTAAATTTGTTATTGTTATTCTGAGTTTTCCTCTTCCTTCCTAGCTATTTGTGAATAGAGCATACATTTACCAATTATAATTTATACTAAACAATGATGAACCGTGGAGCAATGGATACTTTCCCTAATGAGAATTTCGCTGTTATAGATTACCGTAATAGGAGTAAAGGAGGCTAATGCCAGAGCTCTACACAATATCACGGTGCTATGATTACACTCTAACAGTGCTAACAACACCATAACAAGAGGTTAGATAAAAAGTACAACATGGTGCAGGGCCGCCCAGCAAATTTGGCGTGCCAAATGCCCATTGTTAATAAATGTAAGCAAAAGTAAATCTGATATACCTAAATATACATATTTATGAGACTAAAATAAGGATTTTAAATGGTCTAAAAATTTCTTCTATATTTGTGTTGTGGATTCACATTTGAATAGCTTTTGGAAAACTTTGAATTTTCACTACAGTTTTATTACTTTTCACAAACATTTTCCGGACAGCAGAATTTTTAAACACCAATTAGAATTTTAATTATTATTATTAACCAATTAGAAGTTACGAGAATTTGTTTTAAAACCATAATGCTAGCAGAAATAATAGTTCATTAATATGAAGAATTTTTGGGTCATGTGCCAAGGGGAGAAAAATACCACCTCCTTCGACTGATTTTAATGGGTAAAGTGGAGGGATGTCGGGGAGTTGGTAGAAGGCAGCTGTCCTGGCTGCAGAATATCAAAGAGTGGACAGGAATAACAATAGTTCAGAACCTGTTCCAAGTGGCGCAGGATAGAGATGCCTTTGCTCTAGTGATCGCCAACGTTGGGGGGACCTGACACGGCACCGAAAGAAGAAGAAGAATATGATGAAGGAAATGAGTCGTTAATAGGATTAAATCAAAGTCCCTTTAATCATAAATGTCCTCTAGACCACTTAGTTTCATATAAAATTATTTTAAAAAAGTCATTTTTTTTAAAATTATAACCGGTTTCGGTAGTTCGCTGTCACGATCAAGTGTTAACATATTCCACTTCCTAAGAGAACGATCCCCGTTAAAGAACAGATAAATGATCTAGAATAAAAAATAATAAAAAATATTCGAAAAATATAAATAGGCAAAAATCCGAATGTCATCAAGAAAGAGTACAATAATATTTGGAATTCAAGAGAGCGAGAGGGAAATACGTAATTCGAAATACACTCGATGCGCATGTCAAAAACGTTCTGAATAATTTTGAAATTTGTTCTGATTATAGTTTTATGACAGTAGTGTAGAAAAAGAGGCGACTCTAAAATGGCAATGGGCAGGTCACGTAACCAGAAGCTTAGATGAAAAGTGGACAAGAAGTCTGCTGACTTGGAGACCGCGGACGGCAAAGAAGCAACCGCAACTACGGTGGAAGGATGATCTGAACAGACACGTCGGAATAACCTGGATGCAGTCTGCACGGGACAGAGTGACATGGAAGCGAATAGAGGAGGCCTTTGTCCAGGAGTGGACGGGAATAGGCTGAGGAAGAAGAAGAAGAAGTGTAGAAAACAAAAGGAGGACAATTTGATATAGTTAATTGTGAAAAAATATATTTACAATAAATGTTAAAACTTTTTTACAGATTACGTTTGTGCAGTGAACAATGTTTAAAGTGTAGAAAATCTTTACATCCTTGAATATTTCACTGGTTGCAACTAAAATCTTTACAACACTTGGCTCCTAATCCAGGGGACATGGGTTCAAGCCTGGACACGACCAGATTCCTTCTTCATAATAATGAGCTATTTTCTGCTCACATTGAAGATTGTAAAATAAATTCTTATATTATTGATATATATCCTTGATGTTAGTCTTTTTTTTTTAAATATATATACATATATCTAATCTCTACTGTGATTGTTTTATATTTATATATTGCCCAAACATTTAAATAACGGAATATTCCGCTTATAAAACAAAAGAAGAAACCGTTTGTTTTAGAAAACCTGGCATTCTGTTCTTATTTTAAATTTTTTAAATATTTTTATCGATGGTCTTCCGGTCCTGACATTTTACCTTTACCCGGAATAGAAGACGCAGCGGTCGCCACACGCCGGCCAATATTGTTCATCTTGGGAAGATTTTTTTTCGTATACTCCGCTTCAAATGCTGCACGAATATTTTGACATAACAATTATATAACAAGTCTTGCGATTACTGTTAGGAAAATTTCGAAAAAAGAACGATTAGTGTGATAAAGTCGAGAAATCGTTTGAATTATCTCGTATTCTGTAGTACTTAAGGTCCGATGTACGATATTTTATTATGGTATCAAGGTATGACATATGTAATAGCGCTTACAGATAATTTAAAGTCAATCCCACGAGTTGAAACGAAAACTTTCATAACCACAGCATCTTACTCTCGAGCAAATGGTAGTTCTAGGATCCCAATCAAAGTTTCTTTTAGTCGTCGAAATAAATTTGAAAAAGTATCACTATACATAATATAATCAGTTTTAAATTATAATTAAATCTTTGGTTATATTTCTACAGCAACTGGTTTCATCAAGCTTGCTGGCATCGACATACTGGCGGACCGTTGATGCCAGCGAGCTAGGCGAAATCGGTCCCTGTCGAAATAAAATAAAAAATATATAAATATAGGTATTAAAAATTACCGTTTTTTTAATTACATAACTTTTCTAATAATTATTTATTCAATCCGAAAAAAACTTTTATTATTTAAAAAAAAAATCTAATAGACCGTTCTTTTAATATTATTCAATTCCATCAAAGAGTAATCTGGAGATATAATAGTATTTTGAAATAAGAATGTTATTGGTATGAAACATAAAAAACTTTTATAACTAACCATCACGTCATCTCTTCGAAGTTGTAGACATAAAAAATGGACCGCCACGGTGTACTTTCCTGACATATTTACCTCGGTTCCGCAATATTCATATATCGTGTCGTTAATTTTGTGAATATCAGAATTTTTAAATTTTTTTTCAAATAAAAATAACTTATTTATGAAGTTCCAAAATAAGTTTTGCAATATTTGATTAAAAACTATATAAATTTTTGATAAACCTAACACCTTCACTATGGAATCCTATGGAATTTCAAAATGAACGTGATAATTTTTTTAAATGAATGTCAGTATATATCGATGATGAAAGTATAAAACTTTCGAAAGAGGTCCAGAAAAATGAACTCTAAAGTGTAAAAAGAGTGTTTTAATTCATTAAAAAAACTGTTGTCATGTGTGTCACTTTGAATACATGAAATATTGTTGTGCTAAATTCTACATGTTTACTTTTCTATATAATAATAAACGCGATTGTTTAATGGTTTTACTTGATTTAATTCATATAATTACTTATATAAATAGTAGTTACAAATTTGTTTCGCCTTGCGAGGGCATTTTTAAACAGAGGGCATTTTCATTTTAGAGTTTGAAAATGAAACGCAAGGCGAAACAAATTTGTAGCTACTATTTACTCGTATATAAGTAATTATATGAATTAAATCAAGTAAAACCATTAAATTATCGCGTTTATTATTATATACAACAATTATAATGGAGTTTTACAAAACAAAAACCTCAACCATCAATATGTTTTCTTTTTATTATTATAATTATGAATACATTTATTAAACAAAATCTAGAAGGTTCAATTGAGCATCATTAGGTTAGGTTAGGTTAGGTTAGGTTAGGTAACGCGAGGTTAGTAATTCTAGCGGACCTTAATCATTATTTCGGTGCACTTTTTAATTGGCGTCTCTCCGTAGGCAGGTACGTACCCGGGTCGCGCGCGCTCGCGTTTGACAGCGAGAGTTGTGTAATTGCCAGACGAGGAGAGTGGCGACTTGGCGGGAAGATTTCCATGGCGCTCCAATGGCGGCCGCGGCAGTCAGTTCTTCGGAGGACATAATGCACCCGACGTTATCGCGCCGGTTCCGTTTTACTTTTAGGTTATTTTATAGCAAGCTCTCTCGGACTGCGGTCGCGGTCATGCCTTAAAGTTTGAATTTGGAACACTTCGAATCGCGGGTGCGCTCATTATTTACGCGGCTTTTCGTAGTTCCCGCGCGTTTCCAAGTCAAAACTAGAACTAGATTAATTAAATCGATTATGTTTTATTTGATTGCATATTCGTAAGTTTTAAATTATAGAACACTGTGTAATTGCCATATAAATAAATAAGTGAAAAACAAAAGGAATTTACCTAATCATGGTAAGTTATTTTATATTATTTTCCGATTAAATGAATGGTTAAAGTAAAGTAAGTGTTCTGTATGACAAATGGAACAAAACTACATATTTTTGACACTTATTGTCTATTTTACTTCAACCATTCGTTACGTTTTATTTCAATACTTAAAATAAGTACCTACTCGTGAATTATATTGCTATTACATAGTATTTTTATTGTTATTTAGAGTATATTGACACTTAGAATTTAAATAAATAAAAATACACCAATTTATTGTATTATAAACCGATGAAGTGTTTTATTGGTACTATTATTATTATTTTATTTTGTACATTTATTTTAATAGTATCTTCCGTTATATAGTTGTGCAAGAACATCCAATCCACTTTTTAGCAATAGCAACAAAAATAAAAATATATAAATTTAATTTAAAATTTAG
The DNA here is from genome assembly GCA_022606425.2 of Lepidostoma basale. Classification (NCBI taxonomy): domain Eukaryota; kingdom Metazoa; phylum Arthropoda; class Insecta; order Trichoptera; family Lepidostomatidae; genus Lepidostoma; species Lepidostoma basale. Next base: position 6,785,970 of record JAHDVF020000814.1, on the reverse strand, counting down.
TTTGTTTTTGGTCCATTTTATAAAAATAATATTTTTATCTTTATTGGATATTATATTACACATTCAAATGCAACAATGGCTTAACTAAGTACACTTAATTAAATAATTTATATTTTTTGATTAATAATACCATCTATTAATTATTTCTTGAACAATAATAACGATAATATAAGCGTCCATAATAAATTAATACTATGAATTAAAAGTGTGCTTTTAGAAGTTATAATATATTTTATGTGAATGATATGTTTTGCCTTGCTAAAGTGTATCAAATGACAATGTGTAATTTCACAAAAAATATGCCTGGCGAAACATGTCATTTTCATAAAATATGTTATAGTAAATAAGAGTTATAATTGATTTTACATTCAAAATTGTTCTTAAATTACTATTTGCAAAATTTTGTTGATTAATTAATCAATGACTTATACCAAATACAAAACAAACTGTTTTTATTCATACAAGTGTTGTCGACCTTTGTGTCAGAGCGCTAAGAGCTCTGACTTCCATACTACATCTGACCGAAGGTCCCGGGTTCGATTTCCGGCGATGGCAGTGTGATTGTCACACTTTCTTTGATCTGGTGTAGAATTCACATGACAATAAAATGGCGATAGATTGGCTGCCTATCACATGTCACGAGAATCAATATAATAGCTAAAATATATTGTATACAGTAATTGGGTTCAAACGACCTGTTGTACAATGGAAAAAAAAAAATAAAAATATTGGTGTATAATATATAATACAATATAATATTTTTTTGTTTTGAATGTATACAAATACTTGTAGACAAATACTGGATTTTACCCATTACGGGTTAATCATTTAAGGATTAATTGTATCTCAATAGAGACGAAGATGTAAATTGTTTTTTGGAAACAGAATATGGTGGTCGAGGCGTTTACAGGACTTATGACCTGTCATTGGTTGGGTTAAGCGATCGCTTTATATAATACAACATTCCCCATTCCGCCCTTCTTACGATCACCAAAGATGATAAGAGATGGCGCTAGTGTAGATTAAACTAAAACATGTGAAGTGTTTCTCAACATAGTAGCATATATACATCTTTCAACAATTTGTCAGACGTGGTGGTCGTAAGAAGTGCGGAATGAGGATTGTTGTATTACATAAAGCGATCGCTTAACCCAACCAATGACAGGTCATAAGTCTTGTAAACGCCTCGACCACCATATTCTGTTTCCAAAAAGCAATTTACATATTCGTCTCCATTGAGATACAATTAATCCTTAAATATAATAATTGATAAATTATGACATACTTAACATTGTACATTTTCATCGGTCCTTTTTTTACATGTATAAATATTAGTGATGCGATTTTGTTTCTTGTACATCAATTTCTGTTTCGCATTACATAACATCAATCTGTTACAAGTGACCGTATAAGTCGAAACAAAATATGAAACAGGATTCATCATATGGAAATAAATCACAGTTAATTACTATGACATTGCAAGGAACACTTAAGGTACGAGTGTGTGAATGTGCATTATACATATTATTACACCGGAGAGCCGTCATTAATGAGATAAATGAAAGAAACACTAATGATACTTGACACAGAACGAACTCCCAACGGATTGATTGATCTGTAGTTATTTTGTAATGGTTGTCTTTGGTGCTCGCATGAATATTGCCTAATTATTTGTCTTCTATGTCCAATCGTATAAATAAATATGTAATTGGCATAGGTTAGATCTATACGAGCAAGTATACTGTGTTCTGTGAACTTAGGTGGCGGGCGATGCTTTCACATTAACTGCCGGTATGCCGTGGATAATCGTTGATCGATGCTTAAAAAGCATTAGGGAAAATAATCATTACGTAAAATATACAAATTGCGTCACATTAAATAATGTAAGTAATTCTTTCACGCGCCCAATCTACGTGCTTTGATAATTTAACGTTAATATTCTCAAACGCTCATTACACTCAGAATCTGGATACTTTTCTTTTGTTTATTTCTTGTGTTTTTCTTTGAATAAAATGATTTTTTTTTCTCTTTCAATTTTCTGTTGTTTTTTTAATACATCTTAATTCATAAAATAGTCTCTTTAGTAATACATGACGTCACTTCTAATTTACTAAATACATAAATATGTAAAAGTCATTGAATGAATTTAAAATTGTTATGAAAGCTAGAGAAGTACGCCAGGAAAGAAAAGTTTGGCGCGCCATCCTTTCTGCCCATCCCTTCAAGAAGACATCGTGGTGGTTAGTTAAAAATCACGTGACAATAAAATGGGAATATATTAGCTACCTATGTCACGAGACTCAATATGATAGCTATACCCTTTATATCGATTTGTCTTGCGTTGTAATGATAAAAAGAGAGATTTAACAAAATATTAATAATAATAACAACATCATGTAAAAAAAAATTAACTGGTCTTGTAACAATATTACAAGACTAATTATATGGAATTGATTTACTGTATTAAGTATAAATTATCATTTTCACTATTGCTGAATATCAAGATTATCAGTACTAATTTAAAACTAAAATATGTTCATAAAACGTAATATATATTAATAAAAATTAAAAAGTAAGAAAACTTTACGTGTTTCGCTTTTTGATAAAAATGTCAAAATTACATTTCAAGTTATTGCCAATAGTATAATTATCAGTCAAGTACTCTGAAGCGTATTGAAGAATATTGAAGCGTTTAACAAAACACAATAAAATATTTTTAAGTCTCATTCCAAAACTCTATCGCCTCCATACGAATATGTATCACTATCGCTATAACACCATTAATATAAATAATATATTCACGTTCAAGCCTTTAGTCGTGAACCCCAATTTTACCGCGTTTTCTCCACAATGTCACGCCCCATCCTCTCCGTGGCCTTCGCCGAGGTCGTGTCCTTGAGGTGGCGGATACAGTACCTTATATGTGGGGTACCTTTGAAAATGTTTTAAAGAACAGAATAAAATAACTATTACACGTTCGGAGATGTAACCTCAACATTAAGGTAATAAAAAAACACGAATGTACTTACTTAAAATGTTAATTGGTAGCTACTTAAAGCATTAAATGGACTGCAAATTACAGCCCTTACCCTTAACCTATTTAATATATAAAATATTTGCTCCTACATATTTGTCTTTTCTATTACTTTTATAAATAAAACCTGTTTAATATACTTTTTTATGAATTAAATAAAACACATTTTTTTCACAACATTATGGAATTCCATAGTAGACTTGGACTTGGACTTGGATCTTCTGGCTTACAGAGGTTCAGCTCTAATGGCTATTCTTCTTACGTCTGTAGAAAACATTGTTGGAATGTGATTTGGTAGTTGTTTTATGATGGGGCTAAATGTATGGCCCGGAGTGTCCCTCCGAAAGAGGGCGAGGGGGGATTTAGGGTTTATGATAAAGTCTTACATTATTGTCAAGAAATGAAAGACCAGTTAGGGTTGGGATTTTATTTGTAAAAAAAATCCTTTCCGGTTACCGCCTTAATATTATCAAAAATGTTTACAGAAATTTAAAATTTGTAATTTAATTCGTACTAATAGGGAGAATTTAATTCTTAATAATAGGGGTAATGTGTCACTCTTTATCGTCACACGATATCAAGGTGTTTGTTATTCTTATGGGTTTTAATCTCTGTCGGGTTTTTGAAAGATAGTTCTAGAAGTCCATATCATTGTGTTTTTTTAGAGAGAGATGAATGATCATCAATGTAAGTTTTAAAAATTACGAATACTATAAAAAGGTCTGAAGAGAGACATTTTATTATATAATACTATTTATTTCAAAAATGACATATTACTCATTGTTATGGTATTATCAAATGACTCGCCTCGGTAATAATGTGTGACGGTATTTCGAAGGTAGTCAGAAATTAAAATTTTATGCATAGAATCAAAATAAAAATGAGTAAACTCATAACGACATTATGACCTTTTGACATGTAAATTAATATGTTTGAATTTAAAAGATTTCACTAGAACATGTGTTCTTTTTTATGTTACTTTAAATAAAATGAGTTTTACATCCTTGGATTAAAAAACAATAAATATACACTATCTGATTTATATCGAAACAAAAGAACACATGAGTGCATTATGTCTCATTTAAATATTGGAATCTCTCATGGAATATTAATATGAAAACCGAAAGTCCGTAGGCATTGGGTGGGCGGTACCTTCCCATTCAGATACGAGATTAATTAGTGTGTGAGACCATCTTATAAAATCACCAGATGATCCAATTCCAGTGATCTGACCTTGATAGCAAGGATTCCCTTCTATCTTCTATGCATTCTCTTTGACTCTTTGTAATCCAGTCACTTTTAGTCTTATCGATCGAATCTGCATACATTATTTAATGGGCGAAGGATACCGTGTTAATCGACCAAATTGCGATATGTAAAACCACTTGATTGTACAATATTGATATTTAAAAAACAGTTAAGTAAAACATATTAACTCGAATTACATTCTGACATACTTCTCTAGACTCCTCAACATTAACACATTACTTCATTTTCGAGTTTTCGCCTTTTCACATGTCCGACTAAAATTTTATTAACTTAACTGAGTCACGTTTTCCTTGGCTTTTCTCGATTTCGTGCTTCACTTACAATATCAACGTAAAATATCCAAACTATTTTAGTAATATTTATTATTGTTTTGTTCATAACACTTTGTTATCAAATATTTTCTAATATCAATGTTTAGCACTATAACATCTATCAAACATTTGTCTCCTCATAAGATCAAGATAATCCTCTTACATGAATGTACTTAACGTATAAGTCTTCTTCTTCTTCTTCTCTCTTGTCATGATTAATTTATTGAATTTGATTTACAACAAACATACATTTGAAAAGACATTTTATATAGATATTAATAAATAATTAATTTGCTTATGATTGGGAATGGAAGATTGGGAGACTAGAAATAGACAAAGTATTCATTTATTTATTTATTATTGTTTAATATTATTTATTAGTTTTTACTGAAAAAAAAATTATAAGTAGATAAAACAATTAGCCAAGGTTCATTTGTTAAATTAAAATGTATTGTTCCTTTGTATTGTATCGATTTTTAAATGCGTTTTTTGTTAGTCTTTCTTTGTGTAGTCTTTATTATTCATTTTCACCTGAAGATGGAGGTATCATCCAAAACATGTCCTGTTTTCTCAATATTTTGTGGATTATAAACAATGTTATTTTCAATTTCCAAAGTTTAAAAATTAAATAAAAACCACAAGTGTCATATACAAATAGTTTCAAAATTAAAAGAAGACTACTCATATTAACTGGATGAGAAGCTTAAAGTTTTGACCACTAGATAACTATTTGCACCAATAAAAAAGTTAGCTTTTAAAAAAAAAGTTAACCAAAAATTACCGACCGCCCCTGATTGTAAACACAAGATTGTATGTGGTCTGTTCTCCCAGAGTGTTGCTCCTTCTGTGAGGTATACTCCCAGTTGTCCTTCCATCTTTTAGGAGGTCTTCCAAGAGGACGAGTCCCATGAGGTCGATTATGCAATGCAATATAGGGGAGGGTGGTGTCCATTCTTTACCAGTCCCTTTTCAACCTCACATATCTCTCTTATTCTGGTGTTCCTCACGCGATCTCTCAGTGTCTTGCCTGTTATCGTCCTCAGTGTCTTCATCTCGGAAATCCTGTTTGGTCCTTACTGTGTCTGCCCTTGTTTCGACGCCATAATTATGTTATTATTGGTCTTACGCATGCTTCACAGATTCTCATCCTACTCTAACGTATTTTAATTGATATTTTACAAATGTACATCATGTTAATTTTTCTCTTAGCAATTGAAAAAATTCTTCGTTGTATATTTAATTCAGATAATTTTGTTACACAACTATAAAAAATATGTACACTTTTAAAATTTGAATAAATTTATACCGAGACGAGACATAAGTCTGGTTTGATCGTTTTAAATGGTTTTAAATAAATTTGTTAATATTTTTGACATTTCCTAAACAATAACGTCAATTAATTTGTTGATAATTTCATAATGTATATGTCATTTAATTTAAATTCGGTGGTAGAAATTCATATAAGCGATTTGCAGAAACCGGTCGAAACTAGAAGAACAATAGGAATAAAATTGAATATAATATATATTTTTAAGAAATTTCAATTTTCAATATTGACTTACTAACTAACTAACCATCACGCCGTCTTCCCGAAAGGGTAGGCAGAAAGAATGAAATCGAAACTAGAAGAACAATAGGAATAAAATTGAATATAATATATATTTTTAAGAAATTTCAATTTTCAATATTGACTAACTAACTAACTAACCATCACGCCGTCTCCCCAAAAGGGTAGGCAGAAAGAATGGACGGCCATACTTTAACCGATGCGGCACTCCATCCTTCTCTTTTCGCCCCGCGAGAGATGCGGCGTGATGGGTTGCGAACCTCATCGCCACCAGTAGACATCTCCCGAGAAAACACTTCGATCGTCCAACGTGCACAAAATAAATCTAAATCAAATTATATGAAATACAATGACATAAAATAAAATAAAATAATTAAAATAATTTTACATACGAGTATAATGTTCTTTTATATGGTGCACTTGTCATCAGCTGGACGATCCGGTCATTTGTGTTTATTTAATTTATAATTCACGAATTCACCGTTTTTTTACTGACTGTAATTATCAATTAATTATCAATATTTAGATTTTCTAATTATAATTGTCTCTATTATTTTTAATTTTGTTATTTTAACGATGTCATTTACATTCGCTAATACACAGCCATTAATTTCAAATTGAACATGATGTAATTAAAAACACCATCGTTGCTTATATACGCATAACATCTTATTATGTACATGTTATACCAGTGTCGCAGGATGAATTTTAATTGGAAAGACTGCGTTAAATGATACGCAAATATTTTTTAACGCTGTAATACACTAAAACCTAATAAAAATAATACTTTTGTTCGACATAAAGTTAGGCATATATGATAAATTCTTTTATAACTAACTAAGCAACACGCCATTTCACTGAAGGGGCACACAAAGAGGATGGGTCGCCACACTTTCTATCCTTACTTACTTGTAACTCTCGTACTTCCTCTACAGTATATTAATTTTTTTGTTTAATCCTATAAAAGCTGGTCATTCAATTAAAACATCTACAAATGGTTTAAATAGTAAATTAAGACCACAAGCATATCTACAACTAGATTGAAGATATAATGAAGACCATAAATCACGTCTTCAAATAGTTTAATGATTAATTTATTGAATTTGATTTAGAAAAAACATACATTAGAAAAGACATATTTTATATAAATAGATAATTAATAAATGATTAATTTGCATATGATTGGGAATGGGAGCTTGGGAGACTAAAAGTAGACAAAGTATTCATTTATTTATTTATTATTGTTTCATATTATTTATTAGTTTTTACTGAAAAAAATTATTAAAAGTAGATAAAACAATTAGCCAAGGTTAACTAACTAACTAACTAACCATCACGCCGGCCGTCTCCCCGAAGGGGTAGGCAGAAAGAATGGACTGCCACACTTTTCTTTCCTGACATATTTCTCTCGCTTCCTCAACATTCATACATCGTGTCATGCACGCGCGTCGATTTCTCTGACTCCTCACATGGCCGACATTCAATATTTGATTTATTTGATCGTGTCACGTTTTCCTCGGTCTTCCTCTATTTCTGGTTCCATTTACTTCATTAACATATAATTTTTTTACCATTTTTTCTTTATTCATTCTTAAATGTGTTTTATATTAGTCTTTCTTTGTGTAGTTTTTATTATTCATTTTCACCTGAAGATGAAGGTATCCTCCAAAACATGTCCTGTTTTTTTATATTTTGTGGATTAAAAACAACGTTATTTTCAATTTCCTAAGTTTAAAAATTTAATAAAAACCACAAGTATCATCTACAAATAGTCTCAAAATTAAAAGAAGACTACTCATATTAACTGGATGAGAAGCTTAAAGTTTTGACCACTAGATAACTATTTGCACCAATAAAAAAGTTAGCTTTGTAAAAAAAAAGTTAACCAAAAATTATCGACCGCCCCTGATTGTAAACACAAGATTGTATAGTGAAATTGTTTGATTATGTGCTATGTTACATTGTACGTAGTTATTTTATATGAGCAAAAAAAACGAGGATACCGCATTTTTTATTAACTGAGGCTATAAACATAATTTGTTACCGCGCCGGTTAATGAATGGTGATTTTATTTAAATTAAAGATGGGTATAAAGAAATTTCGCAACATTAAGTAGAAATTGAAATAAATTTCCTTGTGTTCATAACAAACCAACGAACAAATTAAATGTATATAAATAGAAACAAACTTTCTCTGAATATTTAGGATACTTGCGTATGTCTATGCTAAATTTGTATTGGATTTTTATATTTCTGGATATCAGCAAGTATTGTTAAATAAATCATTCGGATCTGTCCAGTTTGCAGATTCGTTTCTAAATATATTTGTGGTCAGCGAAATTGTGAAGATGACAATTTATGTTTCAACTTTTTAACGGTATATCTATATAAATATATAAAAAAATATGTTGCAAAATTAGGCGGCTAGTTTTCGATTTACGAGATTAGATATTATTTGAAAAATAGAAAATAAATAATACACTTTGTATTTAGCCGCGGTTTGGTTATTATATTTGATGCCAACTAGTTTCGCTTGGACCCAAGCTTCATCAGACAGAATCTCAAATGCTGATATAAGAAAGGAATGTAGAGCGGAATAAGATATTATGAACAAAATTATGAAAGGATCGCTGAGTTGGTTTGGACATATGGAGCGGATGGATGGAGAAATAATGGTTAAGAAAGTATACGTTAATGATGTTAATGCAGTAAGGAGTCGAGGCAGACCGAGGAAAATATGGCATGATCAAATTAATCAAAATTTAAAGGTGGTCATGTTAGAAGTCGGAAGAATCGACGTGCGTGTATGACTCACTGTATAAATGTAGAGGAAACAAGAGAGGTGAGCCAGGATAGAGTATTGTGGCGGTCCATTCTCTCTGCCTACCCCTGCGGAGAAACGGGCGATATGGTGTGTTTTGTTGTTGTTTTAATTTTAAAGGCAATGATCGTTTCTTGAAATAAGATATTAAATTCCATATTAAGTATTGACAAAAACCGTTTTTGAAGTTTTGTTATGCCGATCTTTCGCCTAGCCTTCTATGAGTACTTTCTAAAGTTTATTTAAATCCAAATCAAATGTCCATTTTCAGTTCAACAAAAGTAAAAGCACAGACAATTCACACATGTAGATGTATACACCTACCTGCGTACAACGGTTCTTTATGCGTTTTGATAATCGCCGGCATTGATAACTACCTGACATTTTATCAAGTTTGCAGACAACGTGCTTAGTAGATTAATTTCTTAAGTGTTGTTTTAACATTTAACCTTAAAATTTTGATCTTTACATTTAGGCGTGATATATCTAGACGTGACCGGCACAATACGAGTTACCTATGGAAATTTCACATTTCTTTTTGCATCGGTGAATTTTTTTAAACATTTTTTGCAAATGCGAAGCTGTAATAAAATAAAAATTACATTAAGCGCATAGGTTACCAAACTTTTTTGACTCATGGCCCCCCTTTTAGACACACAATTACACTTGCCCCCCCATGAAATTTACCTTTTTATATTAAACAAAACGGAAAAATGTAGTGAACCTATTTTTTATATACTTACTTAAAGTGTTATAAATAAGATACGCCGATACTTAAATTGCTGAGTAATTAATATTTATTAAATAATCCTAATGATAAAGACGAACTTAATGTACTGTCAATAACGAACCTGGTGTGAAATCATCAAAAAAAAAATTTAAACTAAAATAGTATTTTTTTTTAATTTCAGAAAGGTATTTTTTAATGTAATTATTATTAGTGAATAATATCAGAGAAAATGAAAAACTAATCCATGTGTACATATATGATTATTTGAAATATCATAAAATCATAGATGATATTTATTTAAAGATGATTTTATCAAAGACCTTTTAGTATCTAACAAATTATACACGTATGTACGAGGTATATCCAGAAAGTAGGTGTACTGAGGCTCTCACGACCGGATGGATTTTATTTTCGACATGTTGGCTACACTTCCGTGTAGCCTGACCCTTCCTCTCCGCAACGAGACCGGTTCGTGGTCAGTACATTGAGAAGTGTCGACGCGACAACACGTTTCGTGAAGAATGTCAATTCAATCTCCCGCCAAGTGCGAAATACGCGGCGCCGGGTAAGAGTTTTTGAGGCGCTGCAAAATCCATGGAGATGAATTTCTCCACTCCATCTTTACTGGAGATAAAACTTGGGTTGCAGACAATACGCCTGAAACCAAAAGGCAGCCTCAACAGTGGCGTCACACCTCTTCACCCTCCGCCAAAAAATTCAAAACCACAATTTCAGCCAAAAAAATCATGGCATCCGTGTTTTGAGACTGTCAAGGCATAATTTTAATTGAATATATGCCTCCAGGGGAGACCATCAACCCCGCAAGATACTGTGAGTATCTTGTGGCCCCCTTCATGTTTCCCAGGGTTCCCCTACTCCCCCAGGGTCAGACTTACCCCCTCAGATCCCTCCAGAGGGCCCCCATTGGGAACCTATGATTTAACGTAATCCAGAAAATGTGACACAACAAAAACAGTGTATTTTTTATGTTTCTGTTGCTATTATTATATTTATTTTATTTAAGTAATGAAAGAAATGGAACTAATTTTCATATTGTAGTATTCATAGAAATAGATGTAAAAGAACTTGATAATACAATGTTCTTAACAATGTAAATTGTTAGCTTAGAATAGAATATAGTTCTTTTGTAAGTGCACTTCAAATAAGTTTTGCGAAGAAAGATCTAATTGCAACACTCGTCCAACTTCCTTCTTAATAGATAAGTGGGTCGAATCAGTAGCAACGAAGTTTTATTAACTCATTTTTGAGCCTCACAGCCACTATTCAAGGCATAAAAACCGGTATCAAGATCAAGTTAGTATAATGAACTTTAACAGATCATTGGGTTCAGCCGTATGTGGGCTCCGCGGTGTATACAGCGTATCCGCATACAGTGCCCGCCAATCTCCCATAGCAGACATCAATCTTCCGATCTTACAACATGGAAATGTCTGTGAAAGTGGATCTAAAATGATGGACATTTGATTAAAATTGTAAATTACGTTTTTAATGTGATAAACGCTTACAAGAAAAATACGTGCGTTAATATTTTATATTTTAGAAAAAAAAATTATATTTATAAATTAAAACATTACTTAACTTTCGTATGAAGCACTTAATTTATGGTGTGACATTATATTAAATAAAAAAAATAGTACACTTTTGATTTTTGTATCTAATTCATTTTATTTGTTATCACTAACCGGTTTCGCTCCCGCCGGAGCTTCGTCAGGGTAAAAGAATAAATAGTTTATTCTCTCACCCTAACGAAGCTTCTGGGGGAGCGAAACCGGTTGGTGTTAAAAAAAAATTTGGTGTAGATAAAAATATCAAAAGTGTATTTTTATTTTATTTAAAAAAATTCACATTTGAGTTTATTTTACTTGACATGTTTCGAAGATATATTTATGTTTTTCCGATGATGAAGGGTAAAACATTCGAAACGTGTAGAGAAAAATAAACTCAAAATTGGATAAAACAGTGTTTTAATTTATAAAAAAAAATCGCCATTGCATGCATGGATGCTAGTTCCGACATTTAAATCAAATCAAATCAAATCAAATCAGTTTATTTACTCAGAAGACATTACAAACAGCATACTTTACTATATTTAATAATAAAAAATGTTAATAATATAATATAATTTACTATATTTAATAATAAAAAATGGATCATTTATTAATTTTGATAAAGTTACAAATTATTTATAATACAACATCGATTAAGAATTTTCAATAACATATATATTTATATATAAATAAATTTATTGAGTCGAATACCTTATCAAGGTAAAACATGGCATTCCGATATAATAAAATAAAACTTCTAGAAAACATACATTTTCTTTGGTTTTAATTATTTTATATGGAGTTTTATTCAAGAAATAACAAATAAATATAATGAATGTTGTTATACTACGATTTAAAATAAATTCAACAAGACCTTAGTAAGTTATCAATGTTATTCAATGATAGATTTTCTAATTCCCAGCAAGCGGTAAAAATCCATCAAATGACCTTCCATGACACGAAAATTCATTACAGAACGAAGTGGCTATTTTTCAATATTCTAACAAGATCTATGTACAAGGAAAGTTATTAATGTGAGAGTTACTATAAACCAACGTTGTGTACTTTTTTATTATATGCCCTGATGTCTGGTGGCCACTCTGTCCATATAAACATGTCAGGTTGAGCGATAGGTCAGGTAATTCGTGTGTAATAATTATTTGTGTGCTTATACATACGAGTATTTATAAATTTAAGAAAGTAAAAGCTATATGGTAGCGCAAAATGACCTTTATGATGTCCAGGAATAGAGCTATTTTGTGTTTTCTACAGAATATGTTGTGAACTGTGGCCCTTTCTTGTTTATTTATTTCATTTATTTATTTTAAACATATCTAAAGCATTACAGATTTTTTTTCCAATACACTAAAGATACAAGTTAGAGATACACAATAATAAGTAATACATAATAGATTAATAAAAAGAGCGAGAAACATAAGATGCATGACAAATTAATAAAATAAATATACCATACAATTATAATAAAGATAGTACTTCCCTCAGATGAGCCAAACTATCACAAAATATGTCAAACTCCGAGGTGATACGATAAGCAAAGATATTGCTCTACCTACCGGCATTACCTTTGGCAGGTTGGTTCTGCATCGTGGGAGATAAAACAATCTATGGCCCCTTTGTCGAAGATAATTATCAGGGACGAACAGACCTACATCACTCAGGGTTTCTGAGTTGTGTATACAACCGCCTATCAGTCGAAAGAAATGGACACCCGGACAATGTCTCGTCTCCTCTCAAGTGACTGGTAGCCTAGCATCCCTAGCAAGAAATCAGTTGGAAAGAGCCACGGGTAATATCCATACTCCCTAAGATAGAGAGGTATCCCTTGTTGAAACCGTAGTTGTGGGTGACTACATCTGTCTGGCCTTAGACCATTTTCCATTATGGTATTTATCATCATTAATGGTCAACAAGGTAGCTGCAATCTCTGGCACTCTAATATCCACAATATGGAAATGGCCATTAAGAGTAAGATGAGAATCTATAAAGCATGCGTAAGACCAATAATAACATATGGCGTCGAAGCAAGGGCAGACACAGTAAGGACCTAACAAGTTTTGAGGACTCCCGAAATGAAGACACTGAGGACAATAGCAGGCAAGACACTGAGAGATCACGTGAGGAACACCAGAATAAGAGAGACATGTGAGGTTAAAGATATTATAAGATGGAGTAGACAGCAAAAAATGGACTGGTACGGTCATGTTCAAAGAATGGACACCACCAGACTCCCCTATATTGCATTGCATAGTCAGTCTCATGGGACTCGTCCTCGTGGAAGACTTCCTAAAATATGGAAGGACAGCTGGAGGAGCAACACTCTGCAGAACAGACCACATAGGTCTACAACAAGGAAGAAGAATCAATAATAATACAATCAATAATACAGTCAATCAATAATACAAAAATAAATAAGACACAATTCAAAATAATTTTAGAAACGTCTCGGGCATGCGTATCGTGTGCATTTCGAATGACTTTCGGAGAGAATCGAAGTATTCCTCTCCCGCTCTCTTGTATTCAAAATATTCCCGCACTCTGTCTTGATGACATCCGAGTCTTTGCCTATTAATTATATATTATGATGTTACAGACTCTTAGGTCTACAGCCGAGTGAAGAAGAAGAATTTTAACTATTAGGGTCACTTCACACTAGCTTGTTATTTTTTAATAAATACTGTACTAATTAATCCGTTTAATAACAATTGTAGAGTCCACGACAGGCAACGACTACCTTAAACTCCTCCGCAGTTCTCTGTTCTGGGTATTGGTACGCCTGGCACTCGAGACGTGATTTTCTAGCACTCTTCAACCATTTAGTTTCGCAAGTACGCCTCACATTTGCGACATTAAGTAGTCGTTAAAGTTATATTATAGTTCTACAAAATGACTGTTCATTTAGGAACTTTGTTTACTTAATCGCCTTAAAGCCATATTAAATATATGTATAATATAACATAGATATAACATAGGTAATGATTTTCGAAAAAAAAAGAAGCATGACGGTCTGCAACATTAGTGTAAACGGTGAAAATCTGGAACAAGTGGATGAATTTGTTTATTTAGGAAGTATGTTTACAAAGAATGGGAGGGTGGAGAAGGATATTGAAAGAAGGGTTGGGGCAGGCAACAGAATAAATGGTGCACTTAAAGTTGTCATCGCAAACAAAAGCCTATCCAAAAAAGCTAAGATGGCAGTGCACAATGGTGTTCTTGTGCCGACCCTTATGTAAGGAAGTGAACCATGGAACTGACAAAAGAAGGATGAAAGTAGAATAAATGCAGTAGAAATGAGATCTTTAAGACTAATGTGTGGCAAATCTGTATATGATAGAGTGACAAATGCAAGTATAAGAAGTGAATGTGGTGCTAATGAAAGTGTTATGAACAAAATAAGGAAAGGGTCATTAAGATGGTTTGGACACATGGAAAGAATGAGTGAAGACAGAATGGTAAAGAAGGTATATGTAAACGGCGTGAACGGAGCTAGAAATAGAGGAAGGCCGAGGAAAACGTGGCACGATCAAATCAATCAAATATTGAATGTCGGTCACGTGACGAGTCGGAAAAATCGACGTGCGTGCATGACAAGATGTATGAATGTAGAGGAATCGAGAGAAGTATGTCAGGACAGAACAATGTGGCGTTCCATTCTTTCTGCCTACCCCTCCGGGGAAACGGTGTGATGTTAAGTTAGTTTATTAAAACTTTATATCATATGGAAGTGAGATGTATCGCTTTGTAGCTTTATATAACATGAAAGTACATTATCAAAATGCCATAATTGTTGACCTTCTTCGATGGCCCTACAGTCCATATCGAGCCTTAGCCTCCAGTATTCTTCGCCTCCAGCTCCTCCTGTCTTCCGCTTCGACCCTCCAATCAGTCACTCGTAACAATTTCGCCCCATCTCTCCCAACTTCATCCTCCCATCGTAGCCTTGGTCGTCCAATTGGTCTTCTGTCACCTGGGTGCTACTCCAGCAATCTTTTTGGGGTTCGCGATGACGGCATCCTCTGCACGTGACCGGCCCATCTCAGGCTATTCAGTCTGACCTGGGTGGAGAGACTGGGAGCTTTGTAAATATGGTATAGCTCGTCAATATGCCGCACTCTCCAGCCTTCACCGTCATTCACAGGTCCAATATTTCTGCTTACCCCTCCGGAGAGACAGCGTGATGGTAAGTTAGATATTACTTACGATAACTTAAAATTTTAATTGCAAAATATTCGTACAATAAACTTAAATTATGGTTACGGATGCTAATGTTATAAGCACTATAAAATAGTTCGAATATTGTTTAAATGGCCAATGAATTAATTCTGGAAAAACTTGTATTATAAATGAACGTTTATTGCTTATGTTAATTTCTTTGATTTCATTTCCGATGCACGTATTCTCATGCCGGTTCTTATATTTTATAAGTCGTGTATCCCAAATGACCCAAAGTATTCACTCTATGAGCAACATGGCGTCGGTATATTTGTTTGTTAGTTTTCTCGTGATTAACCGAGTGTCGGAAAGTGAAACCGAGATATAACGAATGAAAGGATTAAATTTATCACCAAATACGTCTTCAGAAACCCGTTTTTGACCTGTCTCGTATTATTTTCGAATGCCGGCTAAATAATAAATCCTATTTTTTTATTCTGAAAATATTACGAAAAAGTCAAATGGCGAACTATACAAGTTTTCGGTGAATCAGCTCTAGAAGCGAAAATGTGATCGTAAATTTAGTATGATTCTAATTTTCCAATATTCGCACATAGTTAGTAGATTTCACGTCTAATTTACGATATTTTAATGCAGTGCCTATAATCACTGCATTACAACATTTTTATTATATCTTATAAGACTTATAATTACTTCAAAGTCATCACTACAAAATGAAATATATCCACCGAAGCAAAGATTCCAGTATATACAGGAGTTCTAACGCCAACTCTTATGTATGGAAGTGAAGCTTCTTCTTCTTCTGCAAATGCCCTGTCGGGTCCCCCCAACGTCTTCGATCACCTCGGCGAACCTGTCCCTGTCCTCCTCCACACTTCGGATACCGGTCCACTCCCTGACGTTTCGCAGCCAGGACATTTGTCTCCTACCGAACCTTCGGCGTCCCTCAATTATCCCCTCCAATATCAGTTGGAGAAGGTGGTACTTTTCCCCACGCAGTATATGACCCAGATGTGAAATCTTCCGAACCTTGATAGTTGATAACAGTTCCCTGTCAACTATAGCTCGCCTCAGGACTTCGGTATTGGTAACCATGTCTGTCCAGGTAATTCTGAGCATTTGGTGATGGAGCCACATTTCAAATACTTCCAGTCTGTTTATTGAGTTGACTTTCAAGTCGTCAAACTTGATGCTGGCAAAAACTGGACGAAAGTAGGATAAATGCCGTAGAAATGAATTCACTGAAAATAGCGTATAGGAAAACGATACATTATAGAATACCGAATGACGAAATAAGAAAGACATGTAAGGCAGATGATTGTATCACAAGTAATATTAAATAGGATCACTTAGATGGTTTGGAAATATGGAACGAATGGATGAGATAAAAATGGTTAAAATGTTGTGTGAGCTGTACAATATTTACAAAGCTCCCAGTCTCTCCACACAGGTCAGACTGAATAGACTGAGATGGGCCGGTCACGTGCAGAGGATGCCGTCATCGCGAACCCCAAAAAGATTGCTGGAGTGGCACCCAGGTGGTAGAAGACCAATTGGACGACCAAGGTTGCGATGTTATGAGCAAGATTGTTAAGAGTGTCAGATTGGAGGGTCGAAGCGGAGGACAGGAGGAGTTGGAGGCGAAGAATACTGGAGGCTAAGGCTCGATATGGGCTGTAGGGCCATCGAAGAAGAAGAAGAAGAAAATGTTGTGTACAAACAATTAGCGAGGAAGCGTGCATGTTACGATGTATGAATGTAGAGAAAGTTCGAGAGAATGTCTATACAGATCAGTATGGCGGTCCATTATCTCTGCCTACCTCTTCAACGAAACGGGGTGATGGTTAATTAGTTAGTTAGTTAGTTATTATAGATTTAATTAAAAGATTATTAATTATAATTGAAATTCATTGAATAAGGAAATTAATTTTGTAAAAAAAATAGATCTTAGGAATATATCTAATCATATACAGCCGAATTCGGTTATTACGATCACGCAAATAGCTACATCTCGGATGTAACGAGGAAACAGATACTTCATGTATTCATGTGATGGGTATTTTTGTAAGCATTTAATAATACTAATTCTCTGATATATCAAATAATGCTTATAACGACCAAATTAAGTCGGTCATAATAACAAATTTCCACTGTATTTAAATTAAGTACTAACCGTTTACGGATCTTAAAGCTGTATTTTAAATAATTAAAATTCTTCTTTGAATAGTATTACCGACTCTTTGTCGTTCGTTTAATTATATGGAATGCATCAGCAAATAATATGCAGTGAAGGGTTTTCCGCCGTCGTGCGTGTTCAATATCTTGTTTAACGTACATTAACTGAAGGGCACGAGACATTTATATCGATTCAAGTTCAACGCACGAAAGAAAATACACAAGAATGAAACTTGCTTTACAGGTTGATACTGAAATGAAACGCGAATAAATGGTACCTACTGGCTGATTTATTTTGTCTCTTGGGAGGAATTTTTACGTCTGGTAGAGAAGGAATGGTTATTTATTACTCAAGTTCATCTTGAGAAATGCAGTCACTGAAGGACATATCGGTATATGGGTTTAACAAGTTGAAAAAAAAAGAAATACGTGTATCCAATTACGGTGTTTTATAGTTTCAATTTATTTTTGTGTCCGATACATCCGGCGTATAAAGTGCGATAAAATGTTTATAATTTGTACTAATACGTTAAAACAGACACAAACTTATGCAGTTATTATTATTTTGTTGAATCGCTCTTTACATAATTTCTTCTTCCACTTCTTCTCAGTAGTATTCCTCATGATTGAGAGTCGTGTCCATTCTGTAAACCATTGACCATGGCACGTTATCATCCATCAGTCTCCAGGCTGCAGCTAATGAGAGACCAGTCAGCTCCCTAATTTGTTCGGACCAGTGGCTCGGTGGTCATCCTTGTACATCATCCTTGTACGTTAAGGGTACAGGTTTCATATTGATTCTCATGACATGTAATATGTAGCTAATCTATTGCCACGTGAATTCTACACCAAACCGAATACAGTGTTACAATCACACCGCCATCGCCAGGAATCGAACCCGGGACCTTCGGTGTGGCTGTCATAGCACTTGTCTCTCGGCAACAAAGGTCGCAATCTTCTTAATAAAATACATTTTTAAACCCACTATTAGACTTAAATCCCTTAAGAAGGTAATCAAGAATTAACTCGTGACAAAATATATTTATTATGTAGGAACATAATTAAAAAAAATTAAAGTTGACCGTATTGCATTGATAAGACATAAAAAAACATAATAGCGCCTTACGATAATAACTTAGCAAGACTACAATTTTGACCATGAACGAAACCGGTCTACATTTCATAAATAAACATGTTTTTAATACAAATTAAATAACGTTAAAAACTATAAAATTTTCAAAACATTCATAATTAAAAAAAAAAGTTTTTAATTACAAGCACGCAAGCATGTAACATATGTTGTGGCTCCAAAACATTAAGATATGAACAAGTTTTTAAACTTTGGAGGAGCTGTTTCGCTTGGTTAAGGATAAAGAAACTCTTTCGCATATTCATAGTTTTCCGGTGAATAACTGACGTATTTATTGTTTTCGTAAAAGTGATCTCTATAATATAAAAAATATCCATTATAAATTCACGTGAATGAAAACGTCTGTTTTCTAGAAGTTTTATTCATTAGTTTCACCTTACTAAAGCATTATCTAATGCATTAGTAAACCAAAACATATCATTATCATAAAATATAATGAAACTTCTAGAAAACAGACGTTTTCATTCAAATTAATAAAATAACTAATGAACGATAAGATTAAGAAGTTCACTTTAACACAGACAGAATTTTCTCAAGGCATTTTTTTTTCATTTTTGTAGCATCGTAAAGTGAATATACTTTATGTTGATAGAGAATGATATCGTAATCAAAAATATTCAAAGTCAATAAAAACAATCCCGTCGAAATTCTTCGTACTCACTACTTGTGATATAATAATCAATTTACTCAAAAGCATTTTATTCTGTGAAGAGCGAGCGCAGTTTCTCCATTCACCTAATTAACAATAGAATCTCTCGCTTCCTCGTAATAAATAGTACATACACTCTTGTTACGAAATCGTAACAAAAGATTTTCTTTGCAGATAATTTAAGAATAATCCCAACCTAAAATTGCACCATCATTAATAACAACAAATTTCGTAAAATCTTTTCCAGAGTTCCGCCTAATCCACTATAGTAAAAATTCTCTCCAAATTACAGTGATAAATGCATAGACGTGTTGCATTTTATGAAACTTGTACTTAAGCCAACATGTTCTATAGTGAATTCCCAACGTCTAATAAAAATATGTTCAGGATACGTTCGATGTGAGAAAGTATTATGAAAACTCTTTGTTTGATCAAAACTGTTTTACGAGTGATAAAACGAGATAACTTAGCACATACGAACAGATTTGCACTTACAGACGATAATTTGCTTTAGATTATATGTAAATCATTTACTGTACAAAGGTTTGGATTATCTAAGTAAAAATTCCCACCGACACGCGGCACCCACAGCGCGTTCTACTTTTAAACGACTGCTATAATTACTCGTCTATCCAGAACTAGGAAATCAGACTCGTCCATACACGTTTCGTTAATTGTACCATATATTATTTCTGATTTATCGTGACTCTAAAGGTATATCGAATACACTATAGTTTCATTATACTCTAAGGCCATTTCAAGTTATTTTAGTAGAACTCCAGCAAGACTTGTGCTTCGAATCATCGAGTGTAATTAATTGGAACACTTTGGAAAAGGTTATACAAAAATGATTTATTTCTTGAGTAATTTGAGTTACATTTGTGCATTATTTGAAAGTCTTCTCATGTCAAATAATTTACCACAATACCTACCTTTATAAATTTTATAGCCCTACCATATGTTATTAAATGGGTTCAATATAACATAACCATATTAACGACGAGAAAAAGTAAGTAAACCTTTAGGCAGCTATTTTGTTAGGCACTGAATTGTTTTGGTGTAAACACCGAAATTCATATTTTTGAATTTGAAAATATGAGTATTATTTACATATTGTGAATAAAATATCATGTTAAAATATTTAAAAATTAATAGAAACTAATTAACTAATCATTACACTGTCTCTCCGAAAGGGTAGGCAGAAAGAATGGACTGCCACATTTTAACCGATGCGACACTCCATCCTTCTCTTTTCGCCCTCGCGAGAGACGCGGTGTTTTAAAAATATATTTTTACTTAAATCATAATTGTTCGTCAACGTTGCTGACATCAAGTTAATCGATAACAGCAACGCTGTCAAAACCAATAATTTTTTTTTAGTAATAAGCATCTTCAGAATTCAATAAATTCTTCTGTAGTTTATTTTATGTTTTAATCCTTTAATCCGATTGGTTTGCAGCAAGTGTGATATCTTTTCGGAAGCAAGCAAGTATGAAATCTCTTTTTTTCTAAGCATACCACTTGGGCCTTAAATGTGGTAGTTTCCCGTTGCTTTCCACATTTTTTTAGTATACAGCATGTTATTTAAACCCAATTACTGTAAACATTTTTAATGCTATTGTTTTTTATGACATATAATAGATAGCTTGTCAATTTTTATTGTCCCGTAAAATCTACCAGACCAAAGACAGCTTGAGAATATTGTTATTTTTTCACACGGTCATCGTCGGGAATTGAACCCGGGACCATCGGTGTGGCAGTCATAGCTGTTGCCACTCTGCCACGAAGGTCATCTTATGTAGTAAATAATCATTAAAAGGGGATAATTTTTTTAAATAAATAAAATTAGTGTGGATTTTTACCGCGAGGTTTCCGTAAAAACATATATATCGGCTAATTACAAAATCCCTATTTAAAATAAATTATACTACAATTTAATTACCTATTGAAAAATGCAATCCTTTGGAAGGGGATATTGAGAATAGAAATACTAAATATATTATATATAAAAAATGTACTCAATAGTATCAGCTTATTTCTAAGGAAGCTATATACTAAACTTATACAATATATTATATATATGCAATTTCGTTCTATATGGCATATGGAACGAAATCAAATACTTCGTTTTTTTGTACTTAGTGCCTATTTTATTTTAACAACTATTCCTTGTATAAAAACATGACATGGCTTATCGAAAGATAACTTTTTGTACAACGATATATCAAGAATACTTAATAGCGTATATAGTAAATACTTTTTATTTTCTTTGGCGTATTGTGTTACCGAGTTTTTTGCCGGATCAAAATACAGGAACCCCACTCTGTCGCAGATCCTTTCAAGGGGTTTTGTGTGGGCTTAAAATGTTTAATATTCCTACCCGCCTACGCTTAATAATTTTTAATATATACCATGCTCGATGCGAACTTATCACAAACTGGAGCTATGTGTTATACAATAAACAACTTTTATTATAAATTTCATGAATCATTAATCGCCTACAAGGATATCCGTTTGTAAACATGCAGACGTTCTTTTGCCTCTGATGCTTCACTCGCCGGTTTTATTGTCAAAGAAATGCGACACCTTGAAAAGTATATTCCGGATTAAGTTCATTGTTCCACGACTGTATTATTACGCTACGTACTAAACACGTCCGTGTCAATCTCTCATCTCGAATGCCAACCTTTGATTTCTTGCATCGCGTAACAGAGAAAAACATACAAAACTGTCTGACTCCATTATGCACAATTGAGGCGTTCAATGTTTCCTGTCATATAACTGGAATGGTTATTACATTTTATATTGTTCGTCATTAGCCTTGACATTTCAAGATGAAAATTTATAATGCCTAGTTGTGTAAATGACGCAATTTTGACACGTTTGTTCTATTTAAGTACCAAGGAAAGGATCTGAGATGTGTTTAAAAATTTCATTCTGATGACCAGGTTCCCATGGCATCCAACGCAGCCTTGATATCCATTACATTGTTTAACTCCGTTTTGTCTAATTGGTTTCTTCATTAAAGTAAAATTCATTATGTAATAAATCTTAAAAAGTATCTATCATATTTTCGTATAAAATATTTCTCAAATTATATTTACCTTTAAATTTAATCCACGTAATTTTTTTTTACACCTTTACTATAAACTTAGAAGAAATTAATCTAGTCTTATAAAAAATAAAAAATCTTTATGATTTTCAAAATAACATTTTTCTTTAATTATAAGATTTTTTATTAAACACGTTTTTTAAACTTTTGGGTTTATTTTTCTAGACATGTTTCGAAGGTTTATCACTTTTTTTTATCTGGAGAACGATATAATTTCTGCAATTAAATTATTCTGCATTATGGTTGATCCAAAATTAACCCAATATAACTATACCCGACCCTTTCTCATAGCAAAAACCTGACCATAAACACACAGTGAAATAAATCTACATTATAGCTGAATTACAAATTTAAATTTGATGATCGGAATGACGGCTAAAAAATTAAATATGAACACAATATTTCGATATTTTAATAAACCTTAAGTCTAAGACCGGCTGGTGGTCTAGAGGATAGAAAGCTTGGATCTTGATCTAAGGGATTTGGTTTCAATCCTGGAAAAGGCTCGGTTTCTCCTTCTTATAGAATGTAAAAACAATTATTACTACTTAGGGTTTATGTTAAAAAATGAAATAAAATTTTCGAACTTATAGCTTCGGTTTAGTTTTTCTAAACATAAATATAGCAGTATAATATATGAATGGACTTTATTGAACACTAAATGACTTTTTTGTATGTTCTTGTTTAGCTTTAGCAGAGATCCCAATGTGCTCAGAGTACTATACAATTCATTGGTTCGGAGCAGACTCGAAAGTGGTTCTGTGATATGGAGTCCGCACGAGGCAAGATATTCCCTTATGCTGGAGAGGGTTCAGAAAAAAAAGCTAGGAAAGGTATCTCTACATGAAGGAGTATGGTAGCTATCCATGGCTCTATCCCACAGCGTTTCATTTGGGAATGTTGGGGTCTAATTCTCTGCAGCTTCGAAGAGACGGGTTTTATCATAACCCATTTCTTAAGATTAATTAGGGGATATTTTGAAAACTCAGCCTTGCTGGAGGGTGTAGGTCTTTTTGTTCCCGAAAGATATCTCCGAGAGCGCCAGCATAGATTTTTCTTTCTTCCGGCCGCAAGAACCTACCTGCCTCTAATAATGCCCATGGAAAGAACAATCAGTTTGCTGAATAAGATTACCTCGGAGATCGTCGTCTTTCATATTAGTGAAAGTACGTTCAGAAGAAAAATACTCTTAACTTTAGAGAGTACCTATCTTGTCTTCCTTAAGTTGAACCATCTCTCATGTGTTCTTGATTCCTTTCTCAAATAGATGACTTAAACTGTTATTATGTTTGTAATATCTTTTGAGTGAATAAATAAACTGATAATACTAATTAATAAACTGAAATAATGTAAATGGGTCAAAATTATTTCACTGTATCTAAGTATTTGCGAACTTTATTTTTGTCATGTCCCCGGGGATCCCGCCCCCTGGGAGTCCATAGGAATCATTTTGGAAAACACTGGTCTATACAATGTTCCATTATATGCCTCTATCTTATGGCTGTTAAGTGCCAATCCATGTCTATCGGTATTTATTTCTTAATTGTTTGATTTCATCTAAATTCTGCTTTAGAGTGTGGCCAATCTATACCCATTGTATTCGATAATTCGTTCTTTGATTGACATTTATGAATGTTTGGATCGTTTATGAAAGTACCGAGATCTTTACCGATCTAATACAAATATTTGTGATAATAACAACGATACTATCTGTATGGCCTTGTATTTTTACGAGTAATTTTTTATATAAAATTATTAATTTTGTGGATTAAACAAAGTTATTTTCAATTTTCTAAGTATATTTCTGTGGAATTCCAGTGTTAATACCTCAGCGTTCAAAAAGTTAGTAATTTTTTATATATTATTATTAGCTATTCATATAAAATTATTGATGTCTGTAAGGAGCATATCATATAAAAATACAACAATTTTTTAAAAATTAATTTATTAAACAGACGTGGTAGTCGTAAGAAGGGAGAAATGGGGCATGTTGTTAACTTAAAGCGATCGCTTAACCCAACCAATGACAGGTCATAAATCTTGTAAGCGCCTCGACCACCATATTCTGTTCCCAGAAAACAATTTACATCGTCGTCTCTATTGAGATACAATTAATCCTTAAAAAAATGTAATTTATTAGCTAATATAATAATAACTATTACAAAATAATAACAATACAAAAACTTTAAGGTATACTATACATTCAGTTTTATCCTTTTCGTTTCTTAGTTTCGACCGGTTTCGACAGCTTGCTGTCAAAATTAAATAACAAATGGGATAAAACTGTAAATAAATGTATCATAAATGTATTATTTACATTGAACGTCTACAACAACGTTAACAATAAAAAATGTTAATTAATTAAACCTTATCAATTGTCGACTCTCGATTATCGACTCTCCAGTCATTAAAATGAAAAAAGAAATCGTCCCTCCACTCGTTGTATATATTTTAATTTTTATATTAAAATACACTTAGGAAATTGAAAATAACTTTGTTAAATCCACAAAATATTAAAAAAAAAAAAAAAACACGACATATTTCGGAGGATACTTCAGGCGTAAAAATAATATAAAAACTAAACTAAAAAAAACTAATATAAAAACGCATTTAAAAATCGATATTATAATTCAATAATTCAAATTAAAAATTAATCTGCACTATTTGTTATAAACACAATTTTTTTTTTAGTAAGAACTAATAAATAATATTAAATAATAATAATACATGATGATAATATAAAAAAATAATTATTAGTAATTATAAAAAACAGCCCAGGTTAATTTTTAAATTTGAATTATTGTATCGAATTTGAAATGCGTTTATATATTAATCTTTCTATGTTTAGTTTCTATTATATTTTTTCACCTGAAGATGGAGGTATCCTCCGAAACATGTCGAATTTTTTAATATATTTTTTATATTTTGTGGATTTAACAAAGTTATTTTCAATTTTCTAAGGATATTTCTGTGGAATTCCACAGTGTTAATGCCTTAGCGTTCAAAAAGTTAATATTAAAAGGGTGGAATAGGTTATATTGAGTTGATAGCAAACTATAAAACCCATTAATCGAGATTGCTGGCTATAATGACCAAGTAAAGAGAATGTTGAAAACTGAAAGGTTTGACTTTCATAGTTAAGGCATTCTCTGGCAACAGCAAACAATTATTGTACAGACATTCGACGCTATTTTTACGTAATGTAATCGAATGGAGTGCGATGCAGAGGATAGTCTGGGAACATTAAAAAGCCACATCTGCTGAAACCTGGGTAATTGGCGTGAGTTATGTGTAGATGTGCGAGAAAAGTAAAATATAGGTTTAGAGTAGCTAAATACTGTGAGAAATCAGCTCTCACCATCTATTTGATCTGAACAATAAAACGTGTATTTTGTTTTATATAAAATATGTTTTGTTCTGTAATAGATAATCTGTGTTACTAATACGTAACCACTTACGTATTTAAATCGATACTGTAATACTCAATCAATAGATTTATATATCTAAAAATTAATACTATTGTATAATTGATAGAGATAATACGAGTATGTATAACAGCTGTAGTATAAAAATATTTTCGATTTATCCAATTAATTATAATGTGTGTAATTTTTGCTAATGTTCTTCAATTAGTTTTAATTTATTGAATATTCAACAAATTATTCGACATTCAACAATTATTCAATATATCAATATTCAACAATTGTTCAACAAATTATTATTAACAAATCAATCAAATATTGAATGTCGGTCACGTGAGGAGTCGGAGAAATCGACGTGCGTGCATAACAAGATGTATGAATGTAGAGGAATCGAGACAAGTATTTCAGGACCGAACAGTGTGGTGTTCCATTCTTTCTACCTACCCCTCCGGGGAGACGGCGTGATGGTTAGTTAGTACTTTTTTAGAATATTTTTAATGTTTTACAACTATTATGTTATTATTATTTTCTTAATTTGAAATGTTTCACGCCGTTTCCCCGCAGGGGTAGGCAGAGAGAATGGACCGCCACACTACTCTATCCTGACATACCTCTCTAGCTAGCTCGACATTCATACAGCGAGTCATACACGCACGTCGATTCTTCCGGCTTCTAACATGACCAACCTTTAAAATTTGATTCATTTGGTCATGCCATGTTTTCCTCGGTCTACCTCGACTCCGTACTCCATTTACATAATTAACGTATACTTTCTTAACCATTCTTTCTACATCCATGTGCTCCATATGTCCGAACCAACGCAGTGATCCTTTCATAATCTTGTTCATAATACCTTCTTCCGCTCTACATTCCTTTCTTATATCAGCATTTAAGATTCTGTCGTATATCTCATCTCTGCCGCATTAATTCTGCTCTCATCCTTCTTCTGCCAGTTCCATGCTTCGCTTCCATACATAAGGGTTGGGACCAGAACTCCATAAAATAATTAAATAAATATTATAAACTCCATTAAATAATTAAAGAATAACAATTAAATAAAACGATTCGTTTTAAAAAACAGCTTCCATATTTGTCTAATTTCAACGACGACTGGTTTCGCCAGACTGGCTTGCATCGAAGACCAGTCTGTCGATGATAGCCAACCTGGCAAAACCGCTCGCTGTCGAAATAAAGACAAAAGTGGAAGTAATCGTAATTTTAAAAAAGATTTCGTTTTATTTAACTATTATTAAAAATGAATTTCCATCCAGAGGTATTAGAAAAATTATTCGATTTTATTTTAAAGTATGTTAAGAAGATTTGAAAAATCTTAATTCAATTGTTAATCCATCGGAACTTGTTTATAATATTCGTAATAAAATTCATATGGCATCATAAATAATAGAACAACAAAGAAAACGATTTTACACTGTCGAGTAACCCGTATTTGTTTACTCCAAATGCTAAAGTTGAATCATTTAATTTCTACTTTCTATGTCCATTCCCTTGTTGGGACATTTTGTATTGTAGTTTCCTTTACCGTTCATATTAATATTCAGCCGCCTTTATGTCTGCGTACGTCATGCATCCAATTATAGACATAAACGAGAGAAATATATGTATGTTTATCTTCATATGTATATATGGCATTCTTTATAAAAAAATGAAAGTACTATAAATTGTATCTTTAAAATCACAATCATCACACAAGATCCTTAAGGCAGATACATACTAACGAGTCGTGGTGTCTTGATGCCCCGCCATGGTATCGGACTTGGATTTCGATCTTCTGGCTTACAGAGGTTCAGCTCTAATGGTTATTCCTCTTACGTCTGTAGGAAACATTGTTGGAATGTGATTTGGTAGTTATCTTATGATGGGGCTAAATGTATGGCCCCATATCTTATGTATAAACTCCCACATCTTAGGTATTTTCGAAATGATTCGTTAAATTACTAAATGAAATTTAATACTAAAATCCGGTTGTATACCTTGTACGCATGTAGGTGTTTTTATTTGTAATGTGATCATGTAAAATTTTGCTACTAAACTTACAGTGATGGTCGATAACAATTTTTAAAGAAATCATAATTACTTTCCAAACTTTTTATTTTAAATATTATATATAAACTTCATTCTACCAAATAGATTAAATATGCGTTAGTATTAATAAATTAACATGAGTAAGTAAGTAGCAATTTAACATGACAAATATAATTGTTTAATTCGTAATAATTGTAAAAGTAACCAATATTACGTATTAAGAATTTAACGTCTTTCCAGAAAATTCAAAAGAAATTAATTCTGTATCACTATTTTTTTAATATTTCACTTTTTTCTTTTTTTATGTCATCAGTAACAATGAATTATTGTATTTAACATATCCAAGAAAATAAATTAATTTTTTTTTATTGTGTCTTGAATAATAAACTCCATATTAATTTTATAATATTGATAAAAACGTTTGTTCTCCAGATATTTTTTTATATTTTATACAAGTGACATGTTTCGGCTTTCTAATGTATTTTCATATAATTATTTATCTATTATCTTCGCCGTTTACCTAAAACATTATATTTTTTTTAAAACATACCTTTTCATGAACTATTTAAATTTGTTGGTTTTTTTAACGTTGAATGTACCTACAATATATCGGAATTTATTGTTTTCGAATTAATATTTAATCTATTTCAACAGATAGTGTCAGGCTTATAATTTATTTGAAAATTCATACTATCTATTGTACGCAACCCGCCACTGGAAAAAAAAGTATTGCTGTCAACAAGAGTAATCATGGTTATCTGGTACAGTAAAGTACCTGAGTCTTCCCTATTGGCTGAAGAATCCGGTTTTGAAACATAATCAATTTCAAGTCCCAACAATTAATCAAATTTCTTCACCGACTCGTTATTGGGATGAACACTTTCTTTAGTTAACAAAATGGTCATTTCACATTAAAGTATTATATGCGTTCGAACAAATCTCTAACAATATGTCCCAATCACAGATTTTATTTTTTATTATTGAGGGTAACAAACAGCAATTACAGTATACTCGTATGAATATAAACACACAAAGACAACAAAACAAGGCCAATTACATGCTACCACTAATATTATATAACAACTGACAAAAATAGGGTTAATATATAAAAAGAATAAAGTAACACTTTGATAAGTTAAAGAGAAAACTAGTAGTATTAGTAATAATGAATAATTTAAGATGAAATATAATTTAAAAATGTAAAAAAAAAGACAAGAAAAGAAAAAGTAGAGTAACTAGTTTCATTCGCCCCGAAGGGTTGATCCAACCATTTTTTTAAAATCACTTTCATTAAGATGGAACAAATCGATGTTATCAAAGCACTTATTGTACATGTCGCACGTCCGATATACGAGTATTCTATTAATTGCACCCTTTGGATAACATAAAACGCTTCTTCTTCTTCTTCTTTTAATAGATCTGACGATCTGTGACATAGAAATCATGTTTCGTCGGATGATGAGGTCCAGCTGTCCTTCCATCTCTTAGGCGGTCTTCCAGGTAGGCGGTGTCCGGAGGGGATTTCATACGCGGCTGTATATGCAAGTCTGTCACCATCCATTCGGGCTACATGGTCCCTCCAGTACTTCTTCTGGATCTACTCCACTGAACGATATCCTCTATTTCGCAAGTTTTTCTTATGTCTACGTTGCGGACACGATCTCGGAGAGTTTTTCCAGTAATTGATCTTAGGACCTTCATCCCTGATGTTCTTAGTGGTCCCTTGGTTCGCACAGTGTCGGCCCGCGTCTCTACAGCGTACGTTATGATAGGTCGCGATAAAACGCGCACTTAAAAAATAAATGGAATGACTTATGTAGTACAGTTTTGTTCAGTCATATATTGTATGAGCAAATATTTATCATATAAAATAGAATAGATATTCGGAATGTACTTAAGGAAAAATTAACGAATGGTAAAGAAAACATTTTGGACAATAATAAGAAATATATTAGTTATTAATATCTCTTTCTCTCGTCTCTGTTTCAATTATATGTCTTATCTCTGTTTCATATACGAGTATATGTATCAGCTCTATGTCTTATATTTATGTCTTATCTCTGTCTCTTTTTTATGTCTTTTCTCTGCGTCTCATATCTATGTCTCAAATCTATATCTCATCTCTATGTCTCATCTCTTTGTCTCATCTCTATGTCTCATCTCTATGTCTCTTCTCTGTCTCATCTCTATGTTTTATCTCTATGTCTCATTTCTATGTCTCATCTCCTGTCTTCTCTCTATGTTTCATCTCTATGCCTTATCTCTATATCTCATTACTATGTCTCATCTCAATGCCTTATCTCTGTATCTCATCTCTATGTCTCATCTTTATTACTTCATCTCTATGTCTCATCTTTATTTTCTCATCTCATTGTCTTATCTATATGTTAAATAATAAACATACAGTAATATTCCTTAGTGATGATTTTTACATATTATTAAAAGTAAAATTTATTAAAGTATACGATACATTATCGATAATCTCAGTAGAGATAGAAAAACGTCGGTAAATTTTATATATCAACGGAAATTTGTGGTTTTACACACAATACTCAATTTAAATTTTAATATATCACTGTCGTCATATTGCGCCTTCACAGTAAATTATTTAATGAATGAACTTAAAAGGCAACATTCCAAACTAATTGTTTACAAGTGTAATCTGTAACACTAATTAAAAATAAATAATTGCTTTACGTAGGACATACCACGTACCGTCTACAACGAACAAATACGTGGGTAATCATTACCTAATGGATTTTTTAATATTCAAATGCTCTTCTGGAGAAGCAGACTAACGAAACCACGCTTGTTTGACATACTTAAAAGATATTTAGTGAAAAAAAAAGATGATAAAAAAATGCTTCATTAACTGTAGATGTTGTTTCGTCGTAGAAAATTTTCCGAAATAATACAAAAAATATATAGAATTTCTATTTATCAATTTATTTAACTCAGCAAGTTTTGATGGTTGGTATCTCATCGGAAGACCTATACATTAGGAGAAAATAAACGTTTACAAATATAACAAGAGGTTTTGCTTTGTTAGGGCATTATAAAATTCATTATGCATTCAAATGATGTACGAGTATATGTTATTATTATAACAAACATACATTTCATGCTTATTTTATATTTTATATTTTATTTTATATTTTATATTTTATATTTTATATTTTATATTTTATATTTTATATTTTATATTTTATATTTTATATTTTATATTTTATATTTTATATTTTATATTTTATATTTTATATTTTATATTTTATATATTATATTTTATATTTTATATTTTATATTTTATATTTTATATTTTATATTTTATATTTTATATTTTATATCTTATATCTTTATATCTTTATATCTTATCTTTATATCTTATATTCATCTGTTACTTCCTTATATCTTAGCATTTTATAATTCTTATATCTTTATATCTCACATCTTATATCTTTATAATTTATATCTTATAGTTCTATACTAATTCATACCTTATATTTTATATTTTATATTTTATATTTTATATTTTATATTTTATATTTTATATTTTATATTTGTGTATATTTTATATTTTATATTTTATTTATATTTTATATTTTATATTTTATATTTTATATTTTATATTTTGTATTTTATATTTTATATTTATGCTTTATATTTTATATTTTATATTTTTTATATTTTATATTTTATATTTTATATTTTATATTTTATAATTTATATTTTATATTTTATATTTTATATTTTATATTTTATATTTAATAGAGCCACGCTACAACGCAAATGATTTGCGCATGCTTAAATCAAATATCACAGTATTCGATATCAGCGCCATCTATGGTAAACAAACAAATGAATTATTGAATATAATTATTGAATATATGAATTATTATTAGAAGGTTAACTATTCATGAACTTTCCAGAAGGTTTTAACGATCATCTACCGGGTCTAATTGTGAATCTAAACTATCCAGGGAACCACTCAAATACACGAAAAATGTTTCATCAAAATCGGTCCAGCCGTTTAGGAGTTCAACAACATACGCCCGTACAGAAGAATTATATCTTGTATACTCGTATAAAGATATGGCATTTTAAATTGATTTATTGATTATTATGGATTTCCAATGTTACATACCCGAAATTAATTTTAGTATTAACACTGGAAGTAAAGCATTGAACTTCAGAAGAAGGATGAGAACAAAATAAATCCGGTAAAGATGAGATCCTTTAGACGTCTGTGTGTTAAACGACGTATGATAGAATTTCAACTGTTAATATTATATATCATATATCATACGTATAGAGCAATGAAAGTATTATGAAAATACTATGATAGAATCACTGCGTTGGTTTGTACATATGGAACGCAAACATAAATAAAAAATGATTAAGAATATATATGTTAACGATGTGACTTGAGAACAGAGTCAAGGAAGATTGAGGAAAATATGGCATAACCAAATTAATCCAATTTAATTTCAAGGTCGACCATGCTAGAAGTTGGAAGAATCGATGTACGTGTATGAAACGCTGTATGAATGTGGAGGAAATGAAAGGTTTGTCAGGATTTCGGTGGTCTATTCTCTCTGCCTACCCTTCCCGAGAAATGGCGTGATGGTATGTTGTTTATGAATATTTTTTTAAAATTAAAAATATAAACAAAAATAATTATAATGTACGTACAAGTAATGACAGCATGAATTATTACTGTTTATTGCTTTATACAATAATATTTATTGCTGTCATTATTAATTAAGGAGAACAATCGTCGATCGATCAATTGTGAAAAAAAGACTGTCTCGTCATTGTTTTATCTTATGGTGTTAACACTATGGAACTATTTTTTATGATTTTATTTAATTGTCTCTATAAATTTTACACATATATCAAAATTACAACATTTAGTATTTAGTGACGATGAGGTTCGCAACCCATCACACCGCGTCTCCCGCGGGGCGAAAAGAGAAGGATGGAGTGCCGCATCGGTTAAAGTGTGACAGTCCATTCTTTCTGCCTACTCTTTCGGGGAGACGGCGTAATGGTTAGTTAGTTAGTTATAATAGTATTTTTATTAAAATTGAAAAGATGGCCACATTTCTTAGATATGCAGTATAGAATATATTTGATGTAAAATCTTAATACAATATAATTCTTCTGTACGGGCGTTTGTAGTTAAACTTCTCCTAAACGGCTGGACTGATTTTGATGAAATTTTTTGTGTGTGTTTGAGTTGGTCTTTGAATGGATTAGGTTTACAATTGGACTCGGTAGGTGACCGTTAAAACCTTGAAGTTCATTAATAATTGACCTTCTGAGAATATTTCATAGTTATGTTTGTTTACCATAGATGGCGCTGATGTCGAATTCTGTGTTTAAGCATGCTCAACTCACTTGCGTTGTAGCGTTGCGTAGATATAAAATTCTTTTCGCTGTGTTTTAATTTTCAATGTCTGGTATGTAACACAATCGCGTGCATATTGAGTGCATTTTTCAACGACAAACATATTGAAATAACGTAGTGGCAACGGTACGAAACCAGCCGACTGAACCAGCTAATAGCAGGCAAACCAACGTTCGAGCAGAACGACGTCTGTCGTATATATTTTTTGCATTTTAACAGCGCGGTCTTTGACAAAACGAATGAGAGCACACCAAATTTGCAAATTATGGTATCATTATGCATTTTAACGATTGAGTAATTATGTCACCGGAGTAAGTATTCAATTATCGCTTTTGTTTAAATGTCTCTAGAGCTTGCTCAGTACACATAAATGATTTATTCGAATCGTCGTGCAAAAAAAACCACAAGAAACCTCAATATGTGAATCAATAACATTGTTTAATATGGGTACTGAACTGTTAATTTCTTCTTAAATTCATAATATAAAATAAATAAAAATCTGTAAAAATTAATTATATTCCTCGTATTCTTGGTGTTATCATCTGGTGGAAAAGATAGCAATGAGCTGCCTAGAAGAACTGCTAGAATTAAGCTTAATATTAACTAACTAACTAACTAATTCTCTGAAGGGGTAGGTAGAAAGCATGCACACTGTTCTTTCCTGACATACTTCTTTAGCTTCCTCAACATTCATAATCGTGTCATTTTAAATATACGTTATAAATAAACTGATTTTACAGCAATAAAAAGATTAAATACAAAGTTAACAAAGAAATGTATTTTACCAAAATTTATATTTTCAAATCTTATTCATTATTTGTAGTGTTTTGCAATGGTCAAATCAGAGAGCGTGATTTTTAACATTTTATGTACCTATTGTATAAAAATCTCTATAAAACCGACAAAATAATCGCGTTTCCATTATAATTTATAATGGAGTTTTTCAAAATATAAACCACAATCATCACTCAGTCAATAATATCAAGTGGGAAATATTTTATTTTCCGTCGGTCAAATTAATGGTTTACTTAAATAGTTTTCATTATAATTCACAAGTTGATAGCAAAATAATGATTGATTATCTATTTTATTAACAGTTGACGAATTTCCAATATTCTTTAGATAATATTCATACGAATGAAAACGTCTGTTTTCTAGAAATTTTATTATAATTTATGCGAATATCATTACGACTGTCTAATGCATTTTCAAATTAAACATTTTTTTGATGCCAAACATGTCATTCCATAAAATGTAATAAATCTTCTAAAAAACGGACTTCTAAATTTAATATGATGATTTCAATATTTTTTCAAGAAACAATGAATATACTTCAGATATTTCTCTTTTTCTTTTTTAAAATACTTTGGATATACAACGTTTAAAACGTTCCAAAATAAATCTTAAGAACATTTGTCAGATCATGTAAACAATTTTATAATATTTTAAATATGTATCTTTATAATATGTATCACTGAAGAAGGACTGGTTGTCCGAAACATTAACATGTAATTTTATTTTATTTTTTAAATATAAGTGTTGTATATACAAAGTATATAAAAAAGAAAAACTAACTAACTAACTAACCATCACGCCGTCTCCCCGAAGGGGTAGGCAGAAAGAATGGACTGCCACACTTTTCTTTCCTGAAATATTTCTCTCGCTTCCTCAACATTCATACATCGTGTCATGCTCGCGCGTCAATTTCTCTGACTCCTCACATGGCCGACATTCAATATTTGATTTATTTGATCGTGCCACGTTTTCCTCGGTCTTCCTCTATTTCTGGTTCCATTTACATCATTAACACATAATTTTTTACCATTCTTTTTTCATTCATTCTTTCCATATGTCCAAACCATCTTAATGATCCTTTCATTATTTTGTTCATGACACCGTCATTCGCACCGCATTCACTTATTATATTTTCATTTGACACTCTATCATACACAGAGTATGATAGAGTGTATAAAATAGTATGATAGAGTTGTATAAAAAAGAAAAAGAGAAATAAAGCATCATAACAACACAAAGTATGGCGAATATATAAGAAATGCTTCAGATAATTTAATATTCGAGTAAAGTTATCAAACTGGACTTTTCGTGTGATTGAAGCTCCTAGATGTACCTGGATAATGTAAACTACTTCACAAGCTCTCTGCCCATACTTGGAGATTGTGCTACAATTTTAAACGCAGATTAGGATTTAATCACGAGAACTAAACATCTCTCAGGCCCGCGGCCTTGCGCCGTAATTATTGAAATAATGCTTCTCTAAAGACCGCCCACACGGATGCCTAAATTAAGCCAGTGAAAACGAAAAGAAGCAAGAGCTATGATGAAGTGCATCATTTAAAATTCCTCCTCCAGTCTTACTCCGTACTTGTTAGGACACTGACAAAAGAAAACAATGGTCATCTTTAATGTGCAAATTATTCAAATACAGTTACGTGGGTCAGACCATTAAACAAATTCTCAGCTTTATTATGGAATATGCAATGACCTATTTTTTAACTTTTAAAAATTTGAAATTGAAGATTAAACGTGGTCTTGAAAAATCACACTAAATTTTATGTTTATTAATTTGAAAATAGCACTGTAATATTCTACTCATTAACATAGTTTGAAACACTAGAATCCTTGAGCATAAAACGTTACATTCAAACGGCACGTTAATTCTACCCCCTGAGTACTTAACTACACAATCATACTGCCTCGGGTCCTAGTCGTGATGAACTCCATAGATTAACTCCCGCCTCCTCTAATCTCGTCTACTTTCATCCTTAAACAGCGTTGCAATAAAATTAGACTAGCTGATATCATTTTCGAAAAGCGATCTTAAAAATTCATAAAGCTAGGTCGATATCTAGAGCGCGACCTTCGTCCGTCGACAAATAGCACGATTACTAGCTCCTTTTAATATTTTTTTTGCGGTACGTGAAATGGATCTGAACACACACATCCAGATGGATAGTTGCAAAAAGCATTTTATTCTGCGGATGCAATAAAATTTTGGGCAATTTCAATCAGACACGTTTTGAAATAGAAGGGAAAATGCTTTTAGAACCAAGGATAATAATATCTCTTTAGAAAATTGATTGAAGATTGAAATCTTGGTGATAGGAGAATGTAATAAGTCTTTAGATTGCCAGTAACTTTAAAATAAAATCATTATATTTATTTCTTCTATATTCGCCTTCACTTTGTGTTGTGGATTCATATTTGAATAAATATAACTGCACTTTAACCGTTTCCTTAAAATTTTGTACATTGAACAAGATTGTGTCATAACCGAAACATTTCTCCGGAAAGTATAATAAAGTGTTGTAAAAATACTTAATGCTGTTATATTTTCTTCTATATTCGCCATACTTTGTGTTGTAATGCTTTGTTTCTCTTTTTCTTTTTTTACGCATTTTGTTTATATGTATAACACTTACCTTAAAACAATTTAAATTACATAGACATGTTTCGGACAACCAGTCCTTCTTCAGTGATATATATTGTAAAGATACATATTTAAAATATTATAAATTTGTTGACATGATCTGACAGATGTTATAAAGATTTATTATATATTTATTCAAATCATTCTATTTAATTATATTTTTTGAAACGAAACGGATAGTTTTTTTTTTTAAATCTTGTAATATAATTCATTTATACATCCAGAAAATATGTTTGTTTTATCTGGAAACTGCAATGTTGCAGACATTTTATCTTCAGAGGCATTTAAAATAAATTTCCTATTGTTTCTCTTTGTAGAAAGTTCGTTTATTAGATACACACAACTGCATTTGTTTGAAACTATAATTTTGTAGCTTCTATTCATTTCACAAACATTCCGTTTAAGTTCACTTATCAAACTAGGATGGGCGGTGGAGAGGGATATTATACGAAGGATTAGGGTAGGCAATAAAGTGTACTTAAAGTTGTCATCGCAAACAAGATCCTATCCAAAAAAGCTAAAATGGCTGTACACAATGGTGATCTTGCACCGACCCTTTTGTATGGAAGTGAATCCTGGAACTGGCAAAGGAAGGGTATAGTAGAATAAATGAGATCTCTTAGATGAATGTATAGAAAAACTGTGTATGATAGGGTGTCGCATGAATATATTATATAAGAAGTGAATGCAGTGCGAATGAAAGTGTTATGAACAAAATACCGAAAGGATCATTAAGATGGTTTGAACACATGGAAAGATTGAATGAAGAAAAAATGATAAAGATAGTATGTGTAACGATGTAAACAGAACTAGAAAAAGAAGAAGAGCGAGGAAAAGTGGCACGAGCAAATCAATTAAATATTGAATGTCGGCCAAGTCAGGAGTCGTCGGAGAAAACGACGTGCGTGCATGACACGATGTTTGAATATTGAGGAATCGAGAGAAGTTTGTCAGGAAAGAACAGTGTGGAGGTCCATTATTTCTGGCTACCTCTTCGGAGAGACGGCGTGATGGTTATTTTGTTAGTTATATTCGTACATTAAAATACACTAGAAGATTATAAGAGTATTTAAAATGTTTTTAACTACTGTTTTTATTTGTTTTTGTTTTTCACCTTCCATTATTTTTAATCGTTTAAAATCAACACGCCTTGAATGATAAATGAAACTTATAATTGTTCCAATTCTACTAATTTCACCTCTGACCTCATAGTTTTTATTAGTAACGAAACCTACCGTAACAAGCCGATTGTTGATAGCGTTCTGACAAACAAAACTTCTAGGTTACATTTCTTAGTATTTCGACACGATAATCTACTTTATGGATTGAAGATAAGACGTTTATAGTATCCATCTGCATCAGATGACCATTTAGGGTGAATGGAAGGTGTGATTAATAGGTATGTGGGTAATAGGAACACGCATCTCATTGGCAAACTGTTCTTGCAAGGTCCAGCCTTTGATTTTAATTTGGATCTACATAATTATAATTTATCATCAGAATATACTTTTCTGATCTAAAGATAGTCAATGTATTGTTCAATACAAATTGTACAATGGTTCTTGAATGACTTTTCGGTATCTAATTAATGGTCATGATTTATTACGCACGCCATTATAAAAAAATATGCTAAACTACAATAGTAAAGGTTAATCGGACCATCCACAGAATTTCTAAGTGCATTCATAACATAAATGATCTATCAAAACTATCAAAAAATGTTACTGAAAGCATTTAGTATTGTTAATATTCATCAGTCATCTCTCGTGTCCGAGGAAGTCTATTCTTCATGATTGTGAGTCCGCATATGCAGTCCTGAACCCACACATTCTGGGACATCTGGGGCAGGGGACAACGCTGGTTGTACAGCCCTCACCGTCTTCCGATAATATCTCATTTCTCCCCCTCTTCTCTGAGGCGTCGTCTCTTCACTGTGCTTTAAAGTCCTGCGTGCCTTTGTGTGCTGTTATTCTCCTACTAAGTCTGTCTTCTGCAGTCTTTTCCCAGCAATCACAATCGATGTTTGTCTTTTGGAGGATTGGTTAAGGGAGTTCTGGAAGCGTTTCCTCTGACCATCTTGTGAACGTTTCCCTTGGTTCAGCTGAGAGTACATAATTTTCTCGAAAGTCTTGTATCAGGCATTCTGATTGTGACCAGCCCAGCGCAGTTATCTCCAAAGGATGGCAACCTCACTTCTAGTTTATTTTATTGTTAATATATTATACTATTAGACGAAATGTATGACCTTTTCTCAAACACCAAAAACATATAACCTGGCTGTAGAGAATTAACCGATAGAACAGGGCAGAACCTTTAGATATCCATTAGGCATAGACCTGGTTGGATGAGCTGTTCTGCGGGATTTTGTTCAGCCAAGCCTTACATCACAATAGAAAAAGAAAGAGAGATAATTCCTTGTCATGAAGAAGAAGAAAAACTAACTAACTAACTAACCGTCACGCCGTCTACCCGAAAGGGTAGGCAGAAAGAATGGACTGTCACACTTTAACCGATGCGGCACTCCATCCTTCTCTTTTCGCCCCGCGGAAGATGTGGTGTGATGGGTTGCGAAACTTATCGTCACCAATAGCCATCTCCCGCGCACACTTCATACGTCCAACATTCATAAAAAAATCTAAAACAAATAATATAAAATACAATGATATAAAATAAAATAACAAAATAATAATAATTTAACAAAAATGTTCCTTTTAGATGGTGCACATATTGTCTATTTAATTTATGATCCACGTATCCACAGTTTTTTTTTTAAATTAGCAGTAATTAACTTAAAACTAACCAACACCAGCAAGAACTTTAAAATAATATTAAGAAGAAATTATTCAAGTTGTCATTGGAACAAATGAAAAAAATATTTTTACACCTGTCAAAATTCTTTATATAAACGAAAAAACTTGTATAATTTTAACATCAAAACAGTACAAACGTATGACGTATCACAATTATCTATTATAAAGTGCGGCAACAATCAAATTGACCAAGAAGAAGAACTTCTATCAATAATTGAATGCTGGACATTACAGGTACCAAGTGCATAAAAAGTCAAAAATGAGTGTTCGATGCCAATTGGTCTTGAACATAAAGTCCAATAACTGTGCAAAATTGAGTCATGATTGAATAATATAGTGTAGTTCAAACGTCACCCTAAAGATGCCACCCGTGGTACATGACATATGGAACAAATAACAGTTTTTGTTTTTTTCTCTGTTTTATGTTTGGCACCTTTGGTAATGTCTAGCCTTCAATTTTCAGTAACCAATACAACACGATGTTATTGTTTTAAGGCTTGATGATACTGTGCATATTGAATATCTATTTATCAAGAGTGAAAAATGATTGATTTGAATAAATTTGATTAACTAAATCCATTCAAATAGATCAGTGGTTCCCAAAGTGGTCTTTATCGACCCCCAGGGGTCGATTTCGACTTACAAGGGGTCTACGACAACTGGAAAAGTAATTGGGGGTGCATGAGATGTAAATGGGGGTCCACGAGATGGTTCAACTAAATTGAAATTTTGATATCATAGCATCAGGCTCATCCCCCCTATTAGAACATTGTTTTTATTTTATGTAAAAATGTTGGATTTGCATTTTGTTTTGTTTTAATTGATGATTGTATGTCTAAATAGTCTATTGTTTTGGCCGAAAAACTATGATTCTTCAACATTATTAACTGTTAAATTTACAACTTTTTATAATGTGTCAATTTTTTATTATACACTATTTGAGAATGTCACGACAGCTGTTTGATCTGCTGATGATAATATCGGTAAGCGAAACAGCTGTCGCGACATTCTCAAAAAAAGTATAATACAACATTGTGATATTATAAGTGTTGTAAATTTAACAATTAAAATGCATAACTATAAAACTTGACATATATTTTATTTTAAAGATTTTTTTTCTACAGAAAACCCTATTAAAGGGAGTAGCTCTGTGCCAGCTTCAAAAAGTAATTTTACAGTTATAGATGAATTTGAAAAAAAAAATCAATATAAGGAAAGTAGGGGGTCTACAGAAAATAGAAAAAATCGGTAAGGGGTCCACGGGACAAAACAGTTTGGGAACCTCTGATATATTATAGATCATGATGCATGCATAATGTGCACTCGTATAATAATATGAGTGCTGCCTTGAATATATGCTTTAGTTATTGATATGATCTAAAAACAATCATACTCATTAGGATACGGCGGATAATAAATTCAATTACCGAAACTATATCCGGAATGCAGCAGATCACGGCTGCTGGCGTCCGTTGAGATCTGTCAAGCGTCTTCACGTTTGAGGTCACTTTTAATTGATGATGTGTGATAACGTTCGTGATAGTAGTTTTATTAAGGTCATTTTTCTCAAAATTTCTCGCTACCATTTATCACGTCCGAGATTTTATTATCTGATACGCAGAGACAAGTTATAATATGTAAATTGTAATTTTCAAGGTTCGAAGGCGGCTTAGCAGATAGCGCATGGGGCACGTTTATCTGAAACAATATATCTTTTATAATTTAGCATCATGATGGGTTGGTAGATAATTTATCAGAGAAGTCGGATTCTTGCGTTTCTGGAACATAACATCATTTTTTAAATCATGTAATTAATATTGTTCGCTGTCTGCAAGAAGCAACAGACAACTTACTGACACTCCGCTTATTTTGGCACCTGCATCCAACCCTTTCGGCTTTTTCGTACATTTGCCCATTTATAGATTAAACAACCATAGGGACATTACGGAACCCATGTTTAAATCTTGGGATTAATGGTAGAAGACCAATTGGACGACCAAGGATGCGATGGGAGGATGAAGTTGGGAGAGATGGGGCAAGATTGTTAAGAGTGTCAAATTGGAGGGTCGAAGCGGAGGACAGGAGGAGTTGGAGGCGAAGAATACTGGAGGCTAAGGCTCGATATGGGCTGTAGGGCCATCGAAGAAGAAAGAAGAAGAATGTTAGCATAAGAATGTGCAGTAAATCTGTATGTGATAGTGTCAAATCCAAATATAATAAGTAAATACAGTACAAATGGAAGAGTCATAAACAAAAGGGTCATTAAGATGGTTTAGGCACATGGAAAGAATGAATTATAAACAAAATAAATGTTAACGTTGTTAACGGAACAAGAAATTGAGCATGTCACGTTGTATGAATGTCGAGGAGGCTAGAGAAGAATGTCAGGAAATAACAGTGTAGCGGTCTAGTTTATTTTTGCTAACCCCTTCGGAGACAGCGTAATGGTTAGTTAGTTTTTAATTACTTCTTATGTATTAAAAAAAAAGTTTTATTGTATGTTATGGGAATGACACGTTTCGCCCTTCCATGGCATAATCAAATTTCCCATAAAATATAATAAAACTTCTAGAAAACTGACGTTTTCATTCGTATTAATTATTTAATATGGAGTTTTACATCATTGTTCAAGAAACAATAAATAAAAAAGAAGTAAATAATGAAAATAAAATAAAAAATTAAGAATTTTTCTATGTTTATTTTTAGTGTAAGATCTACTAATTAATTTTCGTCTTCGACCGTTTTCGGCAGCTCGCTGCCATCTTCTGGTACCTACATCAAACTTTGTTGTCCTTATATAGGGGATGCTAATGGTGGGGGTTGAATTGTGAACGATTTTACATAATCCATTATTTCTAGGTATTTCTAACTGTAAATTTGTGTATATAATTAAAATGTGATTTATAATATGACTAATGTTGGCAAAGGTACAATACAAAGAATTTCGAAATGACTAATTCTATGAAAATATTTTATGTTTTGTATATAATTAAAAGTTTATTAAGGATATAAAGTGATGTAGGTACCAGAAGATGGGAGCGAGCTGCCGAAACCGGTCGAAGACGAATATTAATAAGTAGATTTTACACTAAAAATAAACATAGATAAATTCTTAATTTTTTTTTTTTTTTTCATTATTTACAATGAACTTCTACCAGGAAATTTCAATCACCAACATCAATAATTTAAAAAAGATGTGTTTAATAGTAAAACCATTGGTAACATAATTTATTAAGCTTGATTGAGAGTTGACTCATTCGTACTGCATGACTCCGATTGTCCGATATGATTTTTTTATAGTTTAAATACAGCAAAAAATGCTAGACTGAAATCTTAAATTCCTGAATATTAAAGCAGCATGGATACCTTAACGATCGGACCATAAATATAAATTTCTGTCGTGGGAATTTTAGACATTTTTCAAATAATTTATACAAGATAAGTTTTAAGGTCGCAATAAAATATGTCTATCCTAGATACTTTATTGAGATCATTTTTTGTTTGAGTCAGATATAAAATATTTTTCAATGTCTTACGTAATCCTGAAATGGACCAAAAATTCTGCGTCCGGGTTTTAGCGAATTCGAGGAGCCGCTGCTTACTTGTAGGGGTAAAAGGATAGCATTTGCATAAATTATTTATAATTATAATTATTATTATTTTGTTGAATCGCTCTTTACATCATGACAACATGAGCCAAATCGATGTTAAGGGTATTATAGCTATCATAGTGATTCTCGTGACATGTGATAGGTAGCGTCATTTTATTGTCACGTGAATTCTACGCCAGACCAAAGGCGTCACACTGCCGAAAACCTGCCTGAAAACCAATCCCTAGGATATATATAAAAAAGGCTTTATAGGACTCCTATAATTTCGTTCATTCCTGACGATTTTTTTTAAATTTACGTGAATCGACTTTTGAAACATGGCCGACATTTGAAATTTGAACAGTTAAGTTACGTCGCTTTCCCGTGATTTTTACAATCTTCGTTGATTTCGTTATTATTATCACATATTAAAGATATAAAACAAATAAATAATGTTGATAAAAAAAATATTCAATTTATGATATTACATTTTGAATACGTAGGTATGTATAAAAAGTATTAATGGACTACTTATTGATCTTCTAATTTTTCCAAATCATGAGTCAACTCATGATCATATTAATGTGTTAATACATGCATTCAATACTCGTAATGGAATTCAGATTAATGATTTGAAGTTGCCCAATCGTAAAACTATTTTGTGACCTCAGATCTCAAAACGTAGTGTAGGTCAAGATTATTAATGTATTAAATGTTTTTTTTTATATGGATTATTTCTTAAGCACTAAAATATGAATCTAAAGATGATTCAAGTAAG
The DNA here is from genome assembly GCA_022606425.2 of Lepidostoma basale. NCBI lineage: Eukaryota > Metazoa > Arthropoda > Insecta > Trichoptera > Lepidostomatidae > Lepidostoma > Lepidostoma basale. The sequence goes on along the minus strand of JAHDVF020000814.1, from coordinate 6,741,896 downwards.
GAATAGGCTGTGAATGTGAACTAACCAATTCAAATAGTTCTACAAATGGTAACAGGTACAAATGGTATTCAGGGTGTTAGTTGATTTTTTTAATCTAAATCTGCAATTATTTTTATTTCCTCCATTTTTTTTAACATCTGTCAAAACCAATCACTGATGAAGACCGAAATCCGAAACATGTTTGTATTAAATTTTTAATAAAGTTAGTTAATGAAAACAAAAAAAAATTATACAAAATTTATTTATTATTACATAATATAATAAAATATTTGAAGTTTGCTTCCACGTGTGTTTAACGTGGACCGGTTTCGGCAACTCGCTGCCATCTTCTGGTCCAGAAGAACACAAGTGGAAGCACACTAAATATATAATAATAAAGAACTTTAGTATATATATTTTTTTTGTTTTCATTATTTAAAATGAACTTCTACCAAGAAATTTCAATTAAAAATATGAATAAATAAATTTAGTATTAAATAGTCCGTTGGTTTGGCCGAAACACTATGATACTTCAAAATTATTCCTTTTAAAAATTAAAAACACAATTAATTTGAATCAGGTGTTAAAATATGATGAATGATGATGCCAACATCGGTTGGCGAAACAGCTGTCGCGACACTCCCAGTGCATTAAAATTAATTGTGATGTTATAACAGTGTTATAAATTTTAAGAGTAATAAAGTTTGTGTTGTTTACAAAGTAATAAACATGTTGGTAAAACAATTTGAGGAAAAAGATTCATTCAAACTGTTAGTTTATTAAAAAATATCGATATATTATTTATGATCAAAGATACCGCTTGTCAGTCAGCTGTTTGTTAAATGCAGATGATGCTGTTTTAACCGCTGACAGTATGGAAAATCTGCAAGTCTTAGTATCAATAATGTATGAAGCATGCAAAAAGAGTGACCTTGTAATGAACGTGTCCAAGTCTAAAGTGATGGTATTTGAAAAACATGAATGTCTGACAATTTGTGACATAAGCGCGAACGGCGAGAAACTGGAGCAAATTACCGATTTTTTGTATCTAGGAAACATGTTATCAAGAGATGAAAAATGGGGAAAAATATCGAAAGAAGGGTCGGTGCTGGGAACAAAATTAATGGTGCTCTCAAAGTCATCACTGCACATAGAAATATTTCAACTAAGACAAAGTTGAAAAGAAAAAAAAAGAAAAAAGAGTGTATGGAAGTGAAGCTGGCAAGAAAATGATGAAAATAGGATTAATGCCGTAGAAATTAGATCACTGAGAAGAATGTGCGTGAAAACGATATATGAAAGAATAGCGAACGACGAAATAAGGAAGAAACGTAAGGCAGGTGATTGCATCATAAGTTAAATTAAAAAAGGATCCCTGAGATGGTTTGGATATATGGAACGAATGGACGAGAGAAGAATGGTTAAAATGTTGTATAGCAGGGTGAGTGGGAAGAGAAGCCGTGGAAGACCAAGGAAAGCATGGCTTGATTAAATTAATCAAATACTGTAAGGCGGCCACATTCGAAGTCGAAAAAATCGTCGAGCGTGCATGTTACTATATATGAATGTGGAGGAAGCTAGAGAGGTATGTCAGGACAGAACGGTATGACCATCCACTTTGCCTAACCCTCCGGGGAAACGACGTGATGATTAGTTAGTTAGTTAGTCATCAAAGATACCAATTATTCCCTACTAATGAATTTTTATTATATTTATATAATATAACGAATAAATGCATCGTTTTCCTGTTCATTGTGAATGTTTCTTATATTTAATTTTGTGATGCTCAACATGCCTAGTTCTGGAATAAAATAATAATGTTACAAACTATTTTAATTCATGTAATTTATTTTTAATGGCTATAAATATGCAATTTGTGAGTTGAATTGTGAGATTCTAGCCTTTCAATGTGAACTTTTCGTTTTACGTTCAATCTGTGATTCAAACGGAGCATAAACCAAACTGTATTATAATAAAAATACAGGCATATGTCTAAAAAGCCAATATTCATATATTAATTATTTCTTAAAAATTATAAAATATAAAACTCCATATTAAACAATTAATACGTTTGAAATTGTCTGTTTTCTAGAAGTTTTATTATATAATAATTTATGGGAATAACATGTTTCGCTTTTCGCAAGTCATTATCAAATATAGCTAAAATCAAACGTGTATTTGTTTTTGTACACGAATTAATTAGTAACAGAATACGGTAATTAAGGTGACTGAATACATAAATTACAGTAATAAAGAGATAAACTCACATAAACAAATTGATATTAATTAACCTATATTAATAACCATTTAGTTAAGTTTAGTTTGATACGCCTAAAATACGAAGTCTATCATAGACAAGTATCAGGTTTAATAGTTCATACAAAACCACTGGCAAAGACCTATGCACGTTAAAATATGTAAAGTGTTGTACGTAAGAAATTTGATTTATGGCTCTGAGAAAATGTCCTTGTATGTCCATCCTTTTGAATATCACTCGTTGAGATCTTTCTACGGACGTGCTCACCATTATCCTTGAAATAAACACGCTAAATTTTTAGATAAAATTTAGATAACCGAACTACCTGTGTTTTTACTAATGGAACACTTGTTTCTGTATTCAAAATATGACTTCATACAAATAAATTAAATTTAATCTTGACATTGCTAATATAATTTAGATTAAAGGTTTATGGTATTTTTACACTGTAAACTTGCATAAATTTTGCTTTTAGACTTATAATATTTTTTTACGTATAATAGTATCAAGTCATTTACTTGAAAAATGATGTAAACTCTATATCAAATATACTAGATCAGTATCGCGAAGGCATTCCAAAAGTTGTATAAAAACATGTTCCATCTGCCTAGATCATTAATAATTATTCTGTATCAATTCTCTAGTTGGGCGAAGCATTTCACTCACCATAGAAGAAAAATGGAAAGTTTCCTTAATTTTCTTATGTCCAAAAAAGCTAGAATGGCAGTGCACAATGGTGTTCTTCTACCGACCTTTATGTATGGAAGCGAAGCATGGAACTGGCAAAAGAAGGATGAAAGTAGAATAAATGCAGTAGAAATGAAATCTCTTAGACGAATGTGTGTATACTCTGTGCATGATAGAGTGTCAAATGAAAATATAAGAAGTGAATGCGGTGCAAATTATGGTGTTATGAACAAAATAATGAAAGGACCATTAAGATGGTTTGGACATATGGAAAGAATGAATGAAGAAAGAATGGTAAAAAAAATATGTGTTAACGATGTAAATGGAATCAGAAATAATGAAAGGCCGAGAAAAACGTGGCACGATCAAATAAATAAAATATTGAATGTCGGCCATGTGAGGAGTCAGAGAAATCGACGCGCGTGCATGACACGATGAATGAATGTTGAGGAAGCGAGATTAATATGTCAGGAAAGAAAAGTATGGCAGTCCATTATTTTTGCCTACCCCTTCGGGGAGACGGCGAGATGGTTAGTTAGTTAGTTAAAAATGAATGGCTGTGTGTTCGTTCCCCATTTTTTCACGCATCGTTCATTTGGATGAGTTGAAACTTTGTACAGATGTTGTTGGGAATGTTTGCATTACAACTAACATCTTTTGGAGCCAATAAAGTATTCCAAGACTAATACATACAAACTTTCAAAATTAAGATTTAAAAAAATCAATTACTTTTATTTATTTTGTGTAAATGTGTCTTCTTTATGAATGTGTAAATTCTTCTTTTTCTTGGAGTGCCATGTCAGATCCCCTCGACACGATGTCGGCTATCACTCTGGCGTAGACCTCTCTGTCCTGTACTAGACGGAACAACTCCTTCACCCTCCGAATTCGTTCTCGAGCCAGGACACCTGGGGTCTTCTCAATCTTCTACTAAAACTACTTCAAATTAATTAAATACACAATTGAAGCGCGAGCCAAATGGATGTAAAGGGTATAGCTATCATATTGATTCTCGTGACATGTGATAGGTAGTTAATCGATCGTCATTTTATTGTCACGTGATTTCTTTACGAGACCAAAGACAATATGGCAATCACGACTCCATCGCCGGTAATCGAACTCGAAACCTTCGGGGTGGCAGTCAAAGCACTTACCACTCGGCCACGAAGGTCGTTAATGTGTATGTACATTGTACATACGTATTGTATATTTTAAGTGCACTATAAAACATTGTTGCGTTACAATAGTAAAACAGAACCACGAAATAAACAACCATTTTCTCCTCAATTTCAATCGCATAGAAAGTGCATAGGTAATTAAGTTTGCCAATTCTTAATTCTTAGGTGCTGAATATTAAAAGACGGCGTCTTGAGCAATCGTTACATCTTGTTTTGTAATACAAGAGTAAAAGACTCCGTTCCACGGCGCATCTTCTTCCGGGATTTCGGTGGCGGAATGCGTAACGGTTAATCTTAATGTTTGGATGAAGAACGTTTATCTTTTGTTTATTTTTTAATTCAGCTGTTTTGGAGCAATCAAAGCGAATACAAAAGATTTTTTATGAATTGTTTTGATAAAAGAAATCATTGTATGTTTTTATGTACGTGCATGTTGGTCGATGAACCAAATTGTTATTTTTATGTAGTATATTAAATTAATTACAGAGGCGTAACGTAAATGTTTTTGCGTGATATATTTTTTAAACTGTCTATTTTAAATAACAAATAATTACAACATTTTGAATGTATACAAATACTTGTAGACGATTCCTGGATTTTACCCATTGCGGGTTATCATTTCAAGGATTAATTGTATCTCAATAGAGACGAAGATGCAAATTGAAAACAGAATATGGTGGTCGTGGTGTTTACGGGACTTATGACCTGTCATTGGTTGGTTTAAGCGCACGCTTTATGTAATACAACATTCCCCATTCCACCCGTCTTATGACCACCATGTGTGACAAATTTTTTGGAAGTTGTATATATGCTACTATGTCATAAGTCCTGTAAACACCTCGACCACCATATTCTATTTCCAATTTGCATCTTCGTCTCTATTGAGATACAATTAATCCTTGAACAAATAATTAATTTAAAACAGAAAGTCTTAAGTTTTTTAATTGTAATGATTAAACAATTAAACGTTTTGTTTTAACAGCACTAAATTTTGTTTATTAACGTTACTCATCGGTAACGCTCTAAGAGGTACTTATAAAACAAAACAAAATGTTAAACTAGATTTTAACTCATATAATGTATTGAGAGCAAAAAATTCATTGTAATATTTGGCACATTAAAGCAAAATATGCCGGAAACAAATTTACTTTCAGTTAATTTTAAAATGATCTTGAGTGTGTTGGTGTCGAAAAAAACCTGCTATATTGTACTTTATTGAATATTTTTAAGAATATATGCGTACCAATGTTATAAAAGTACACGTGTCATTATAAGCATTTTACATGGGACTCTTTTTAAACATTTATACAAGTCCCAAAAATCTATTAATGAATTAAATAGGATATATATACTTTTTTTTAAAAAGACTGACACCAAGGATTTGTGTTAATGATATTAGAATTTATTTTTACAATCTTCAATATGAGCAGAAAATAGCTCATTATTATGGAGTAGGAATCTGCCGCATCGATTAAAGTGTGGCAGTCCATTCTTTCTGCCTACCCTTTCGGGGAGACGGCGTGATGGTTAGTTAGTTAGTTAGTTAGGAATCTGGTCGTGTCCAGGCTTGAACCCATGTCTCCTGGATCAGGAGCCAAGCTTTCTATTCCCTAGACCACCACCCGTCTATAAGTAGACATTATAATATATGGTAAAATACAGCTACTGATTAACAAAATACTTGGAAATGTACCTTTTATATCTTGGAGAAATGTATGATCTTCTACAATTAATAATTATTCTTCGGTTTGAATACTTTTGTATAGCACTCCCCTGCGACTCTTTTTAATTCTATCGGATTCGTAGATTCAGGATTCAATTATGTATTTTCCAATAATGGTGTATCTAAAATTTAATTGTATTTTAGATAATTTCTATTGACGTCAATTTATTTTATTATTTTATTATTATTATTATAGGTTAAAATACAAACATTTATTCATAAAAAATGCATTGCTAGGAATGTAATGAATACAGCAATAACTTAAAGGTTATGATAATAAAAATTATGTCAATTTAAAAATGTTGGTTTATAATCGCTTACCTTTTGTACTATTGTATTCTTTACCTACCAGTACCTTTTGTACATTTTGTGAAATATGTAAAGTTTTAGGGTTTTTATGCAAAATATATTATAAAAAAACCTATCCAAAAAAGCTAAAATGACAGTGCACAATGTTGTTCTTCTACCGACCCTTATGTTTGGAAGCGAAGCATGGAACTGGAAAAGAAGGATTCAAGTAGAATATGCAGTAGAAATGAGATCTCTCAGACGAATGTGTGGATACTCTGTGTTTGATAGAGTGTCGAATGACAATATAAGAAGTGAATACGGTGCGAATGATGGTGTTATGAACAAAATAATGAAAGAATCATTAAGATGGTTTGGACATATGGAAAGAATGAATGAAGAAAGAATGGTAAAAAAATATATGTTAACGATGTAAATGGAACCAGAAATAGATAAATCAAAATCGAATAAATAAATCAAATATTGAATGTCGGCCATGTCAGAGAAATCGACGCGCGTGCATGACACGATGTATGAATGTTGAGGAAGCGAGAGAAATATGTCAGGAAAGAAAAGTGTGGCAGTCCATTCTTTCTGCCTACCCTTTCGGAGAGACGGCGTGATGGTTAGTTAGTTTGTTAGTTTATATTATAAACATAACCACAGAGAATCACAAAATGACAGTTTTCAAAAATGTAGAATACCAAAGATAAATTCACGAAACGTGTAGTTTTATTTTATACCAAAAACAAATATTTATTTCGTTCTACACTTTATGATATAATATAGGTACATTATTTTCCAACGGGTTTTGTGCGATATCTATGAGTTTATTAAATGACATAGAGTAGAGGCATTAAAATTTCATAATCGACAAAAAATTACTTGTGTGCTTTTGCAAAATAGGTACGGATATAAAATTAATTAAAACGCACATTCTCTATATTAAACAGAACTTTAAAGGTACTAACTTTTCATTATTTTTTTCAATAACATTATGAAGAATTTAATAGGTATAACGCAATACTTAATACAGCAAGCTTACGTGTGATCAATTCATATGATCTCACCTAAATAAGTAAATTTTTAGTCCACACTGCAAGTTCGTGATTGCGGTTCTTACTCGACACAATACCCGACTTAAGTTAATGTGGAGTGCGCAACAAAACATATCTACCGGCCAGTGGTGGCAAATGAACAATTGAATAAAAAAAATGCATTTAGAAAAAATACATTTTATAACTAACTAACTAACCATCACGCCGTCTCCCCGAAGGGGTAGGCAGAAAGAATGGACTGCCACACTTTTCTTTCCTGACATATTTCTCTCGCTTCCTCAACATTCATACATCGTGTTATGCACGCGCGTCGATTTCTCTGACTCCTCACATGGCCGACATTCAACATTTGATTTATTTGATCGTGCCACGTTTTCCTCGGTCTTCCTCTATTTCTGGTTCATCAATGATATTAGAATTCATTTTACAATCTTCAATATCAGCAGAAAATAGCTCATTATTATGAAGAAGGAATCTGGTCGTGTCCAGGCTCGAACCCAAGTCCCCTGGATCAGAAGCCAAGCGTTCTATCCCCTAGACCATCACCATTTGATTAATTTGGTCAGTCCATGCTTTACTTGATCTTCCACAGCTTCTCTTTCCACTCACACTGCTTGTAAACAACATTTACACCATTCTTCTCTCGTCCATTCGTTTAATATGTTCAAACCATCTCAGGGATCCTTTTTTAATTTTACTTATGATGAAATCATCTGCCTTACATTACTTCCTTATTTCATCGTTCGGTATTCTATCATATATTGTTTTCCGGCACATTCTTCTCAGTGATCTAATTTCTAAGGCATTTATACAACTTTCATCCTTTTTTGCCACCTCCAAACTTCACTTCCATACATGAGAGTTGGCACTAGAACTCCATTATGTACTGCCATCTTTGTTTTAGTTGAAATATTTATATTTGCAGTGATGACTTTGATATTACCTTATTTTATGTTTATAGCTTTGATTTTTCCACAAATATTTCACATGCCACCACTGACATCTACATAATATGTGAAGTAATTTATGACCTCTCTCTTATCCATTTAATCATTTTCACACTCGAATTTTCCGGGCTACCGCTTATTTATTGGGCAAATCGACAACCTTTTATAACACGCTTACTTCTTATTTTTTTTCTCAATTAAATACAATCTTTACATAACACACGTAATAGCATTATGCGTGAACATTCAGGTATTGCGGTAAAGAAACGCACTATTATTAATGACAATGTAAAATATTTTACTTCTCACAATTAATTTTAACGTAGTAAAAAATATAACATGCAACACTCACGGTCTAAAGATGAATATGAAGAAATTAAAAAAACATGATCATCAGGTCAGCGAATGAATCCGGTGCCAACATTAAAAATTGAAAATGATAAGCTGAAGCAAGTTAATAAATACACATATCTAGGCTGTTGGTAAATGATGAATGGGACCGCAGTCAGGATATAAAAACACAAATAGAAATGGTCCGAAATAGCTTCTTCAAAATGAAACTAGAGTTCTGCAACAGAGATCTACCCATCGATTTGCAAATGAGAATAGTTCGATGTTACATGCTACCCGGCTTTTTCTACAGTATGGAAATATGGACATTGACAAAAGGTATTCATAAAAAGCTGTATGTCTTTGAAATGTGGATATATTGTAGAATATTTAAACTATCATGAACAGAGACAGTCACAAACGAGTACTGCAGCAACGAAGCTGGAATACTTCGGGCACATTATAAAAACGATTATTATATTAACAAGTGCTACAACTGATTGTCCAAGGAAAAATGAACGGAAAACGAATTGTCGCCAGAAGAGGAAAATCCTGCCTATAAAACCTTCGAGTACGATTCAGTTGCAGCGGAACATCCCTGTTTAGAGCTGCTGAATCAAGGGTACAAATAGATGTTATCCAACCTCTGATAGGAGAGGAACAAGAAAAATTATAAATCATAATTAAGATAATTGTGCCTATTCCTATTAATTTGCAATCAGTTTGTATCCACTTTTGCAAATATAAGAGTATATTTTTTCCATTGTTTAAAATATATTATTAACTTTTGATAAAGTGTAGGCATTTATTCCGTAGAAATCCACAATGTTCAATATAAGCACTGTTTATTAGTCCAATTTTTTCAGTTTGTTTATCTCGGCATTGTTTGAAGAGAATATACCTTTATCATTGGAAGAGCGATGAAACTTTTTAAGTCGTTCTCCCGTCTCAAAGAACAAGTAAGAGGAAATTATCAATGTTATTTAAACACTTTTCAAAAATAATAACATACTCTACAGAAATAAGTCGGTTATCCGAAACATACTCGTATTTGGGATCTGACAAAGACATAATTGGGATCCCTTACTTTAGTTTATTTCCGATCCTTCGGAAATATATTGATTCGGAAATATAAATATATTATCTTTTATTATATATTCTAACTTTTTATTTTTTCATTGTTATTTTTGCTTAACTCTTTTGATTCCAATTGAGTCGCCTTAATTTTGTTCGTTTGTCATATCTCATTTGTGCAAAAAACATTTTTATAAATAAAATTACTGAATAAAACGCGAAACATGTTTGTTAATAAATAAAGTGTTTTTTATAACACTTTTAAAATTACATTCAAATATATAAATAAATAACAGTATTTTCATTGGTTAAAGAAGCATTAGTGTGTTTTCAAAAAAGCGTAAATTTCTTCTCTGTATAATTCGTTCATACCATTATAATAAAAAAACGGGTTTAAAAAAAGCATGCACATAATTTGATATATCCCATTACAATGCTCAAGTAAATATCAAATTTGCTATTGATAAGTTAAATTTGAATACTTAATTGATTTTAATAGGAAAGCAGAAATTTCAGAAAGGGGAGTTCAGAAAGACGTGAGGTTACGAGATATTACTCACAGACGTAATCATTTAAAAACTCATTAAAATTACGAAACCGTAGCAAATCACCAATTTACAGTTATCTCGCATACAGAAATCAGGATCAACTATGCATGAATAAATAGCTTTCTTTCTGCAAGTGAAAACATAAAATTAAAACAGCGGTTCTTTTGATGACGTAAGCATTGTCCTTGTCATACGTCATTATGGCATTTGTACGTCTACTTTACTAGTGCGCGAGTACATAATTATGTTATGTCTAAATTAGGCCCAATCAGCGTCGTTTCTGAGTAGAATAACTAATCTCGTCCAGAATGCAACGACATGTGAACTGGCTGCCATTGTGGCCTGGCGGGCAGTCCGCTCTGTAACTTGTGACACCGTCTTGAATAATATATGTAATAGGTTACCCGCAAAATGCTTTATTCGAGGCATGAACTCTTTTCCCATCGTTTAGTAGAATTATACCATTTTCAACGAAGTTGAAACACGACCACATGCCGTAATAATAACAGATTAGATTTCACTTCGTGCGTACCACAAATATTTGTATGAAGATCATCATATCAGCCTCATCATCATTTCTCGGCGCTACATCCCGGTGTGGGTCTTGGCCTCCTCCACAACTGTCCTCCACTGACTTCTGTCTCTGGCCATCTCTCTCCATTCCCCAGATCCTTCCATTCTTCTTCCCAATCTTCTTCCACACCTTTCTCCTGAAATACTTTGTCTACATTTAATCTCCCTATTCCCAATCATATACAAATTAATCATTTATTAATTTCTATATAAATTATGTCTTTCCAAATATATGTTTTTTCTAAATTACAATTTTATATTTTTTATATTATCATCATGTATTATTATTGTAAAATATTATTAATTCGTTCTAACTGATAAAAAAAATATTAGTACTTATAACAAATAGCCCAGGTTAATTTTTAAATTTGAATTATTGTATCGAATATTAAACGCGTTTTTATATTAGTCTTTCTTCGTTTAGTTTTTATATTTTTTATTTATTAGTCTTTCCTCGTTTAGTTTTTATATTTTTTACACCTGAAGATGGAGGTTTCCTCCAAAACATGTCGTGTTTTTTTAAATATTTTGTAGATTAAACAAAGTTATTTTCAATTTCCTAAGTATATTACTATGGAATTCCACAGTGTTAATGCCTTAGCGTTCAATAAGTGAATAGAAGTTTTATTCTATAATATTTTTTAGGAATGACATGTTTCTTCTGTCTAAAACATATAATGCCATAAATTATGTTTAATGTCTACATATTAAATGCCTTAGACTGGTGAAACATGTCTTTCCTATAAGTTTCAACAAAATTTATAGAAAACAGACGTTTTCATTCGTAATGATTATTTAATATGGAGCTTTACATCAATGTGCAAGAAACAATAACAATTTTAATTGATTGATTGATTAGACTTGGACTTGGATCTTCTGGCTTACAGAGGTTCAACTCTAATGGCTATTCCTCTTACGTCTGTAAGAAACATTGTTGGAATGTGATTTGTTAGTTGTTTTTTTGTTAGATGGGGCTAAATGTATGGCCCGGAGTGGCCCTCCGAAAGAGGTTGATGTATTATATGATGAAAATTAATTTAAAAAAAGACTATAATAGTATTGATACAAATAAAAATCTTATTGAAGTATCTTTCAAAAATATAATATTTTAAGAATTAATTGTATCTCAATAGAGACGAAGATGTAAATTATTTGGAAACAGAATATGGTGGTCGAGGCGTTTACACCTCTCATTGGTTGGGTTAAGCGATCGCTTTATGTAATACAACATTCCCCATTCCGTACATTTCCGTACATTCCGTACGAACACCACGTCCGACAATTATTTTTTGAAAGTTGTGTATATGCTACAATTTTGAGAAACATTTCACATATTTTAGTTCAATCTACACTAGCGCCATCGTTTGGGACTAGATGTAAGTATTAAGCAGAAAATCTTTATTAATGTAATTATCACACATTACTAGACAACGCCTGGAGAAAACTCTCCAATTTTTATATGCTTTTAACTTTGACCAGTTTTTATACAACATTTTTTACAACATTTATATAATATTTTATTGGAAATGAGTTTTATATCTATTTAACGGCACACGTATGCTCCATACTACATTCTAGTGGTCACACTTCATACAAACGATTTTCTTTGTAATCACAGCTGATTCGTCTCGACGAACAAAAGCTCAGACTTAAACTATATTGCCCTTAATGCTATTAATAGTGTTGCCACAATGAAACAATTAGCATTCATCTTGTCATGGTGCGTTCAAGCAGGTGTACCTTCATAATGCCAAGACTATTTAAGTATGTATCCATAAGAATAACAACTTGACATACATACGTACATACCAACACACATAGTTTTGTGTACCTGTGACAAATTACTCAGATACCTTATAAAAATACTGTATAACAAGAATGCAGATAATTTGGCTTATTGAAATTTTAATTCAGTGTCAGTGGTTGCTAGTATATTTTTAAATATATAAGAACATAACATAACCTACAATAAAACATACTAACCTAAGAAACATTGTTTAAAATCTAGTTACATATTATATAATTAATATATTATTATCTAAATGAACACAATTATTTTAATTGAGTATTATTAGTATAATAACATTTATTTCATATATATTGTACCTGGCAGTTTTGCGCATAGAACACTTGACACCTGACCCATATTGATTCAAACCTCGGCACAACAAGTGTCCTTTCTCTTTATAATTGTGTAAATTAATCATTTCGTTAATTTGTATGTAATAAATAATAATTTAATAAAACGATGTTTTTTTAACATAATTACTTCCACATTTGTCTTTATATTCGAGCCTGGCGAAACCAATCGCTGTCAAAATAAAGACAAATGTGGAAGTAGTTATAAAAAACATCGTTTTATTTAATTATTATTTAAAATGACCTTCAATCAAGAGATTTCAGTTAAATCAATTGCATCTAATAGTAAGAAAAACGAACATTTTCAACAAGTTTTAATATATTAATGGTTGTGGTTTTTTGTTGGACTTTTGTAAAACTCCATTACAAATCAAATGATTTTACTGAAATCTCTTGATGGAAGTTCATTTTAAATAATAATTAAATAAAACGATGTTTTTTAACTACTTCCACTTTTGTCTTTATTTAGACAGTGATTTACCAATCTGTCGATGCCAGCGAGCCTGGCGAAACCGGTCGCTGTCTAAATAAAGACAAAAGTGGAAGTAGTTAAAAAACATCGTTTTATTGAATTATTATCCATTATAAATTATAATGTGAACGCGATTGCTTTTTCGGATTTACTTAGATTTTTTATTTATATATAATAATACATAATAAGTTATTACAAATTTGTTTCGCCTTGCGAGGGCATTCTCAAACTAAACCTAATCGCCAAACAGTGTGTTCTAATAAATATGATTTTAGAACATTCAGGGATGGGGGAAATTCTAAAATGCATATTTGTTGCTGTATTAATAAGTTAAACAAATTTAAAAAAAAATGAAACTAATTATCTCCAGAATTGAGTGGTAAGTTAATACGTTTTCAAATAGACCTCTGAGAATTCTGAGGCAAAAAACACAATGAAAAACAGGAACTATGTAATTAAAAGTTGAGGTTTGTACCTAGTAACATAACATGTTAGATTTATTGTGGATTGAGTATATAATGCTTTTAAGGAAGAATATATTGATTCATGAAAACATTATAGCAAAATTTATTCAGTTGACAGTAATAACGGTTTATGGAACATTATTAAGTATAATATTATACAATTCTCACAATAACAGTCCAGATGCGATAATGCATTATGAATTTACTTTAATATGTTAAATAATGCAGAATTTGTGTGTTTTAAGTGTCTAATTACAGTTATTTAAAATAACGGTGGATACGTGGAATTTAAATTGAATAAACACAAAAGTCCGGATAGTCCAGCTGAAAATATGTGCAAAATCTAAAAGAACATTTTGTGTTATATTATTTTTATTTTGTAATTAATTTTTTTATTATTTTATTTTATATTATTTGTTTTAGATTTATTTGTGGACGTTGGACGATCGAAGTGCGCGCGGGAGATGCCTATTGGTGGCGATGAGGTTCGCAACCCATCATACCGCGAAGGATGGAGTGCCGCATCGGTTTAAGTGTGATAGTTCATTCTTTCTGCCTACCCCTTCGGAGAGACAACGTGATGGTTAGTTAGTTAGTTGGTTATGCAGATATTTTTATGAATTGAAACCCCTTTTTGCCACTTTCGAGTGTATTTTTCTCGACATGTTTCGAAGGCTTTACACCTTCATAACATTTATATCGTTCTCCTGATGATGAAGGTGTAAAGCCTTCAAAACATGTCGAGAAAAATAAACTTAAAAATGGGTAATAAAAAATCGCCATTATGGAATTCCAGTGTTACCGCCGAAAGTTCATCTAAAATTAAAAATGTTAAATAATGGTGAGAAGAGGATGGGTTTTTTCTTTTTTGATTAGTTGAACGCTGGGTTTATATCATTTTTATTAATTTCAAACTGTTTTAAAAGATTGAGTCTCTTGCCTTTTCTTTCTAGATGAAGTGGAAATGGTTGATTGCTAGGGTCTAAGGAATGGTTGAATGAATTTAAATGTTTTTAAAATTGATAATCTAATTTAATATTTTTATAGGAACAGATTTTAACACAATTGATGAGTTTAATATATATTATTTGTAAAATATGTTCTACATTGTTTGGGCATTATCAAATGTACATATCCCTCTTAAAATTCAAATAGCTTCCTCATTTCGATCATTCTCAATGGTATTTTTTACCGATTCGTTTCCTCTGGTATTAAGTAAATAATAACATAATTCATATTTATACACAACAAAGTGAATGGTCTATTAAACAATATACATTCTCATTAACTCTGGCGCACAACCACATAAGTCACAATTAGCAATGCAGTTTCAATGCTACAAGTGCTGTGTATCGGACGTATGCAAATAGATTCTTGTTTTATTTTTATTTTTATTTCAAAATTTACAAATATGTCCGTTTTATTTATATTGTCAAAATCAATGTTAGTAATTACATATTAATTTAAGTTTAAATTTGTTTCTGTCATTTATTAAAATAAATAAGGCGGTCGGAAAGGAGTGAAGCGCATAGTAACGAGATGTGTGCAGTAGCTCTGACAAATTAAACCGATAAAATTCTCGGAAACGACGCCGTGGCAACGGGTGCCGCGAAGAGTGTAAAATGTAAGGGCTTTGAGCTACTGCCACCACTCTCTTCGCTACAACTCCTGCACCGATCGCCGCATATAAAATAAAACTTTTTTTTATTACTACATACAAGTATCATCACGCCGTATTCTCCGCTTTCACCATCTAAACTACACCGGAGACGAGCAGCAGTCAACGGCCTAAATAAATATTAATAGTACAGGAGGAGCAATCTGTCCCGTACATGCTGTATGTAAACAATATGATTTTAATATATGTAAAGTGCTCCTAAAAATTGCAAACAAAATATCCTTTCAAATTTTATTATAACGTGATTAACTTTACCCTTGCGTTCATCATTATCATCATCGTCAACATTACCCCGCAGCCGTTCATTCCAGGATGTAGGCCTCCTCCATCTGCTTCCATGTTTGTCGATCCTTGTGGAAATGCATTCGTATCGTCCGTCTTTCAATTGTCGTCCCTCATAAGACACCAGCAAAGGAGGCGTTTTACCTATCTATCGTCAGAGCTGCGAGCGACATGGTCTCAATATTTACAATATATGGATTAAGTCGACCTCGCAGGAGACTAATTCCTCTTAAGAAATAGGGCACAAGGCACACTAAGAAGAAGAAAGAAGGATTAAATCATACACCTCATTTAGATAAAGTCACATTAAAGGAAGAGTAATAATACTTTAAAAACTACGTAATAGTTATGAAAACATCGGTTTTCTAGAAGGTTTTTTATGTTATGGGATAAACATGTTTTCCATTTCTGGGGCATTATTTAATAATCATTCGACGTTTCAATACGGACGTTTTACTTCATTGTCAAAAAAAGAATAAACTCGTAGATCTCTTTACATTTTGAAAGTATTTTTTAAACAGAGTTTAAATTGATTCAACATAAATTTTGTTCAACAAATTTAATAATTCTAGAAAGTACAACCAAATTTTTATGTTTTCTTCTATGAGACTAAGATAGTTTGGATACATTGAAAGAATTAATGAAGAAAGAACATAAATAGGTGAACCGACGAAAACGTGGCACGATAAAATAAAAAAAAACTAACCATCACGCCTTCTCTCCGTAGTGGTGAGCAGAATGAATGGATCGCCACACTATTATTTTCTCACATTCTTCTTTCGCTTCTTTTACATTCATACATCGTATTAATCATGGATGTCGATTATTCCGACTCCTCACGTGGTCGACACTCAATATTAGATTGATTTGATCGTGCCGCGTTTTCCTCGGTCTTACTCTATTTCTACTTTCGTTTACATATATTTTCTTTACCATTCATTCTTCAAATAATTCATGTTTTTGATTGAAATTTCTTAGTAGAGAAGTTCATCTTAAATAATGATATCCAAAAAAAAATTATACAACATATTTTTGTTATTATGATGTATTCAGTGTGCTTCCATTTGTGTTTATGTTCGACCGGTTTCGGCAGCTTGCTGCCATCTTCTGGTACCTACATCAGCATTTATTTGGTTTATATAATAAATGATAGTGGTGGGGGTTAAACATTTTTTTTCCTGATTCTAAATCATGTATTACTGTTATTAAGTTGTAGTTGAAATGATTCTATATAATGTAAATTTATTATGTTTTGAGTTAGTTTGTTTACTATATAATTAACAAGCAATTACTAGCAAGCAACCATACATTCTTCAATCATTATTTCCATGCATCCAAACCATATTTTTTATTGTTTTTTCAACAATGATGTAAAACTCCATATTATAATACATAATCAATACGAATGAAAACAGGCATGTCTGTCACATAAAATATAATAAAACTTCTAGAAAACATTTGTTTTCATTCGTATTAATAATCTTAATGGTCCTTTCATAATAAATGTAAAATATATTTTCCGTTGCTAAAATATCACTTGCGTTGTTTTACTCTTGCAGAGTAGAAATGATGATCTGAACAATCATTAATCTGTCTGGGAAGCTATTCTACTAAACGCATTAACAGTCGAAGGATCTCAAGGACTTCTGAAATGATACCATTAGTTCACATGATTAATTAAGTTGTTCATTTTCAATTTCATCATCGGAGTTGCCTTGGACAAGCTTAACATGGAATGCACCTTAAGTATCATAGTAACACCATACGCAACAGTTTCTACTATTTTTATGGAAAAAAGTACTTAACTAATATGTATACAGATTTTCCTTATTTGGCCATGAAATTTAATGACTTTATTGAAGAATGTATACACATTTTATATATAAAAATCAATATTTGTTCGTATTTTATGCTTTGCCATACCGTTTATCTGATTGCAATAAAACTTTGTCAACTTATCGCTTGCACTTGCGCGAAGGTTTTAGACATAGTACTCTTCTTCTTCTTCTTCTTTTTAGAAAAAAATCGAAAAAAAACTAACTAACCATCACGCCGTCTCTCCGAAAGGGTAGGCAGAAAGAATGGACTGTCACACTTTTACTGATGCGGCACTCCATCCTTCTCTTTTCGCCCCGCGGGAGACGCGGTATGATGGGTTGCGAACCTCATCGCCACCAATAGGCATCTCCCGCGCACACTTCGATCGTCCAACACCCACAAAATAAATCTAAAACAAATAATATAAAATACAATGATATAAAATAAAATAACAAAATAAAAATAATTTAACACAAAATGTTCTTTTTAGACGGTGCACATATTGTCTATTTAATTTATGTTCCACGTATCCACTGTTTTTTAATTTAGCACATAATGTAATAACACATCATGTTTTTTTCGATGTTGCACATGTTGACATGGACGATCCGGACTTTTGTGTTTATTTAATTTATGTTACACGTGAAAAAAATCGATTTATTTGAAATTTGATTATTTACTGATTGCTTTGAAATGTTGGCATTTAAATTTTTGCATTCGAATACGCGCGTGTTTGTATATACTCTTCTTCTTTTTTAGAAAAAAAAAGATTGCTGTGAAATATTGATGTTTACCGATTACTTTAATATTTTGATAGAGCGTTGCATTCGAATAAGCGCGTTTTTGTATACTCTTTTTCTATTTTTTAAAGAAATAAACTGATTTACCGATTGCTCTGAAATTTTAACACGACGTTGCATTCGAATACGCGCGTATAAAAATAATGATCGAACTAAATCATTTATGCGTACCTGTATTTTTAATATTACTGCAATTAAATACGTAATATCATACGTAGATACTTATTTAACTAGAACTTTGGTTGAAACTCATTTAGTTTCTTAATTGGCTACTTGACACCAAACGTGTTGTAAAATGCCATTTTGTAATCGAATTCGGTGCTTTGTGCGGTTAGTGAAAATTAAGATTTTTGATGAATGATCCAAACTCTTCTGAGTTATGATAAAAAATGACCACAAGGCATTACGGTAATAAATACCCGTGGGATCTCTAGGTCAAGGCGAGGAACTTAATTCGATAGTGTAACATTAATTTAATGTTTTTTCATACTTATTGGCATTAAAAAATTATATTACATGTCACTTAATCATACAAAAAAGTTTTTTATGAATCGGTAGTAGGAGCGGTAGGCAGAGAGGATGGATCGCCACATTGTTCTATCCTGGCATAATTTTCGCGCCTCTTCTACATTCACACAACGTGACATGGTCTCGTCGATTATTCCTACTTCTAACATGGCCGCCTTTCAGAACTTCTTTTCCCCTTCACACTACTTGTGTAAATCTTTTTGACCATTCTTCCCTCATCCAATCGTTCCATATGTCCAAACCATCTTAGTGACCCTTTATTAATTTTATTTATCACGCATTCATCCGCCTTACATTATTTTCTTACTTCATCATTAGATATTCTATCATACATTGTTTTTCCGCACATTCTTCTAAGTGACCTCATATCTACGGCATTTATCGTAATTTCATCCTTCTTCTGCCAACTCCAAGCTTTTATTCCATACATAAGGGTCAGGACTAGAACTCCATTGTGCACTGCCATCTTTGCTTCAGTCGATATATTTCTATTTGCGGTAATGACTTTGAGTGCACCATTTATTTTGTTGTATTATTCTTCTTCTTTTCTCTAGTCACACCTTCGTCCTTTCTTCTCTCGTCACACCTTCGTGGTGCATAGGGTCTCAAGGAACCTTCTCCATTTTGTTGCATTACAAAGCCAATAAAATGCAGCTTTTTATAATTAATTGTAATGAAGTTCGAAAGACCAGGAAGACCCCCGAAACGGTGGAGAGAAAGCTGGAGTTCAGCATCTCAAGAGGACCCGCCTGAAATAACAGACTCCTGAGTCTACAAAAAGGGAAGAAGAAGAAGAAGAAGTTCGAAAGAAATTTTCCAACTGGTGTGAACCCTTCCTTACATATTATTTTTTTCAATACAGTTTTTTAACAGTTTATATACCTTATGTATGGAAGCGAAGCATGGAACTGGCAAAAGAAGGATGAAAGTAGAATAAATGCAGTAGAAATGAGATCTCTTAGACGAATGTGTGGATACTCTGTGTATGATAAGAGTGTCGAATGGAAAATATAAGAAGTGAATGCGGTGCGAATGATGGTGTCATGAACAAAACAATGAAAGGATCATTAAGATGGTTTGGACATATGGAAAGAATGAATGAAGAAAGAATGGGAAAAAAATTATATATTAATGATGTTAATGGAACCAGAAATAGAGGAAAACCGAGGAAAACGTGGCACGGTCAAATAAATCAAATATTGAATGTCGGCCATGTGAGGAGTCAGAGAAATCGACGCGCGTGCATGACACGATGTATGAATGTTGAGGAAGCGAGTGAAATATGTCAGGAAAGAAAAGTGTGGCAGTCCATTCTTTCTGCCTACCCCTTCGGGGAGACGGCTTGATGGTTAGTTAGTTAGTTAGTTTTATATAACTCATTATACAGTTTATATAACGTATCCACTACTGGTACTAAATAAGAGAGCCTTAGGAACTGTTTGCAATAGAAGATGCATTGAAATGACGCCAGCAGTCGTGGAAATACCTTTTTAAATGCAGATCTAGAAAAGCAAACAGCCGTTAGGCAGAATACGTGAAGCTCATTTGAAACAACGATAGATAGTTTAAATAAATAATTGTTATTTTTCCTTTGAAAAAACTCCGCTTGTAATTTGCCTCGTTACAGTTGGGCAACGGAATACGGATTGCGATATTCCACCAACACGTCCACTTTTGCGAAAATAAACGAGAAATGAACAATAATTTATCCATGCACAATACATTAATTATATGCCTATTTACGTAGTAAAAATACGTTAGGAAACGTAAGAGATTCGGCATAGAATATCAAACACGCGCCACCAAATTTAGAAGTCGTTTTTTTTTCCTTCAAATAACTGTATTCCATCTTCTATATTCAAAATATCCTTGAACTGATGGGAAAGCGGCCAAGATAAGATTCCGTTCTAACTTATGATGGTAGTATTTTAAAAGATCGCTGACTCGAATCCGTAAGCATTTGAAATTTACACATTGGCCGCGAATGTGAATTCCACACAAAAAAAGCGTTTCACCTGTTTTATACTGAATATATGTATTTATTTTCAATTTTTATAAAATACCACTGCACCTTGATATCAAATCTAATCAATATATTTTTTACTTATGTTCTGTTTTGTAGGACTTGAGTGAAAAAGAACAAACACAAAGCTAAGTATTCTTTATTTGTAAGTTCAGTTGTTCAGACATTTATTTTTTTGAATAGTAGGCGGTTGGCATAATAGTTTTTTTTTAATGTATACTGTACTACACACATGAACTAAACAATCCATGCTTATGAACTCGTGTGGGCTCTTAGGAAGAACTTAGGTTAGCAAATTATTAAACTCAACTAAACTCACATGATAAGGAGACACCGCGACCATGTATGTATTTCCGTTATGTAAGAAGAGACGAAGAGGATAACCCCAAACCAACTGACTGACGAATCTAGAGAGTGACATGAAGAACCTAGACCTTAAAGAGAAAGGTACCAATTTACGAAATACCTGAAGCCAAGAGATAAAAAGACGACCCCGAGTAAAGGTAAAAGGCGAGGAAAATAAAAAGAAGAACCCAAAGAATGTGACGGTTCAGCGGTTCTTGTTCAATACATTTTTTTAATTGGAAATGGTTTTTCATTAAGAGCGCTCGAACTTTGAAATGAAATAAAACAGCTTTTCTTAGTGATATTGTTACAATTTTATTTTTGATCTAGCGTTTCTTTAACGTACAGGCACAGCTTTATCGACTACCGATCTGATTGTCTCAAATTTATGCATTAAACGATGTATTGTGAACTCGGACGCAGGATGCAGGACGTCCGTGAAAGCCATACATTTGCGAACAGAGCATTGATTTTGATAATAAATTTTAACAATTTCAACGTGTTGTTGAAGCGTGTAGCATTTCATGGTGAAATATCAAGACTAAATTAGTATTTTTGTCAAATTTGACAGCTCGCTTTACCAAAATGGTCGCTATACGCTGTCAAAGTTTGAGCGTCCCTATTGAAAAACCCTTTAACCGCCAGAACACATCACCTGCAGTGAAGCCACGGCGGTTATTTTGCCGAAATTATATTTTATACATAATGTCATTGAATATATTCTTTAAAAATAAATTAAAATGGTGGCAATAGCACTTAGACAAGTGGTTTAATATTATTTCAAAGTTTGAGCGCTCTTAATGAAAAACCTAATATTTAGTTTTGCCTATTTTCGCTTAAACCTTTAATCTGGTTTAGACCTCCTAGTGCAGTAGTCGTTATTGGGTGATTGATTTATCTTGCGTAATTTGCATACACGAACATTCACTGCTACACGATATTGCACTGACAAAACGTTGTCTGGGTGCATAAATATTACTCACAGGAAATACATTTATACGCCTTTTCACTCGTTTCAAAGAATTTAGATTATGTAGTTTGGGTTTAGAATGGTCATTTGCTAACTTACTATTTCAAAGAAAAACTTTGTGTCTTGTTATTAGATATAGGTACCTACGTCTCGTATACATATACATTTTGGTCAGAATAGCAATGATGAAATTATTTAATATAAGTTCACCAAATAAAAGAAAAGAAAATATTTTTGATATATTTATTTTTATTCTACTTGTTTGCTTTATAGATCCCATCAGTCTTTGCAGCCTGTTGTTTTCACGTGGATAAATTTTTAAAAACATTATTTATTCTGGCTTAAAACATAATAAAAAAAAAACATTTATAAATTTCGTCATGTACTTAATCTTTAATAAAATCATCCATTAAAACGTAAATGATTAATATATTAAAACGAAGCCTTCAAAATTATTTTTTCTTTTCTAAAAAAATCGAAAGAGTTAGATTAAGACATTTATATTTCGCCAAGTAAAAATCGATCATTAATTCGCAATACACCTTGAACTAAATTAAGACTATTTCAATTAAAACGATGAACCAATTGAAATATTTTCTTATACGTGTGATCTATTAAATTTGTTGTTGAAAATCCCGTCTGTCACGGTATTGTCATTTTAAAGTGAAGTGTGTTCGATAAGAGAGCAAAATTTGGAAATCGCGCCTTTTATTATTATTATTTTATTGAAAAGCTCTTTATATCATTACAGCGCGAGCAAAATCGACTTAAAGAGTGAAAAAAGAACATCAAAGGAAATACCAGGTGTATGCATAAGTCTTTTCCGGTTTCATTAAAGGATAGCGCCACCAAACAGTACGCAGCGTGTGATTGTGACACTTCGTCAGCTTGTTCGTCTGACATTAACCTACACACAACTTGAGTCTGTCAAACAATAGCGTCTGTGTTGTATCGTTCAATGATCATGTCAACTTTTGTGCCTGAAAAAGAACATTTGCGGCACGCATTACTTTTCTTATTTAATCAAAAGAAAAAAGCTGTGGAAATTCATCGTTTGCTGGTTGTAACATAAGGTGAACGCGCTTCATCGATTAGAACATGTGAGACATAGTTTCATCAAATCGCTTCGGCAAGAAGACCATGCTTTGTGTCTGGTGGGACCAGAGCGGTATTGTATATTATGAACTCTTAAAACCCGGCGAAACTCGCCGTACGTCGTACTCCCTGACCTGGTGCCATCTGACTATCACCTTTTCGCATCAATTTCGGCACGCACTTGCTGTGCAGCACTTCAGAAATTTCGAGGAAGTTGGAAAATGGCTCTACGAATGTTTTGCAAAAGACAAACAGTTTTTCAGGCATGGTAGGTATTCATAACTTACCTGAAAGATGGGCGAAGAATGTAGAAGCATATGGCCAATATTTTAAACGTGTTTTCTTTACCACAAAAACCGGTAAAAACTTATGCATACACCTGGTATACATAGAACCATGTGAATAGAAATTTGACAGTCATCTCTTTGTTGCTCTTATCGTAAGAGAGTATTTTGAGTACTCGGTCGATATCCGAGTCTATAGGAGTTCGGAAACATGGGGACTTACACGATACAATGCTTCCTTGTTAAACATTACTTAAATACACTTTCTAAACATTATTATAAAAAAACGGATCGTGGTCTAGGGGACAGAACGCTTTGTTCCTGATCCAGGGAATTGGGTTCAAGTCTGGACACGACCAGATTCCTTATAATAATGAGTTATTTTCTGAGTTATTTTCTGTTCATATCGAAAATTTAAAAATAAATTCTAATGCCATTGTTTCAAATCATTGGAGTGAGTCTTTAAAATATAACGGTGACGGTTTGGTTGCCACGATTCGTAAAGTGTATTCAATTTTCGGTAGAAATAATGTTCCAAATTTATCAACTGCGAAAACAAGATTAGATTTTTTTTTTAAATACTTGTTCTATTCAGAAGATCTTGTCTTATTTAAAATTCAAATTTATCACTCTTATTGTAACACATTATTTGAATGCATTTTCTCAAAAATACAAGGAACATTTTTAGCTTACGTAACGTATAATTTATTGAATCATAAATTTGACCCGGGTCATGCCAAGTGATGAAACCAGATTGATATAATATTTTCTATGAAATTTACTGCCATGGGAATAAAGAACAGAATGAAGACATTATCGTTTTATTTTTACAGTTTATAGGACACGATTCTATTTTTAAATGTCCATCCGATGAAGAAGGCTGTTCACGTGATAAATTATTAGCCATATTTGGAATGTAGGTAAACAAGTGTAATTTGAAATATTTGTTGTTTCGATCATTTTTGATAGTTTAATTGTAGATTTCATATGTCAGTAGATTGACCGTTAAGAAATATTAATGTTTATACTAAATAAAAATGGCCCCTTAACGTTTTTTTAACTCAGACATTTAACCTTACAATTTTTTACAAGTATTATTAATGTTTTTTTTTTAGCGTATTGCGTGAGATTTTGAGCTTATTTGGTGTGTTGGTCCTCTTGGTATGACATCGGCAGATCTTGTATTTATGCATTAAGTTTTCATTCAGCTTTGTTATACTTTAATTGTTCGTAATTAAAAAAAAATTAAGTCATTTTGATACAGAATGATTGATTTAGTTGGACTGTGATGCAATCTGAGAGAGAAATGATTTAGGGAAAAATTAAATGGGCATCTATTTGATTTTTTTATATTCACCATTACTGTGTATTTTGGATTCATATTTAACCACCCTGCGTATTTGAACGTACGTGATACGTTCGTTTTGACTGTGCCATTCTGCGCTATCCCGTATCACGTACGCGCTTGAGAAAAAGTAATGTACCTAAAATGTACAAACTGTTAGGGATACGCGCGTGTGCTAACAACACTTGAGTACAAGTCTTGGCAAATATGATTGTTTAACAAGGGACACTCGAAGTGTGCGGTCGAGTCTTTGACATTTCGTAATTTAAAAAAATAAATTTAACATATAATTAAATTTAATTAATAAAAACCTGCTGATTTTTTGCATGTTTCTCGGAAAATTACCTGAAGGTAGGGCGGTTAAATAACTTTAAAAAAAAATTAAAATACTTATTTATACAATTTTCACAAATATGTTTCAGGCTGTACAAGTCCTTCCTTGGGTTAAAATTTTTACATTGAAGAAATACGTGCAAAGTTCGAAATGTATTTTTGAAAAGTGCATAAAAATGTTGAAAAAGTAAAACGATTTTCAGAAATATATAAACATCATTTTGAATCTGCAAATTATCAATCCTCAACACAAAGATACCATAGACTAATGATTAACCACATTTTTTTCTTATTAACTGAAAACCTAAAATTCTTTTCTCTAGCGTGTGTCCGTAATTAGTCATTTTCTTTCAAGCCCACTCGTCTACGGAGAAATAAGCCATGATCGATGTCGTAATATGTTTACTACATAATTAAATTTGGCAGGCAAGTTCAGTAAGACACACGTGACTTCTCGAGTCACAGCTAGCGTGAACGTAATTTATTTATCCCGAGCCCCTGCATGCATAGTAATCTTACGTGCTTTGCCTTATTCTTAGAGTATTCGTTTTATTCATCCAGGGCTGGATACACCCTAAAATAAACATTACATATTTTAAGATAATCAAATGATTTAACTGAAATCTCTTGATGGAAGTTCATTTTAAATAATAATTAAATAAAACGATGTTTTTTTAAACTATTTCCACTTTTGTCTTTATAACGACAGCGACCGGTTTGTGGGGTAAGACGTATGTGTGGTAGAACGATATACGACAGAATCTCAAATGCTGATATAAGAAAGGAATGTAGAGCGGAAGAAGGTTTTATGAAAGGATCGCTGGGTTGGTTCGGATATATGGAACGCATGGATGGAGAAATAATGGTTAAGAAAGTATACGTTAATGATGTAAATGGGGTAAGAAGTCGAGGGAGACCGAGGAAAACATGGCATGACCAAATTAATCAAATTTAAAAGGTTGGTCATGTTAGAAGTCGGAGGAATCGACGTGCGTGTATGACTCGTTGTATGAATGTGGAGGAAGCTAGAGAGGTTTGCCAGGATAGAGTAGTGTGGCGGTCCATTCTCTCTGCCTACCCCTGCGGGGAAATGGCGTGAGAGTTTGTTTTTGTTTTGTTCTCTCCTAATTAGATTATAAATTTATTCAAATGATGATTTGCTTTCGAATATTTCAAATTAGAACAACGTTTTCGTAAAGTATTGTGCCAATATTTTAATCTTATATTTTTCGACCTTTCAAAGAGATATAAAAACAATGACGTACAAGATTCTAAGGGTGACAATAATCTGCGTTCTACACAGGGCGCCGAAATGGTAAAGTAACAATGCACGGCTCTGTCTCTATTATAGTCTGTGGCTGTTCGTGTAGCGAAAGTGAATCACCCGCTCCGGTTAGTGTAATGACATTATGTAAGGCGAACAAATACACATTATTTTAATCTGTTACAATTTATATTTCGCTAATGGCGGACGCACGACATTCCCGCTGTCCAGAGAAACGAATCTCACAACTGTAACGCCATTGTTAAATAATAAATATGACATTATTGAATTATATCTCTCTTGCGAAAGTATGAACACAAAGTCTTGTTTGGTAAGATCTCTATCGATTAGGATCTAAAGACTAAGTGGACCAATTTTTATAAATAAAATGAACAGATAAGAAACAAATGCGGGGAATAATGACAATGGATATCGAATTCGTGATAATGCATACAAAAATATTATTGCTAAGTTCCGCCTGTATTGTGGACCAGATCAATCAATTCTGTCAATATTGCATTTTTTATTAATTGTGA
The DNA here is from genome assembly GCA_022606425.2 of Lepidostoma basale. Classification (NCBI taxonomy): domain Eukaryota; kingdom Metazoa; phylum Arthropoda; class Insecta; order Trichoptera; family Lepidostomatidae; genus Lepidostoma; species Lepidostoma basale. The sequence goes on along the minus strand of JAHDVF020000814.1, from coordinate 6,714,878 downwards.
AATATTTCTCTTGATATTTGCAAACCTTAATGAGGTCTTTACAATGGTTTAGATCAAAGATTCTCAAAGTGGTATATACAATACCCCCAGGGTTACAATTTTTTAGAGGGAGTCCATGTCAAAGAGAATATCAAATTTAGAGAGATTTACGTGGTTCACGTGAGAAGACTCCCATTTACGAGATCTACAAGTCATCATTGACTTTATGGCTTTCCGTAAATTACATATGATAATACACCTAACATATTATGTGTATATACTATTATACTTAAAATAGAAATACTTGATAATTAATGTTTTTCATTGAAATTTCTTGGTTCATTTTAACCGTCGCGTTGCCATGTGGTCAATTGAGTTTCCACTGCCAATTTAAAGTTGATTTTCTTAAAACCTATGGACCCTAATATTATAAAAAAAATTGTAATCCTCCATTGAAGTGTTCTCAATATTTCGTAATAAAAAAAAAGCAAAAAATTACTTCCTTCATCCCAAAAAAAATATTTTCTAAGACTGCCCTCACCTTCATTCGTGTTAAGGTAGAATTTGTTTTGCTAATATTTACAACTTTATCAAAAGTGACAAATACTTACTCGCTGTTTTGAACGTATTATAAATTATATGTTTGGCCTTTTCAATAGGTACGTAATAATACCGACTGTGGATGGAAACGCAGCACGCAACTTAATAATATCAGAACTGTGAAAATATTAACACTTTACCAAAAGGGACAAATATTAATACGTACTCGTTGTCTTGAACGTACTATACATTTTGCCTAGGTGCTTTTATCATACGTAAAATCTCGTAAAGTCTCGCCCCGCCGGCCGCGGCGCGGAGACAAGTTTATACATCGTGTCCAGTTGCTCGTATGCTGTGACGCATTCCATATCAGAAATCGCATGGTTCCAGAAAAAAATTAATAATGATATGTTTTTCAAATTATCCATGTATGTTATAGATATCGATCTATTCCTAATGAAATTCCCTACAAGATGACATAAATTAAATTTTGATTCATCGAGTCATATGCTTGATATTTAGATAAAGTTAGCGGTAAACTGAATTTACCACATGGGAGCGAGCGTTTTGTTTTGAACACGGTACGTTAAGGGTTAAATAATGAAAACAAAAAAAAATATATACAAAATTTCGTTATTATTATGTATTTAGTGTGGGTTTAGTTTATCTTTTGGGAGATGAGACCTTTTCTGAGAGATGAGACATCTTCTGGGAGAGAGACCAGAAGATGGCAGCAAGCTCCCGAAACCGGTCGAACATAAACACAAGTGGAAGCACACTAAATACATAATAATAAAGAAATTTTGCGTAAATTTTTTGTTTGTTTTATTATTTAGAAATACATGAATTATTTAAAATCCAAATATTCACTTATATTTTATATCTTTAAAATTACGTATTTTTTTTTTAAATAAATCCATTTTACAAAAGCCATATTTCAAATTATAACCACGAGCCGATAATAAATGAAACACATACTATTATATTATAATAATTTCGAAAATTCTAATATTTTTATTTTTAATACGAGGCGAAAAAATTTGGGAACCTTTGATTTAAATTAAATCTTTCTCAACACCAAACAATGACAAGTTATTATACTATACTAAAATATTTAAAGCATTTTATCACGCAAAATAATAATACGAGTATAATACACATTTCATTGCGACAAAATTTTACAACTGTTTTAAGGCCAGATTTTTTGTGTCTTTATTTCAGCCAAAAGTGTATTAAACCCGGTATTGTTATAAAATTTTATGTTTTATTTGCCATTAAAATAATTAATTAAATTTTTTAAATCATTACGATTTTCGCACATTAAAAAATTCACTCAATATGACACAAAAATATTTAGAAATACAACGAAAAACTAACTAAATAACCAACACGCCGTCTTCCCGAAGGGGTAGGCAGAAATAATGGACTGCTACACTTTTCCTTCCTGATATATTTCTCTCGATTCCTCAACATTCATACATCGTGTTATGCACGCGCGTCGATTTCTCTGACTCTTTACGTGGCCGACATTCAATATTTGATTTATTTGATCGTGCCACGTTTTCTTCGGTCTTGCTCTATTTCTGGTTCCATTTACATCGTTAACATATAATTTTTTTTACCATTCTTGCTTCATTAATTATTTTCATGTGTCCAAACCGTCTTAATGATCCTTTCATTATTTTGTTCATAAAACCATCATTCGCACCGCATTCACTTCTTATATTTTCATTCGACACTCTATCATACACAGGGTATCCACACATTCGTCTTAGAGATCTCATTTCTACTGCATGAATAAAAAATACAATGAATTACCTTTCAAATGAATGTATACGTGTTTTACTTTTTAGTATACTGCAAATGCTTAAAATTATGTAGCTATTATCAATAGATAAATCGCGGATTTAATCAATAAGTTGCAGATACTGGATCAAGTCTATTTAAATATGTCTAATTTATTATAATTCTAAATTAAAAGCTACAATCGATCGTTCTAATCGTTTAAGAACATGAACGTATTACGTATCTAAATAAATAAAATACAAGTGTGAAAAAGGAAAAATTTCTCAAAGAAATCTTCAGTGTATTTTTTTTTACATTTTCCATCACACTTAAAGTAACTACCTACTGCAATCACCATCAAAACTTGTGATTATCTCATTAAATTATTTTCTTTTAATTAATTATATAAAGTTACCGTAATTTTATGACTTCATAATTTTAACTAAATTGTGTATTATTTTCCCCGTTCTTTTCCCCGCACAATAATATAATATTATGTAAATATTTGTGAAATGTATACTTATATCTGTATACGAATCCTGGATTTTCACCTGTGGGTGGTTAATTTAAATTTTTAATTATATCTCAATAGAGACGAAGAAACAAACTGGAAACTGACTATGGATGATCAAGGTGTTTACAGGACTTATGACCTGTCATTGGTTGGGTTAAGCGCACGCTTTATGTAATTACAACATTCCCCATTCCACCATTGTTATGATCATGTATGATACATTTTTTTGGAAGTTGTATATATACTCCAAATCCATACTTATTTTCACGTGCCAGTTCCAGTTAGCCATCTATGTAGATTTGATTGTACTAATTAATTTTTTTTAGATTAATCTATACAATCCATCCACTAACGCCATCTATGAAGAATGATTGTTTTTAGCATTTTAGCAAACTACTTTATTAACACAATGCGAAGAGGCTACCGCCTCCTATCGCTCTGTTAGAAGTCGCCTGGAGTATCCACTCCTATAGTATACATTTCACAAATATTTGTTAATATTCTGGTCAATTATTTGGCGTATAAAATAGGAGTGGATACTCCAGGCGACTTCTAACAGAGCGATAGGAGGCGGTAGCCTCTTCGCATTGTGTTAATAAAGTAGTTTGCTTAATGCTAAACAATCATTCTTCATAGATGGCGTTAGTGGATGGATTGTATAGATTAATCTAAAAAAATTAATTAGTACAATCAAATCTACATAGATAACTGGCTGAACTGCCACGTAAATAGTATGGACAATTCCAAAAATACATAAAGCACATCTGTGCTAAAGCGATGGCTGGCACAGATCTCCACGGTCAGTTTCAAATGCTGTGAACAGTTTAAACCCACAATAATCCAATGCCATACATTATTTGTAAATATTCTGGTCAATTATTTGGCGTATAAAATAGGAGTGGATACTCCAGGCGACTTCTAACAGAGCGATAGGAGGCGGTAGCCTCTTCGCATTGTGTTAATAAAGTAGTTTGCTAAAATGCTAAAAACAATCATTCTTCATAGATGGCGTTAGTGGATGGATTGTATAGATTAATCTAAAAAAAATTAATTAGTACAATCAAATCTACATAGATGGCTAACTGGAACTGCCACGTGAAAATAAGTATGGATTTGGAGTATATATACAACTTCCAAAAAATGTATCATACATGATCATAACAATGGTGGAATGGGGAATGTTGTAATTACATAAAGCGTGCGCTTAACCCAACCAATGACAGGTCATAAGTCCTGTAAACACCTTGATCATCCATAGTCAGTTTCCAGTTTGTTTCTTCGTCTCTATTGAGATATAATTAAAAATTTAAATTAACCACCCACAGGTGAAAATCCAGGATTCGTATACAGATATAAGTATACATTTCACAAATATTTGTAAATATTCTGGTCAATTATTTGGCGTATAAAATAGGAGTGGATACTCCAGGCGACTTCTAACAGAGCGATAGGAGGCGGTAGCCTCTTCGCATTGTGTTAATAAAGTAGTTTGCTAAATGCTAAAACAATCATTCTTCATAGATGGCGTTAGTGGATGGATTGTATAGATTAATCTAAAAAAATTAATTAGTACAATCAAATCTACATAGATGGCTAACTGGAACTGCCACGTGAAAATAAGTATGGATTTGGAGTATATATACAACTTCCAAAAAATGTATCATACATGATCATAACAATGGTGGAATGGGGAATGTTGTAATTACATAAAGCGTGCGCTTAACCCAACCAATGACAGGTCATAAGTCCTGTAAACACCTTGATCATCCATAGTCAGTTTCCAGTTTGTTTCTTCGTCTCTATTGAGATATAATTAAAAATTTAATATTATGTACTTAACCCATATATCATTCTCAATGTAACAATAACATATTTTTGTTCATTCAACCTTACGTTATTTTAAGACTTGGACTTGAGGACTTGGATCTTCTGGCTTACAGAGGTTCAGCTCTAATGGCTATTCCTCTTACGTCTGTAGGAAACATTGTTGGAATGCGATTTGGTAGTTGTTTTATGATGGGGCTAAATGTATGGCCCGGAGTGTCCCTCCGAAAGACGCCGAGGGGGGATTTAGGGTTTATCATAAAGTCTTACATTATTGTCAAGGAATGGAAGACCAGTTAGAGTTGGGATTGTATTTATAAAAAAAATCTGTTCCCGAGGGCAAGATAAGAGGAGCAGTGCCTGGATGGAGTTGGGGTAGGAGATAGCATCCTGCGTGAGACCATTTTGACTGAATGATGGTGGATACTTTGGTGGTAAGGGTCATTATTTATAAGGAAGATGGTAATAATTTAGGTCGTGGTCTGGAAATGAAAGAGATGAATTTGGAGTAGTGCAAGGAATAATAGAGCTGGAGTCGCAGTATTCTGATGTACCAAAGGAGCGGTGTGGTAACGGTGAGCTGTCATCGGGCAAGGACGCCAACATTACTCATTAAATAATATGGACCTGTCCCTCCTCAATGCCAACCTTCCTCTTTAGAGAGCAAGGGAGAAACTCGCCGAAAATTTGAAAATCGATGTTCATATACCGTTTCCTAGCTCTCTTTTACTAATTGTTCGTTCTCAAAATATGTTACAATAAACCTGTAACTAGTATGACACGGAACACTCTGGTGTATGTATCAAATAAAAAATTAACAATAAAAAAGACAATTTTCGTATGTGTATGTGTATAGATTCAAAAACTACTAAACTGATTTCGCTAAAAATTTCACAGTTTGTTCTTATTAGCGGAGTTACCAGGCATGTTATGAGAGTGGTTTTAATGAAATTTGAAGTTTACATAGAAACCGGAGTTTTATTATAATATTCGTTCACGAGTTTCGAAGAAAAAACAGGCAAAATTGATATTTTTTTAATCGCGAGTATCGGCCTGTTATTTAATATGGAAACATTTGAGTTTCGTTGTTTTTCAGTAATTAATGACAGTAATTTGGTAAAAAATCTCACAACTGCAGAATGACATCAACGTCTTAATTAAATCAATATTTATTTTGGCTTGACCAACTTATGTATCTGCTCACATAAGAGTGTTAAGATATATATAAAGTAAATATGTATAATACGCTTCATATATAAATTTGTAAGAGTATAAGCGTCCGCAAGCATACTCTTCCATATTTATGCAATATAAAATTAACCTTTAAACTCACTGGTAATCAATCAAACTAACACCATTTCAATCGACAAATAACAGAATTTCCATTTGAAAATAGCCAAATATTGTTCGGCATTCTTCACAATTTAATAACATGTGTGAGCATGTTGTGAAATAATAATTATTTTTTAATGGCGTATGGAACCTTCTGTTTAAAATTCAATTTAATCAATTGTTACGTAACAACACATTTCAATAATATTTCAATTTAAGAATACCATTCGAATTATTTGAATCGTCGAATTTTAGAAGTGCTTGTCCCACATAACGAGAATTGTGCGTTTGAATCTCGAAGCGAAGGAATTATTATTTTTAGTTTAACTGTTTAGTTTAAAACACTGTTAGAGTAAATCACAATTGATTTAATTTCCTCTGAAATTGTCGCGACAGCTGTTTCGCTAACCAATGTTAGCATTATCAGGTGTTATCAACTGAAAAAAAAATCGTTATTAAAAAGAATACAGTATTAGTATAAAGAGTATTAGATTATATTTTGAAAGAATTAGATGGCATAAACGCTGGTGCGAAAATGAACACATGCCCATCAGCTGTTTGTTATATGCAGACGACGCTGTTTTAATCGCTGACAGCATGGACGATCTACAAGTCCTAGTGTTAAGAATGTACGAAGTATGCAATAAGTATGACCTTGTGATGAACGTGTCAAAGTCTAAAGTTATGGTATTCGAAAAAAAAAGAATGTATGACGGATTTTGACGGATTTTTAAGTGCGAACGGCGAGAAATTAGAGCAAGTTACCAAATTTGTTTATCTGGGAAGCATGTTTACAAGAGATGGAAAAATGGAGAAAGATATCGAAGAAGGGTTAGAGCTGGAAACAAAATAAATGGTGCACTCAAAGTCATTACCGCAAATAGAAATATATCGACTGAAGCAAAGATGGCAGTACACAATGAAGTTCTAGTCCCGACCCTTATGTATGGAAGTGAAGCATGGAGTTGGCAGAAGAAGGATCAAAGTAGGATAAATGCCGTAGAAATGAGGTCACTAAGAAGAATGTACGGAAAAACAATTTATGATATAATATCTAATGATGAAGTAAGAAAGGAATGTAAAGCGGATGAATGCGTGATAAATAAAATTAAGAATGGGTCACTAAGATGGTTTGGACATATGGAACGAATGGATGAGGTAAGAATGGTTAAAAATATATATACAAGTAGTGTGAATAGGAAAAGAAGTCGAGAAAGGCCAAGGAAGACATGGCATGACAAAATTAATCAATTACTGAAAGGCGGCCATGTTCAGGCGGCAAGTAGGAACAATCGACCAGCGTGCATGTCATGATGTGTGAATGTAGAAGAGGCGCGAGAATTATGCCAGGATAGAACAATGTGGCGATCCATCCTCTCTGCCTACCCCTCCGGGGAAACGGCATGATGTTTAGTTAGTTATTTAGAATATATTTTAAAATTACATATAAAGTGACTTTCAGTATGTTTTTTTCTTAAATGAATTAGTAAGTCATGATTGCAAAATCAACGAACACAATGATACTGATAGACATTTACCTCCTCCAAACCAAAAAATAACTCGAGTTTAACCATAGTGTTGCTTTTTTGCAACTTTTAATTTATGTATCTATCAACGATTATAGTATTTCACATCTAAAAGATTTACTGTTATTGTTGAGTTTGTTGAGTTATCTGTTGTATTTACTTGTCAATATTAATTTTATTTATAGTTTCATAATTCAAACCCCATTGTTTTAAACTTCCGCGTGAATTTTGAGATAGTATATCAAGTTAACGAAATTTCAAAATGACCGGACAGATTTATGTAATGGTGGTTTGGTAAAACTCATTACATCGCACTCTGCGCTCGGATTATTTCCGAACGGTAAAAGTTTCCCACAACTGACTGAATTTGCCTACACGAACAATTTGCATACGGACGTTCAATAAAATGATTTGACATCGAATGGGACCCATACACCAACGTTTACATTTATTATTATTATTTTGTTGAAAAAACTCCTTACATCATTTATAGCGCGAGCCAAATCGATGTAAAGGGTGAAAAAAAATAATATCAAAGGAAATATACGAGTACCTAAAACCTTATGAATAGGAATATTCCAGTTATTTCCTTGCTGCTTTTATCATAAGGGTATTCACGAATTCGCCATAATTGGATCCAAAGAGGTCTATCTCTTTTGCAACCTCATTTAAAAGACGAATCGCTTTCAATACAGGAGAACTTCGAAGGGCCTCTGTGCGGCAATTTGGGGCATAAAATAATATATGCCCCCTTGCTCTGATATAACTATGAGGAACGCATAGATTTAGTTCTATCAGTATTCCTGGATTGTAAATACCTCCGGATAATAGTTTAAAAAAATGCTTTCCTAGAAAGATCATTCGACGAGTTTCAACAGTGTTGAAATCCAACATTCCTGAAAGAAATAGTGAGGGGTTCAAAAAAGGATAATAGTTATACTCCCTGAGGTACAAATATCTCAGAAATCATTTCTGGATCCTTTCTAGTTCCAAGATGACTGTTCTTTCTCTGGGGTCCCAAATGATAGAGCAGTACTCCAAGTTACTACGAACCACCGCTTAATACAGTCGACGAATCGCCGTTGTGTTGGAAAAAGATCATGCGTTCCGTAGAACAAAACCAAGCATTTTGTTGGCTCGCGTGATAATATCACACGGAGAGTGAAATTGAAAGACAGTATTGTTAAAAATACATATATAGTAGAACGTCGTTTATCCGGACGTCAGTTGTCCGGTACGTCAATTATCCGGACAAGCCGAGGCTAATAGGCGGTTGTATACACAACTCAGAAATCCTGAGTGATGTAGGTCTGTTCGTCCCTGATAATTATCTTCGATAAAGGGGCCATAGACTGTTTTATCTCACACAATGCAGAACCGACCTTCCTATGGTTATGCCGGTAGGTAGAGCAATATCTTTGCTAAATCGTATCACCTCGGAATTTGACGTATTTTGTGATAGTCTGGCTCACCATTTACGCTCACGCAATTTTTATGGTTGAAGAGTTCTAGGCATTGTTCGAGTTATTTTACTTCGTAATATTGGTTTTAAATTTGAATAAAAAAAAATGTTTTTGCAAAAATTTAATAATTTAACTAATTTTGTTCAATTTTCACCCCTTTTGTAGCAGGTGTTATTATTAAATAAAAATTACCAAAAAAATACCAGTTACTTACTAGCCCTAAAGGAAAAGAATAAGGGAGTGAAACTTTTAATTTTTTTTTTTTTTAATGGCCACTATAATATATCGTTTTTAATTTCCTCGTTAGGGACGCTGATGAAACCGGTCAAAACAATAATAACTTGTCGAAGAAATGAAAACATGTATAGTATATATTTTATCATAATAATGTAATATATAATTTAATTCAGAATGTTATATTACTTTATATTTAATTCTATTCATATTTAAAAATATATATTATTCTAACTATTTATAAGCTACTGTTTTTACCCAGTCGATAATTGAGAAAAGTAGCCCCGTTTTACCTTTCGACATTTCTACAGCGAAAGAATGCTCGCCTTCTCACTGTTCATATATGGCCTTCATGTGTTTCTGGAATATAATCGTGACTGCATTAAGAACGGTGTTTTGTGTAAGATAGATCGATAATCGTCTAAATTCCTTTTAGATCACTTTGATTAACAGGTTGGTTCATTTCAAGGTATGCCGCATGTCTTAGGCACCATAATTATTATAGCAAAATATTTAGATCATATTTCAAAACAAATATTCCGCGGAGAAGATTCTATTCTGATCATGAACAATCCTTGTGCAATTTGGCATAACAATTGCTCGGATCGTAATACAATTAATATTTAACAATCTGCAATGTAGAATACTTCCTAATGCAATAAATTCCGGTTTCTTCCAATTAAAATCATATTTTAAATTTCGTTTTCGCTAATTGAATGAACGAATCGTGATTTTCAATTCTTCTATATGCAATTGTAAATAAATAAAATATCAGATACACTTTATTCTAGTAGACAAATCAAATTCAAGGATAAAATAATTTGCATTAAACACCTGATCACTTATTTATTGTTATAGAAATTCTCCGAATAAGCTTTTATAATACTCTTTTTAAAATATTCTTCAGCTTTCAACAAGTTTATATAATTTATTGTATCAATGGTTAATACGAATGGAAACTAAACTTCTAAATTCTAGAAGTTTTGTTATGTTTCATCGGAATGATATGTTTCGCCTTACTTGACATTATCAAATGATAAGGAGTTTTCCATCATTGTACAAGAAACCATAAATAAATTGAACAATAGTATTTATTTAAGAAATATTATACTTAAGTTTAAAAAATTATAAGATTTAAAACGCCTGTTTTCTAGAAGTTATTACATGTATTATGAGAGTGACATATGTCGCTTTTTTAAGGCATTATTAAATGTAGTGAGAATCAAACGCGTTGTTATTCGCCGGTAAAGTTTTATTTGGGAAGCTGATGAAAATGTCCCATCCTTCGGCGTGGGTCCAAACATTTTACTCCGAATCTTCCTCTCAAAAACTGCCAGCCTACTTTCCTCTCTATGCTTTAAAGGCGGGCCACACTGTTTTAAACAAGCTCTCCACATCGGTCTCCACCGGCGCGGCGGTTTATAACTGTGTATACACTTGTTTGAAACCAAAATTCGTTTGACCTTCAACAAACTTTGTGGACGGACGCGCGTTTAAACACGCATTCCACGTGTGGAGAGCTTGTTTACAACAGTGTGTGGACGCTACACCAACAGCGGGCTCCACAGCTCTCCACCAAGGTCACCCCTGTGGAGAGTTTGTTTCAAACAGTGTGGCCCGCCTTTTAGAGACCATATCTCACAGCCGTATTTGAGACATCTACAATATGAACAAATGTATATATTATATATTCAAAGAGTTGTTTCCCTGGTGCCTTTTGCATACTACAACAACAACAACAACAAACCATCACGCCGTTTCCCCGTAGGGGTAGGCAGAGAGAATGGACCGCCACACTACTCTATCCCGGCACACCTCTCTAGCTTCCTCCACATTCATACAGCGAGTCATACTGGCACGTTGATTCTTCCGGCTTCTAATATGACCAACCATTAAAATTTGATTAATTTGGTCATGACATGTTTTCCTCGGTCTGCCTCGACTCCGCAGTCCATTTACATCATTAACGTATACTTTCTTGACGATTCTTTTTCCGTCTATGCGCTCCATATATCCGAACCAACGCAGCGATCCTTTCATAATTTTTATTTTATTTTTTTTATTTTACGTATACAACAGGTCGCTTGAACCCAATTACTGTATACAATTAATTTTTTTAAGCTAATATATTGATTATCGGGACATGTGATAGGTAGCTAAACTATCGCCATTTTATTGTCACGAGAATTCTACACCAGACCAAAGACAGTGTGACAATCACACTGCCATCGCCGGGAATCGAACCCGGAACCTTCGGTATGCCAGTCAGAGCTCTTACCACTCAGTCATTGTTCATAATACCTTCGGTCGTTTTTGTTCATAATACCTTCTTCCTCTCTACATTCCTTTCTTATATCAGCATTTGAGATTCTGTCGTATATCGTTGCATACTGAATTTCATTTAAAACGTTAAAATCTATGGACTATTTGATAACCACAAATCGAATACATTAAATATCGATTCAAATTCATATTGATTTTTTATTATTCATCACTCAAAACTTTTCACGTCATTTTAATAACACTCCGCATACTAGATACAATGAACTTTCATTTGTATAAAATCATTGTGAATTTTTGATAAGGAAATCAATCCGATTTTTTTGTGTGAATATGATTGTAACCTTGGAGTAAAAAAAATGTGTCAACTTATGTATGTATAGGGTCCAAATTATCTACAGACTGCCTGTCGGTCTTTTGTGTACTAACGCAGTGTGACCCGAGATTGTTATATCACAATAGAGGGGCAGATAGAATATTCGGTATTTAGAAATGATGCAGACAGAGCCAGACACACTTCACAGCTTTGTTATGAATAAATGCATAATCCTCAACTTGTAAATGTGTCTGCGAAATTGTAAAACAAAAGTCAGGCCTCGATGTTTTTGAAATCTGAGCATTTAAAAAAAAGAATTCACCAGTTTGAGTGTCCTGGTTTTATTAACGAATCGTATTTTTCTTTGCATAATATGGAAGTGAAGCATGGAACTGGCAAAAGAAGGATGAAAGTAGTAGAAATGCAATAGAAATGAGATATCTAAGACGAATGTGTGAAAAATCTCGTATGATAGAGTGACAAATGCAAGTATAAGAAGTGAATATGGTGCGAATGAAAGTGTTATGAACAAAATGAGGAAAAGGGTAATTAAGATGGTTTGGACACATGGAAAGAATAAGTGGAGACAGAATGGTAAAGAAGGTATATGTAAACGGCGTGAACGGAGCTAGAAATAGAGGAAGACCGAGGAAAACGTGGCACGATCAAATCAATCAAATATTGAATATCGGTCACGTAAGGAATCGGAGAAATCGACGTGCGTGCATGACAAGATGTATGAATGTAGAGGAAGCGAGAGAAGTATCTCAGGACAGAACAGTGTGGCGTTCCATTCTTTCTGCCTACCCCTCCGGAGAGACGGCGTGATGGTTAGTTAGTTTTCGTTTTTCGTTTTCTTTTTCGTATCAATGGCAAGCTATTATTTTTCATATATTGTAGGGATGGCCCTAAATACGGTCTTATTATGCCACTGTGTAGGAAGGTTTGACCGAATTTGTGCCATATACGAGTACAGTACCTAACATCACGCGTTTTTATAACATCGAAAACTAACAAAGAATTACTTATTACTATTTGAACAAATATGTTAAACTCCATATTAAATATTAATTAGGTAAATCTTAAGTTAAGTAGTATTTTTGTGATATTAAAAGATATTAAAAGATATTTGTGATACTATACTCGTATGTTTCGTATTACTCAAGCGTGACATTAGATTATTTATTGTTTCTTGAACAATGATGTAAAACTCCATATTAAATGTTCTGCTTAATGCTTACACCCAATCTTAATGGATGGCGCTAGTGTAGATTGAACTAAAAAATGTGAAGTGTTCCTCAACATTGTAGCATGTATACATCTTCCAAAAATTTGTCAGACGTGGTGGTCGTAAGAAGGGAGGCATGGGGAATGTTGTTAACATAAAGCGATTACTTAACCCAACCAATGACTGGTCATAAGTCCTGTAAGCGCCTCGGCCACCATATTCTGTTCCCAGAAAACAATTTGCACCTTCGTCTCTATTGAGATACAATTAATCCTTATAAAAAAATAATTTACCTGCAATGGATAAAATCCAGTATTTGTCTACAAGAATTTGTATACATTCAAAATGTTCCATATTAAATTATTAATATGTATGAAATAGTTTTCAAGGAGTTTTATTAAAATATTTATGTATGACATGTTTCGCCCTTCTTAGGCATTATCAATGCCTTAGAAGGGTGAAACATGTCATACACAAATATTATAATAAAACTCCTTGAAAACTATTTCATTCATATTAATAAGTGACATTAGATATTATAATACGAAACTTCCAGAATACTTAACATATATGGACCTTTATATGGACGTGACCGTAAATGTCTGAAAACTATTTTATATAATAATGTAATTCTTTTAAAATCTCACCATAAACCGCGTATATTTAATTACTGATTTAAGTATAAAAATAGTTAAAAGAATGAATATAGTATTAATTGTTATGACTAATTATTTTTAGTGAAGTTTAATTAATACTTTAAATTTATAGGTTTACGTTGCATTGACATAATAAAAAAAAAAATTTAAATTGTTTTAAGAAGATAAATTACACTTCCAGAAAAAAAAATAGTTTTTAAATGTTTTCTATTATATTACTGTGGTATAAAGCTCCTAAACATTAATAAAATATGCTATTTTGTGCATCTTAATACAACAAAAATACACGTGTTTACATAATTAACTCATAAATAACTATAATTGTATTCATCGATGCGATAAATTATAAAGGTGATGAACCCCGTAAATATTTATATAATCTACAGCACAGATTAATTGATCTAAGTTAAATGCCAAATTGTATGAAATGTTTATGAATACTTTTCCTTATTTTGTTTAAAATGCATTATACTTTCGTATGAAACACTTAATTTGTGGTATGGCATTATTAAAAATAATATTAATGCACTTTCATTAGTTTTTCCACAACTTTAATTTGTTACAACCAACCGGTTTCGCTCCCCCTGGAGATTCGTCAGGGTTACAAAAGACACTAAGAGCCCTTAGAATGAAACAGGCGAAGAAACCCTATAAATATGTTATCTGTGATGCCATATTTTCATTTATGCGTTAATTTAGAGCAGTGATTCCCAAAGCGGTCTATAACGACCCCCAGGAGTCGATTTCGAGTTGTAAGGTGTCCACTATAGTATAAAGTCACATCAATTTTCGTTAATTACCATATTCTGCTCTATTTACTAGTGTATATAAACAGCAAAGAGCTGAAATTTCGTCACATTTGATAATGCTTTAGAATGACGAAACATGCCATTTCCACAAAATATAATAAAACTTCTAGAAAATTAACGTTTTCATTCGTATCAAGTATTTTTGACGGTCGTATATTAAAATTAAATTCTGTTTTTTTTTTTAAATCGCTGTTCTTTTTACAACCGACTGGTAATATCCATATCCTCGTCAGGATACATAGGTATATGACCTCGTCATAATAATATGTATGTGTATGTATGAATTTCTGGTGTATAAAATTACTATTAGCCGGTTTTCCTTTATTGCCTGATACTAGAGGAGCGATCTCACAATTAAACCTGTTAAATTGCCTTCAAACCTAGATTTACTAGTTCCATGACCAAACAGACTATCAGATATCATCCGAGTATGAATCATTGCGAAACTCATCGGAGGATTGGGTATCGATGAGGTAAGAAGATATGCACAGAGGCACTAGGTACTCACACCGCAGATAGGTGAATTATAACACCGATCATTGCGGAGGTGCTGTTAGATGCAAGAGTCGTGATTCTCACTACAACTTAAGTGCCCATCGGGTTTATCATCACAATTTTTATGTCTTAACTTCGCAAATATTATTATTATTTTTCTCCTTACTTGTATTTTGGTTATTGATTTCTTCAGTTCTCTTCATCTTCTTCTTCTTCCTTAGCCTATTACCGTCCACTCCTGGGCAAAGACCTCCTCCATTTGCTTCCATGTCATTCTGTCCTGTGCAGACTGCATCCAGGTTATTCCGACGTGTCTGTTTAGATCATCCTTCCACCGTAGTTGCGGTCGCCCTGCACTTCTCTTCGCCGTCGTCTTTCGCAGCAGTCTTCTTGTCCACTTTTCATCTGAGCTTCTGGCTACGTGACCTGCCCATTGCCATTTTAGAGTCGCCACCCGGTGGATGATGTCAGTGACCTTTGATTTTTCTCTCACCGTAGCGTTTCTGACTCTGTCTCTTAGGCTTATTCCTAACATGGCTCTTTCCATGGCTCTTTAGGTAACTCGTAGTTTCTCGCCACATTGTTTGGACAGTGTAACAGTTTCAAGACCATAAGTACCAACTGGCAGAACGCAGGCTTCATAGACTTTTCGTTTGTAAGGATGTAACTCATGTTTCCGGAAGCTGCCCAGCTTAGTCCAATTCTTCTTTCAGTTCTCAGACCTAATCAATATTGGAGAAAAAATTTGTTTTCTTCAATATAAACCTGCATTTTGAGATACATATTCATAACACATAACAACGGTGTTGGTCTTTTTGTCCCTGATAGATTTCTCCGTCAGCGACAGCACAGATTTTTTTTACCTACCGGCCACCAGAACCAATCTGCCTCTGGTGACACCGGTGGGAAGAGAAATCAGTCTGCTGAACGCGGTCTCCTCGGAGATCGACGTCTTTCATATTAGTGAAGGTACGTTCAGGAGACAAATACTCTTGGCTTTAGAATGTATCTTGTCTTCCAAATGTCGAACCATCTCTAATGCGTTCCTGGTATTATGTTGTATTTTTATAATATTTTACCTGTACTCAATAGGTGCTTTAAACATTTTGCTGTTTGTAATGTCTTTTGAGTTATTAAACTGATTAGATTTGATTAGATTTGATAAACAAAGAAATTTTAAAACAAAATAATAATACACTTTTAGTATTTGTTTCAAAACCACTATTTGGTAACAACAAAAAACCATCACGCCGTTTCCCCGCAGGGGTAGGCAGAGAGAAGGGACCGCCACACTACTCTATCCTAGCAAACCTCTCTAGATTCCTCCACATTCATACAGCGAGTCATACACGCACGTCGATTCTTCCGACTTCTAACATGACCAACCATTAAAATTTGATTAATTTGGTCATGCCATGTTTTCCTCGGTCTGCCTCGACTCCGTACTTCGTTTACATCTTTAACGTATACTTTCTTAACCATTCTTTCTCCATCCATGCGCTTCATATGTTCGCATGGATATGTCATTATATGCCATTGTCCTCCACATGTCTTTTTTTTATAACACCAACCGGTTTCGCCCCCGCCGGAGTTTCGTCAGGGAGAGAGTAAACTAAATATAAAATCAGAGAACAACATATGAAGAAAGAAATATAAACTGGAGGGGAAAAAGAGAGGTAGGAGAAAGTGTGCGCGAGGACGAATGGAATGTTAGAACGGTGAGTTATGCTCATTAGGGGAAAATTATGGAGAATCTCTAATTCTAATTTAAAAAATTTTAAATCTAGAAAATTCTCATTTTAATTTAACAGATTTGAGGAAACATCCCATTTGTCATCGGATAATAATCACTATTTATTGTAGATTCACAATTGAATAATAATGAAAAAAACATTTTATTTTCACAACACTTTTATGCAGTTTTCATAAACATGTTTCGGACTGTACGCTTCCTTTTTAAGTATTTTTTTTATTTAAAAAAAAATAAACTGAAGAAGGATTCTTCCCAACTACAAAGCCGTGTGTGTTGAGCTACTTGTTGACTAGACTTTCGCCTGCCGTGGACCAGATATCCTCACTGTCTTAAAAATCTTAAATAATGAGCGGAAACAATTATGTACATATTTATAGACGAGCTATCAACTTAAATTACGTGAAATCGTTTTTAAAGATTTCCCTCTTAACTCGTGATATCAGTTTTATAAAGAGTCTTTAATGTAATTTATAGAATATATCTTCCGATTGTAATTAAAGACTTAATACGAATGAAAACGCCTGTTTTATTGAAGCTTTATAAGATTTAATGGTAATTACATTTGATAATCTATTTGCATGGCGAAACATGCCCCATTAAACATTTTAGAACATAGATGTTTTAATTCACATTTTGTATTTAATATGGAGATTTATATCATTGTTAAAGAAACAATAAATAATTTAAAAGAGTAAATTAAATTACATTTGATCTATGATTAAGTCTCTTCCAATGATACACACAAATGTATTGCATCAGAAATAAACACGATAGTATCACTTATATACTATTATACACAGATAAAATAGATAGTAGTGCAATAAATTGCATCTTAAATCACCGTGTCTTGGCCTACTTCTGATCCTTTAGCAAACAATACTGAGATAAACAAAACCGTTTATATCTCTACACATAAAAATAAAATATTTACATAACAGTCGGAAGATATTATGTATCATTAAAATAAAATGTTTTTTACTTTCCTAAAAAGTAAATTATTTTAATATAGGGTCAAAGCACCAATGAATGACCGTTTAAGGTTCAGCTTGTACTGAAATCCACATTAAAGGTATTAATTTTATTATTTCAGTGTACAAAATAAAATAAAACAATAAAAAACACATTGACTTCTCTAAATTCTCTAACTATTTGATTGAAATATGAGTATTACTATTAAAATTAATATTTCTCTAAAAAAATAGCACAATCACCAGTAATTGACCATTTCAGGTTATATTGATACAATACATAGATTTTTTTACATTGTCACATTATGAAACACCCTAACATATAAAAATATGTAAATATTCAAAGAATTGCATAAGAAATAACATTTAAAAAACACTTACCACACTTTTCCTTATAAAAAACTACTAACAATCTCAGAACAACAACGGGGAGACGCACTTTTACCGTTTGACAAGGCACAGTTCAAAACTGATAGTTTTGTTTCTTACCAACAGTTGTCTCTGCCTACCTCTTTTGTCATAGTTTTTTGGGATTAAAGTTTTTTGACTGGACACATAGAGCAATTCTTATTATATTTCGTTTTATTAACCAACGGTCATTTACTGGGGGGCGGTCAAATACTGGTGCTTCGACCCTACTTGCTTCATTCCTTAGACTCGCGGTTTCTAAGACTTTTACTCCATTTTCTTAGCTTTCGCTGAACTCTCCTGGCCCAACGTTGCAGTTTGTGCTATTGCTCACCCTTTGAAGGGAAGTTGTATATCCCTGCTGGAGGAGAGGAATGAAGGGCCAGCAACGGGCACCTCTTTCTTACCCCTCGGTTCAAATTATTGTTTTGTAAACATAATTGTATTTTTTTTATAATCTATTCCCTTTGCTTCTATCCTACCTTAAGAGTTCCACAATTTTTTTCCTTCCCCAGTCTCCGTATTTTTTTTATTCTCACGACTCAATCATTCAATATTTATGTGTTTGTTTATCAAATCACGTGTGTACTCTTTTGTTTTTATTCTTACGATCTTACGCTAATGAGTTAAATATATGTATGCATCTGTGTGAGATTGATGTACAATATAAAAGATTTTTCGTGATTTTTTTTGTCGAGTCTCAAATGAAAACATAATAAGTGATTGCAGTGCAAATGAAAGTGTTATGAACAAAACAATAAAAGGAACATTCAGATATAATAGTTTTCACATATGGAAAGAATGAATGAATAAATAATGGTAAAAAAAATGTGTTAACAATGTAAATGGAACTAGAAATAGAGGAAGACCGTGGGAAACGTGGCACGATCAAATAAATCAAATATTGTATTTCTGTCACCGACGTGCGTGCATGACACAAGCGAGAGAAGTATGTCAGGAAAGAAAAGTGTGGCAGTTCATTCTTTCTCCCTACCCCTTGGGGGAGACAGCGTGATGGTTAGTTAGTTAGCTAGTTAGACTTTTCTTTTCAAAGTCAGTAGATTAAATGTGGCTTGAGATACGAGAAAATGGCGCCGCTTCTTCCTTTAACAGTTTCGTGTGTATGGCGGGCCTCTTATATAATATAAAACCATATTATTGCAAGTGTTAAATGTTATAATTAAAAACATAAAATTGATTTAAAATTCACCTTTAAGTATGGCACATGAAATACGCAAAATAAGGATTACAAAATATAAGTGCCAGATTACTTAGGATATTGAATGAAGAGTTGGGACAGGCAACAAAGTAAATGGTGTACTTAAAGTTGTCATCGCAAAAAAAAGCCTATCCTGAAAAGTTAAGATGGCAATGCAAAATGATGTTCTAGTGTCGACCCTTATGTATGGAATAATATGTGCGCAATATTCGAGGTTTTTGCCACTTAAAAGATTCGCCAAGAAAATGGGTCAAAAAGTTTGAACAGACCGGTATAACACTGGAAAAACCAAAATCCGGGTGACCAAGATCATCAAGCCGAACCGTCATAAGAAATTTTACTGTTCGACTAAATGAGCGCCGCAAACGCGAGGGTTTACATATGGAAAATATTATTATTTTTAAATATATTCCCAATTTGTGAACTTCTATTAAATTAAACATTTTTTCGATAAATGGCCTCAACCTCATGTATGGAAGTGAAGCTTGGAGCTGGCAAAGGAAGGATGAAAGCAGGATAAACGCCGAAGAAATGAGATCACTAAGAAGAATGTGCGGGAAAACGTTGTATGATAGAATACTGAACGATGAAATTAGAAAGAAATGTAAGGCAGATGACTGCATCATGAATAAAATTAAAAATAGATCCCTGAGATGGTTTGGACATATGGATCGAATGGATGAGAGTAGAATGGTTAAAAAGTTGTACACAAGCAGCGTAAGTGGGTAAAGAAGCCGAGGACGACCGAGGAAAACATGGCATAACCAAATTAATCAATCACGAAAAGGCGGCCACATTCGAAGTCGGAATAATCGATGTGCGTGCATGGTACGATGTATGAATGTAGAGGAAGCCCGAGAGGTATGCCAGGACAGGCCAGTGTGGCGATCCATCCTCTCTGCCTACCCTTTCGGGGAAATGGCGTGATGGTTAGTTAGTTAGTTAGTTAGTTTTTTCTTTTAATCGATCCATTAAATATAAACTTTCTTTTGAGACACGCAAGAAGAGAACGCAAAACATACATACAATTTAATAAAATAACCCATAGAGTAACAATAGTATTCGTAAATTAGTTATTTAATCAAATGTCTGATAGGAAACTGTGGAATTATTTTATAGACGCATTGTACGAATAAGTATACCATATGTTATTTTACGATTAAACTTATCATGTCGGTATAATTATTTTGTATGGGAAATTCTTTTTGTTAATGTGTGTTATTGTTGCTAATTAGAAATTAACGTTATTATTCAAGCAAGATCCGTTTTGATCATTTTTCTTTAAAATAAGAATCGCTAACACGGTGATTAATCATTAAGATTAATATTCACACGTTCTCTTGGCTAACTTTTTGTATTGAATTCAAGGTTATGTTTGTTTAACTTAACTGATGAAGCAGAAGCAATCTGATGGGTAGAATTCGTTTGTTAACTTAATGAACTGATTAATTGTACAGATACGTTTGTAGCTCAGTTTTTTCAGTCTTAATTGGAATGGACTTGTTATGTTTATTTTTTTCGTAAGTATATTTCATGTAGCTGTGTATATTTTAAAATGATAAAATCAACCAAAAGACTACAATCATATCATGACCCAATAAAATACTTAACTAACTAACTAACTAACCATCACGCCGTCTCCCCGAAAGGGTAGGCAGAAAGAATGGACTGTCACACTTTAACCGATGCGGCACTCCATCCTTTTCTTTTCGCCCCGCGGGAGACGCGGTGTGATGGGTTGCGAACCTCATCGCCACCAATAGGCATCTCCCGCGCACACTTCGATCGTCCAACATCCACAAAAAAATGAAAACAAATAATATAAAATACAATGACAAAATAAAATAACAAAATAAAAATAATTTAACACAAAATAAAATACTTATCTACCATAATTACGAATCGGACACTCCTAGTCCTCATAAGCACCTAAAATTGATTCTCCTGGAGGTATAAAATCCGGACTACAATATCAAAGCCAAGTAGTAGTTTAAAACACCACCAAATCATCTTTCCACCAAGTCCATGTTCAAGTCTTAATTATTTTCTACAATCATATAATCAAAATACTTTTTTTCCCTAGACATCACACGGTGATAACGTATATGTGTGGCTGTTGAGAATATTTGTGTTTTTTGTGTAATTACGAAGTTAAATTTAGTGAACAGTTGTGCATCTAATAAAAATTTGTGTTTTTTGTGATATTTAATAAAATTGCAGGTTAAAACTAAACCATTTTTTATGATTAAATCAATAAAAAATTTGTTCAAGTGGACATTTTGACAGCTGTCAAAAAGATATTTTGGAAATTTGTTAGAAATGTTTAGAATTAATTTCAAATCAAAATTGAATTATTTTGTTATAAAGTAGGTACTTGACGACATCGGAATTGTTATCGAGAAAAAATTCATTAATGTGCTACAAACATTTAAACAGCCTGACAATACAAAAACATCATTCAGTGACAATTTGTGAATTAAGGAGATTTCATCGCAGGGCTAATCACCCTGCATGGTAAAAAAAAATAACACGATTACGAACACTAGCACAATGGCCTTTACTGATGGAGGGAGATGGCCAGGGACAGAAGTCAGTGGAGGACCGTTGTGGAGGAGGCCAAGTCCCATACCGGGATGTAGCGCCAAGAAGATGAGATGATAATCAAAATACTTATTTTTCTTCTTTCCGTGTCCTGTCAGGTCTCCCCAACATTGACTATCACCCTTGAGTAGGCCTCCCTGTCCTGGGCAGCTCGGAACAGCTCCCCCACGGTCCTCAGCCACGTCCACTCTCGGATGTTCCTCAGCCAGGAAACCCGCCTTCTCCCAACACCTCGTCGACCCTCAATCTTACCCTCCAAGATTAGATGTAACAGTGCGTACTTTTCGCCTCCCAGAACATGGCCCAAGTAGGACACCTTACGGACTTTGATGTTGCTCAGCAACTCTCTGTCAACTCTGGCTCTGTGGAGAACGTTCGTGTTGCTGACCATGTCAGTCCAGAAGATGCGTAACATCCTTCGGTGTATCCACATCTCAAAGGCCTCTAATCGGTTTTTCGGTAAAATATTTATAAATTCTAGTTACTTTAATATTCGTTAAACCATCAGATGATACGTGCATCGCTTATAATGATTTGGTATTATGCATTGTGAAATCTCGTATTCATAAGCTAATGCCAATTTATGATGTTGATTGATGTATCTGTCGGAATATAAACTCAAATCGTATCAATTCTTATGCGTGCTATTTTTTTTATTATTAAATGAACTTGCGCCATTGAATCGCATTTGCAAAAACGTAAATCCAAAATTATGCATTTAATACTTTCAAGGTCCTACTGGTCTGGCCATAATTTTTTTATAATGCGAACAAGAACATCAAACACGATGAAAATTATATTAAGTCTAATTAAAAACATCGAATTAAGTGATGTTATCTTTATGAATTTGTTGAATCAATTTTATTAAAATTATACATATTTGCAGACCTGATAAATGTTAGAAGCAGACCTAATAATAATGTATAATGATGACATCAATGAGAATTATGGATAATACCAATAATTATTATAAATACTTAAAATTATAAAGTATTGTTTAGTTTTCAGCTCCTTCGTTATGTCATTTTGCTTCCACTATCCAAAGACTAATTCTTCCAACTTTCCGTTAGTAATGGATAATTATAAATAAAATATCTCAGTAAAAGGTGATCTCACTTAAAACAGGTTAAATTTGAAGTCAATTTGATTAATTAGCATAAAATAATTGATTCCATATTCGCCTTTACTTTATGCTGTGTATTTACATTTGAATAAATAGAATTACACTTTGCATTAAAAATATCAAAAAAGGTTGCGTCACAACAATGAAATTTTGAGTTAAAGTTAGTGCATCGTAAAAGGTTGTGTCACAACCGAAACATGTCTGCAAAATGTTGTGTTGTGATTATACAAAGTGTATTTTATTTATTACTTAGTTCTTACTCTGAAGATGAAGACTGCAACGATCTCTGAAACGTCGTTCGTGAAAGACAAGTTACACGAATATACCCAAGATCCCAATAATATTATATCAGTTAAATTTCAACCTTGTTAATATGTAAAAC
The DNA here is from genome assembly GCA_022606425.2 of Lepidostoma basale. Lineage (NCBI taxonomy): Eukaryota > Metazoa > Arthropoda > Insecta > Trichoptera > Lepidostomatidae > Lepidostoma > Lepidostoma basale. Next base: position 6,691,443 of record JAHDVF020000814.1, on the reverse strand, counting down.
GTTTTTTTTTTTATTAGAATTATAAATACTGTTTAATCCGCAATACAACTATTTACACATCAGAATGGAAGAGGTCACCTCCGAAACACGAGTTTAATATTTTTATTCTGTAAAAATATTTAATAAATATTAGTGAATTAAATTCTTATCCAAATTGCAGTGGAATTACACAGTATTAATTAACCTTCAATAAAGTGATATGTTAAATGTGTTATGAATGCATTATTACATTTACGTATTTTTTTTCAGACGCTTCACTCATCTTGGTCACTTCTGGTATCAGCTTTATTTCTGTTATTCGGGGGTTCGGGGGGCGCCCCGCATGCCCCGCGGCCCCAGTTCAGCGCTCACGTGTCCTTCGCTACCCCATCGCACTCCTTCTCGCACGGGGTGGGGGCGCCGCCCCGCGCTGGGGGCGTCGGGACACTCCTGTCGCGGACCGCACACGGCAACTATAGGTCGCCACTCACCCCCAGACTGAGGGCGAATAGCTTCAGAAGTTTACAAGGTAAACATTGTATTAATACAGGATTATAGAAAAAAAAAAGTTTTATTTTTTAGACTTTATTTTTAAATATTAATATTTATCTTATAAAATCCTTATGTATGGAAACGAAGCTTGGAACTGATAGAAGAAGGATGGGCAGAATAAATGCGGTAGAGATGAGATCCCTTAGAAGTATGTGTGATAAAGCGATGTACAAAAGAGTTTCAAATTATACATTTAAGGAAGGAATGTAGAGCAAAATAAAGCATTATGTACAAAATTATGAAAGGATCAAAGAGAGAATTAAAAAAAGTATACGTCAACGATGTGAACGGAGTTCAGAGTCGACAAGGACTGAGAAAACATGGCATGACCAATTCAATCAAATTTTAAAGGTTGGCCATGTTAAAAGTCGGAAGAATCAACGTGCGTGTATGAGTCGCTGTATGATTGATAAAAATGAACATAGAAGGGTTCCCACCACATACCCGAGGCATTATAGGGCGCAGCGGCACCCTTTCGTCAGCCTCGCTCGTACACTTTCTAGGCCTGTCCCCGTCCATCCGGGACATACATTTAATTTACGCAAACACAATGGGATGCCAGGCCACATTTACTCTACTTTGTATTTCTTTCTGTGTCCCGCACTTCCACATGTAAAACTACTATTTATTTAAAAATATAAAAATAATAACAATCTTACAAAATAGAATCTTACCACCTAGTTTTAAACATAATACACACTTAGAACTATTCAGATGGGGGAAGGCGGGACACAGTATGAGGGGAGGAGGGGGAATGTGGGGATCTGGGGTGGATATTCCCCCGCGTCACCGACTGGAAGGTACGTGAGTGCGATGTCCCCAGTCGCTGTATGATTGTGGAGGAATCTAGAGAAGTGTGTCAGAATAGAGTAGTGTGGCTGTCCATTCTCTCTGCCTATCCTTTCATATACATATTTGCCAGCCGAGTGGCATAGAGCCAGTCCCGATATTCGGATGCCTGCATGACGAGCGGAAAACTCAATATTATATACTTACTAGCGGACCCGGCAACGCTTCGCTATTGCGATATTCGAGTATTTATAGTGCATATACAATATATATTAATTAAACTAATACAATTCATTTATTCAATTGAATGACATGGATTGAGTAGTATGTGAAAAAAAATATACAAATATTTGTGAAATGTATACTTATATCTGTATACGAATCCTGAATTTTCACCTGTGGGTGGTTAATTTGAATTTTTAATTTGTAAATATTCTGGTCAATTCTTTGGCGTATAAAATAGGAGTGATACTCCAGGCGACTTCTAAAACAGTGCGCTAGGAGGCGGTAGCCTCTTCGCATTGTGTTAATAAAGTAGTTTGCTAAATGCTAAACAATCATTCTTCATAGATGGCGTTAGTGGGAGGATTGTATAGATTAATCTTAAAAAATTAATTAGTACAATCAAATCTACATAGATGGCTAACTGGAACTGACACGTGAAGATAGGTATGGATTTGGAGTATATATACAACTTCCAAAAATGTATCATGCATGATCATAATAACAATGGTGGAATGGGGAATGTTGTAATTACATAAAGCGTGCGCTTAACCCAACCAATGACAGGTCATAAGTCCTGTAAACACCTTGATCATCCATATTCAGTTTCCAGTTTGTTTCTTCGTCTCTATTGAGATACAATTAAAAATATACAACTTATGTTGGCATTGTCATACACACGTATACCAGTTTTCGCTTTATTGACTTGTTCTCGTACTTCGGTTTAAATGTCATTATGGCTGTAAATCTCTACTCCCAACGATCTGAAGCTCATTACTTGCCCACAGGTACCTGTATATCATTAACAGTTAGTTTACACTTCGTAGGTTGTCTAAATATTGTAAATCTTTTTGTTTTGCTGACTGATATAGCCATATAACTTAATTTACTTTTGTTATTTTCAGGCCTCCCAGATGAAAGCACACTTCATTTCAGGAATGAGGGATTCCAGGGTTACCCACGGGAGCGGCCGTCCATTCCTTTTCACCACTACAGCCATCCAGCAGATAATTCCCATTCTCACGGTCACGTGACCTTCGGCGATAATTCCCTCGGTAAGCACTTCCATTAGACACAACTGCATTTCAATTTATTGTAGCTATTAATCTAATGCATAATGGAATAATTGTAATCACTTATTAGTCTTAACCAAAAATCATGAATAGAAGAGTTGAATTTTGGCTTAGTTGCTAATATGTTTATAATTCCCGAGCGGAAGGAATTAAGATGCATCACCTTGCTTTAATTATTGATTGATTTTCCAAAGACCTTGACTAATGATCAGCTCTGAAGGTAGCTTTGTACAAAAGAGATTTAAGCTGCATAATACTTATGATTTAAATATACTTATTTTTCATTTTAATGCATAATTGCTTGGTAAAATTACACATTTGAACAGCAATTTGTTATAAATAATTGATTCTTCGACAAGTGTATTATTATTTTAATTTCTTGCATTACCATGTGTTAAACAATGCGTTAAGAACATGTTTATTGTATAAAACATAATATAAAATAGATGGCAGTGCACAATGGTGTTTTTGTGCCGACCCTTATGTATGGAAGTGAAGAATGGAACTGGCAAAAAATGATAAAAGTAGTAGAAATGCAGTAGAAATGAGATCTCTAAGACTAACTTGTGATAAATCTGTATATGATAGAGTGTCAAATGCAAGTATACGAAGTGAATGCGGTGCGAGTGAAAGTGTTATGAACAAAATAATGAAAGGGTCGTTAAGATGGTTTGGACACATGGAAAGAATGAGTGAAGACAGAATGTGGTGAACAAGGTATTGAAGGAAGAAGGTTATAATATATGTTAAAGGAGTTAGAAATAGAGGGAGGCCGAGGAAAACGTGGCACGATCAAATCAATCAAATATTAAATGTCGGTCACGTGAGGAGTCGGAGAAATCGACGTGCGTGCATGACAAGATGTATGAATGTAGAGGAATCGAGAGAAGTATGTCAGGACAGAACAGTGTGGCGGTTCATTATTTCTACCTATTCCTGGGAGACGGCGTGATGGTTAGTCAGTTAGCTTAGTTAATTTTAAAATAGATATCGAAATATTTTGCTTCCCAGGGCCACACACAATGCTGCAGGTTTCGAAAATTTTTCGGATATCCGTTGTTCAAAATAACAAAAAATTCTAAACCCTTTATGAAAAATCTACGTATAAACTGTCGCTTGCTATGTGCTTTTGAAACACCCAAGCGCTGGCATTATAGCTCTATTATGCACTGCCATATTTGCTTCATATATAGACTGAATTAAAAAATGCAGAACATAATGGAGTTTAGATCTAATCCTTGTGTTCATTATGTATGTAAGTGAAGCTTGGAGTTGGAAGAATAACGATGAATGAAGGATAAATGCCTTAGAAATGAGATCGCTAAAAAGAATATCTGTGAAAACAATGTATGGTAGTATACCGAACGCATAAGTTTTCTTCTTCTTCTTCCTTGTTGTAGACCTATGTGGTCTGGTTTCCAGAGGGTTGCTCCTCCTGTGAGGTAGACTTCCAGCTGTCATTTCATCTTTTAGGAGGTCTTCCCAAAGGACGAGTCCCTGATTATGTAGTGCAATATAGGGGAGTTTGGTGGTGTCCATTATTTGAACAGACCATACCAGTTCCTTTTTCGCTGTCTGCTCCATCTTAAAACATCCTCAACCTCACACATCTCTCTTATTCTGGTGTTCCTCACGCGATCTCTCAGTGTCTTGCCTGCTATCGTCCTCAGTGTCTTCGCATAAGTATGAAAGGAATTTAAGGCAGTTGGGCATTTATAGCCACCCTTAACTGAATACGTTCCGTTTCTCCAGGATGGATTATCCCGGAAGAGGCTAAAAAGACGCTTAATTTACTTTAATTAACGATTTTTTGTTATATTCCATACTTGTTTCAAAATAATGCATTACGATTAGTTTGCAAATAGCAAAAACACATTATTTACTATTTGCAAATTATAACTTTAACGTATTTCCAGGGCACATAGACACCCTCAACATCCCGCTTCTGCCACCCTCTCCGTACAAGGTGGACTCCCCCGACGCAGAATCCCTGTGGCCAGAAGGGTTGTACTTCCCTCCCAGTCCTCCCATCAGGATAGCGGTCCACGACAAAGGACCACACAATGTTCACAACTACCACGTGGGATTCTCAGATTTAAATGGTGAGAACATTTTAATATTTACTAACTATTCATTTGATGTTTTTAATCCAAAAAGTCCGACCTTCGTTATGCACTTATCCACACAAGTATGATATTTCGAAAGTGTTGGATAATTATTGCTACAAATATCATAATAATATTTAAATTTACATTATTATGAGATTATAAATTGATCACCATATTTTTTTACTTATCTATATTTTTATGTTATATACTATTATATATATAATGTGGAAAGCAACGGGAAACTACCACATCAATAAGGCCCACGTGGCATCCCAAAAACTAACAAAGATGATAGTAGACACTGCTGCAAACCAATCCCTAGGATTGAACATAGAAATATGTATATTGATTTATTATTTATATTTTTTCTTTAACAATGATATTAAAATCTTAATAAAAAATTCAATTTTGATGAAACTGTCCATTTATAATATAATTTTTTTTATATTATGTTAAATTTACAACACTGTTATTATAATTTTTTTAGGAATGTCGCGACAGATGTTTTGCCAACCGATGTTGGCATCATCAGGTATTACAAACAACTTATTATTTATACAAACAACAAAAAAAAATATATATTTTATCGTAACGACATGTTTCAACTTTCGATACTTGGCAATGCTCTAGGAAGGGAAACCTCTCTTTAATATAAAATAGAACACTGTATATTTTTTAAAAATATGCAGTGTTGTGTTTCGAATTCCAATTTACAATGGAATTCCACAGTGTTAACGCCTTAACTTTCAATAAATAAAAAATTACATAAAATTAATACATTCAATGAAACTTACTATACGAGTATGTACCTATCTGGATAGCGGTTTAAATATTAGAGTTAGTAAATTTATGTAGCTTGTTAGTTACGAACATAAATACCATTCGCCCAAAAATCTATTAAGCTTAATATCATTTCGTAACATTTAGAATCGGCGGGAGATGAACCATCTTAGATGGATGGGTATGCAATTTGTGAGATCGGAACACAGATACCGAATAATATTATTACTCACACATCACGTAGCTTGATAAATTATAAATGCTATTCTTACACAATAAGTCCGGCGATGTAAAATTATTAAAGGCAATTTTATCATTAGCCACTTTCGTCAATTCGACGCTATTTTTCAGTCTACCATATTTTAGTAACAACATTGCATGTACCAACCTACGTATGTTGTCCATACGTTGTATTAATCTATAGAATATACTCGTACATGCTTCTGTATCAGGGGCGACCCGTGAATATTTTATTTATTCGTAATATATTATAATATTATTATGGACCTCATTGTAAGCAAACGCTATACGTTTCGATCGGAGTTCCTAGTCTTTTGGAGGCAGTTCTTTATGAACTATTTTTGTTATGGTGGGATTAATAAGTAAGGTTGTTATTAAAACATGTGTTTATGCATATTTGTACTATTTTTAATAAATAAAATAAAAAATAAATATAAACATTTTTTTGTCTTTTTCTTTTTTATACATATACTTTGTATATACAACACTACCTTTAAAAAAAATTACGTATCAGACATGTTTCGGACAACCAGTCCTTCTTCAGTGATATTTAATGATGATGTTTAACATCTGTCAAAACTGATCATATTTGTAAACTATTTTATAATATTTTAAATATGTATCACTGAAGAAGGACCGGTTGTCCGAAACATGTCTGATATGTAATTTAAATTTTTAAAGTTAGTGTTTTATATACAAAGTATATAAAAAAGAAAAAGACAAATAAAACATCTACAACACAAAGTAGAAAAATAATAATTCATTGAAGAAAAATAAAGAAAAACGTTTAAAAAAAAAACGAAAAATCTAACAATTAAAAAATATGAGTTAGACTTTCATGTTGTAAAAGCAGTACTTCTTAGCTTCTAGGAAAAGTTGATTTCGTGCATAGCTTTATTAACGATTAATATATGTTAAGTATATTTTTTAGGATTAGATTTTGGAACTTCTCACAAAATGGAAATTGTTAGCTAAAATATTTTAGTGTTTTTGTAAAATGTAATGAAATGTAAAACACTGTTATTCAGAACACAGACGGGCGTGCATCCCCTTTGAATTCAAAATGCGTACTGATAAATTGGCGGGCAGCGACAATGCTCTTCAAAGCCGAAAAGTTTTGCCCTTGACAATAGTTAAAGTTTCTCGATGAATCCAGTGCAAACCAATATAAAGTGTAACGCTCTTAGCGATAGAGAACTATTAACCTGTCACAATAAGGTTTGTAGAAGTTACACTTTTCGTGATGTTTGGACTGATTTTTAATAGGGTTAAAGCACCAATGAATGACCGTTTAAGGTTCAGCTTGTACTGAAATCCACATTAAAGGCATTAATTTCATTATTTCAGTGTACAAAATAAATAAAAACAATAAAAAACACACTGACTTCTCTAAATTCTCTAATTTTTTTTATTGAAATATGAGTATTACTATTAAAATTAATATTTCTCTAAAAAAAATAGCACAATCACCAGTAAATGACCACTTCAAGTTATATTGATACAATACATAGATTTTGTTACATTGTCACATTATGAAACACCCTAACATATAAAAATATGTAAATATTCAAAGAATTGAATTGAAGAATAAGAAATAACATTAAAAAAACACTTACCACACTTTTCCTTATAAAAAACTACTAACAATCTCAAAACAACAACGGGAAGACGCACTTTTACCGTTTGACAAGGCACAGTTCAAAACTGATAGTTTTGTTTCTTACCAACAGTTGTCTCTGCCTACCTCTTTTGTCATAGTTTCTTGGGATTAAAGTTTTTTGACTGGACACATAGAGCAATTCTTATTATATTTTGTTTTATTAACCAACGGTCATTTACTGGAGGGCGGTCAAATACTGGTGCTTCGACCCTACCACGCATATAGAAAATTGTCTTAAAAAATAAAAGAAAACTTAGTTTGACTATGTAAGAATTAAAAAATATCAATAATAATTAACTTAAATTGCATTTTGACGGACCATCTTTGCCTAAAGTATTATCTCTCCTTCATTAGGTACAGAAATAGTGTGCCGGTGTGATCAAAATGGCTTGCCGTATTAAACCATTTCGTGCCTTTAAGTAGTATAAAATCTGTCACGCTCGTGACTCCATTTTGGCCCTTCGTGTTACCCTAAATCAGACATTTTAAAACGGGGATTTGGAAACCGTCTTCGACTTATGATTTTACTGATATTTCATAAACATTTAAAAAAAAAAATGTTGTTATTTATTTAATATTTCCAATCAACTAACAATTAAAAAATCTGTCGTAACATCATCTACTGGTTTCGTGTGTTTTAAATATATACGTATATTATTGTGTATAAAACTTTAGAACTGACAAGGATGAAAATGGAATAAATGCAGTAGAAATGAGATCTCTTATACGAATGCGGTGTACACATGGAAGGAATGAATGAATAAAGAATGGTAAAAATGTATAAGTTAACGATGTGAATGTAACGTAAAATACACCAAGACCGATGAATACATTCTCGATCAAATAAAGCCAATATTGAATGTCGGCCACGCGACGAGAAATCGACATGCGTGCATGACACGATGTATTGCGTTGAGGAAACAAGACTATGTCAGGAATGAAAAGTGTGACAGTCTAATCTTTCTGCCCAGTCCTTCAGGGAGAGCGCGTGATGGTTAGTTATTTAATTTTTCTAAATTTTGTGAATTTACTTAAGAGTTATTTTTTCGACATAAAAGTCACTTAAAAACAATGTTGTTCAGTTGTCAAATCATGCTCATTACCTTTTTTATTTTTTTAATTACCTTCTAAATTAATGAAAAATTGATTGAACATCTCTGGCCTAATTGCGATTGAAGAGAATCCAAAAATTTCTGTACACCATTTCTTCTGTGTTGATTCTACAACGTAAATCACACATCATGTCGTAATGTTTGTAATGACTTTCGAGATAAAAACTGAGCGCCACATTAGAGTGAGAAAGATTTAATCTGCATTTACCGTTTCCACATTGTTCCCAGCGCATGTACAGTTAACTGCAATAACTACAAAACTCATTATTCGAACAATCAACCAATATTTAAAATAAAACTAATTTTGTAGATTTTCTATTTTCATTTGTACGTGGAATTTATTTCTGGGGTATTTTTTTTATTCAAACGTATCTCTAGAATTACTCGAATTTTATTCAATATTTTTATTTTTGCAAACATATTTTTTATACTTATATTGTGGCTATATTGGATTTTTGGCATTTCTATAACCTTTCAATTTTAATAAGAAGATGTATTAGAATATAAGAAGTGAAAGAATCGTGAGTAGAACCCTTAGATATAGGATGCCCAACGACAGAGAAGACAATTCTGGAGAGACCACATTGAGAGGGTGGGCCCAGCGAGGATTCCCGAGATCGTGATCGAGGTTCCCAAACTTTTTTGTTCCGTAGACCCCTGGCCGATTTTTTCTATTTTGTGTAGACCCCCTGCTTTTCTAAAATTGGTTTTTCGAATGAGCTAAAAAAAAATGGGTCGTCGCTGTTGAGCTAAAAAAAAGGTTGCCAACGATTTCTATCGTCCGATTTTTCCCAAATGAACTTGAAAAAAAGAAGGTCGCCGAAGATTTCGATATTCGTTTTGCGTTTCAATATTCGGCTTCAATTTAGTTTAAACATCTCATGAACCCATCTTTATTTGCAACTGTCGTAGACGCCTTGCAAGTTGTCGTGGACCCCTGGGGGTCTATATAGACGACTTTGGGAATCACTGCTCTAGAGGGTAGTCGACCAGCAGGACGACCAACAAAGAGATGGGAAAAAAGCTGGATGTCTTCATCACGGGACCAAATTTGATATTTTGTTTAAACAGATCGCAAGATCTACATACCATAAAGGAGAAGAAGAAGAAGTAAAATAAGAAGTGAATGCAGCGCGAATGAAAGCATTATGAAAAAGATAATTAAATGTTAATTTAGTTTATTTGAATATATGGAAAGAATAAATGTAGAAAGAATTGTTAAGAAAGTATAGGTACGTTAACGATGTGAATGGAATGTAACGTGGGGAGTCGGAGAAATCGGCGTGTATGACACGATGTATAAATGTTGAGTAATTGAAACATATATTGTATGTCAGTAAATAATGGTGTTGCAGTTAATTTTTTCTTCACCCCTTTGAGGAGCAGCAATTTCATTGTAAGTTTAGTGATATTAAAGTTTGTTATTTTGGGTACTTATTTTACTATGCGTCGTATTTACGAGTATGTTACGATAAAAATATGGTACACACTCATAAAAATAAAATGTGTAACATGTCATAAAGTCACACTAGTTAAAAACCTTTTTTAATTTGTGTCACTTTAGAAATACTAGTGCGATATAATATCATAGTGAAGATTTTAGTGGCAATAAAGTTTATGCTAATTTATTATAGGTTTAATAAAATACCTGTAAAAATAATTAATTACGTGTTGTAAGCCTTTAACAAATCATACATATCATATAAAATGTATATTGTAGTTAAGAGCGTATACGACCTTCGTGGCCGAGTAGTAAGTGCTTTGACTGCTACGCCGAAGGTCCCGGGTTCGATTCACGACAATGGCAGTGTGATTGTCACACTGGCTACGTGACCAATCCATGCGACCAACTATCTAATTGGATCGATCGCTCATATGCCTAGAAGTTCCCGCTGCAACACCAGGTCTTGATAATGTCATATAAACATTCACTCCTTTAAATAGATCTGGCGATATGTGACACATAAATGTCTCTTGAGAAGATGAAGTCCAACTAACCCTCAATCATATGGTTGTCCAAGTGGATTTTGTTAGATTTCCAGAGGGGATTTTGTTAGCAGCTGTAACATTTATGCAAGTCTGTCCATTCTGGCTGCATGGTCCTTTCAGTATCTACATGGTCTCTCAGTATTAACCCTTACCACTCCTTTATCGAATGCCAACCTACATCGCTATATGTACGCTACAACTCAGTTGTCTGCTGGCGGCCGACAAGATAAGATTTGCGCGCGCGGTGTATTTTCGTGCGCAAAACTTGACACGTGTTATTGTTTCTTGTGATTATTCGTTAAAAAAAACATTTAATTTCACGTTTTAATAAGATTTTAGCTGTTTTCCGTTTTTATTTTACTATAAAATAATCCTTACAAATTCACATAACCTAAAATGGCGGAAATTTCGTCATGCAGAGAAGCGATTAGAGTACAAGCCCCACTTCATTGCGAAACTGGACAAAGGTTCTAAAGACTGTACTGTGTGCAGTAACAGAAAGATTCCAGGGGGAAGTTGGGAAACAGTGTAGTTTTATGATACCTGTTCCAGAAAACCTGGTCTTCATCCTGGAGATTGTTTTAAAAAGTACCATAATATGCAAAACTATAAGTACTCCATAATGTTTTTTGTAAATTGTTTTTTTTATTTGAAGAATCAATCATTAAAAATGAATTTTTAACAATTTTATTTTGTTACTACCTATGAATAAAAATATTTTGACATTATTTAAATTAGAGTTGGCTGGCAAACAATATCAAAAAATAATGGAATGGTAAGGGTTAGAAAAGAGAAATAATCCAAAAAAATTTCGTAATGACAATTTGTTTAAAAATTAACAATTCTGACTGTTCTTGGCGCAGACACTCGCGGGTTATATCATAGGGCGATTCAATAAGTTCATAGTGTTGTGAAAATAGCTTTTCGTCAGTACTCGTTAAGGTACACAAATAAAAGCACTGTTTTATTACGTACCTTTTATTATCATGCATTTGATTTATTAATGGTAGAATTATGGGAAGCCTAAAATCTCAAATTCTCTTATTAGACTCTTATAACATAGATTTTTATTTATTCAGATTGTAGCATTCAGAGTGTATTATTAAAGTACCTATTTATTACATAATACAATCTATGGGCCCTTCTATGGAAAGTCGTGGGTGATGACTAATGTACTAAAGATGTAATAATGTACTGAAAAGTGTATGTTTTTTCAATTCGTTTAATATTCCGAACACTGATAATTAGATTTTGTTTTATTTTTATTTTGATAAATTTCATTTTTTAACAATGTTAAAAAAAATTATAAATAACACATTAAATAATATTAAACCAATAATCGTAGGTCCTCACCAAAAATAAGTACATCTGTGCTAGGTGAGGGATATCACTGCATAAAAATATACATGTAATATAAGAAAGTTTACAATACAAGGTAAAAGCATAAGATACTACATACTAATCAATACAAAAACATGATAAAGTACAAAATATTACACATTCATTACAACAAATACTGTAAAATGAATTTAGGTATAAATTTAGTCTCATTTTAAATTGACTTAATTTTTTTTAATTCCTCAGGGAGACAGTTGTAATTCTTTATTCCCAGGTAAATGTGGCAATTTTGGTAAAACTTCGTGTTAGCTTTTGTGATATAGATGTTATTTGGATATCTCAAGGATGAATTAGCGATTGAAACGTTTTTTAGTTAGCGATTGAAAGAAGGGGAAATGTATCGGTCGTAAAACTCAAATAAACATTGATGTGCTTCAAAAGATTTTCGAATTTTTATAATTTTTTTAATTATCGTTTTTTTTTTACTGTAAATTCAGGAAATTATATGTTTGTTGTGTTTTTGGGTAACACCGTGTGATACCTCCTTCTCGACCGACGTTTCGGAGATCGTTGCAGTCTCCATCTTCATTACCCTGAAGATGGAGACTGCAACGATCTCCGAAACGTCGGTCGAGAAGGAGGTATCACACGGTGTTACCCAAAAACACAACAAACATATTGCTGCCAACCGTGAAAATCTACGCAATTACTCAGGAAATTATCTTTTTTATGATCCTTGATATCATATGATGATGATATGATAATTGATTGAGGGTTTTACTTATTAAAAATCAGAATATAACAGTGTGTTAATCATTTATTTCTGCCTACTCTTTCTGGAATGAGGTGTAATGGTCAGCTTGTTCGATTTTTTTTAAATAGCGTTGTCCCATATTTATGCTCCAAATTCTTCAAAACAACGAACTGTACAAAAACCGATCACGGATTCTTACCTTGTTTTGTTATTAGAAGCACTTGAACTGATTCAGATTTTGAAACTAAAATGAACTTTGTCGTTGATTTTATCGCCATATTAAATTGCAAACGTCATTAGTTGACTTCTTGTGCATTTGCAATTTAGGCAAAAAAGGTGAAGAAGTGCGACTGTAATCGAAAATTGAGAAATCGTTGATGTAAAGTACGTAATAATCTCTAGAAACCATCTTAAACAAACAGAAATTCACATATATTTTAACGTAAAATCGTATATCTACAACATGTGTGGTTTCCATTATTCAACTGAATACATTAATAAAGTTTATGTAAGTAAATAGATTATCTTTTGAAATGACTTCTTACTTAATATAAACAATTGTAGGTGTATGATAATATAAAATATGTGAGAAAGAATAACGGTAACACATGACAGTTGATAATTTAGAAGTAATTTATTTAAAACATATACAATGTAATATATTAGGTCCTTACATATGAAATTGGCGTTTTGCATGGGAGGAACATAAAGTTGATTTTTTTTAAACATAATATTTTTATTTAATCAAAGTATGTACCATTGCTATCTATGCACTTTTGCCATCTCATAGGTAGTTCATCGATCCCTTTACTAAAAAAACCATTCGGACGGGAATCAATAAAATCTTTGAAGTCGGTTTGGACTGCCCCATCGGAGTTGATTTTTTTCCCTTGCAAGAAGTTATCCAAATTTCGAAAAAAATAGTAATCTGTTGAGGCAAGGTCCGGAGAGTACGGTGGATGTCTTAGACATTCCAATTGAAGCTATTCTAATTTGGTAGCCGTCTGTTGTGCAGTGTGTGGTCTAGCGTTATCATGAAGCAGCAGTGGCCTAGAGCGATTAACCAGCCTCGGTTGTTTAGCAGCTAGCTTTTCCATCATGGTTTGCAGTTACTGACAATAGACATCTGCCGTAATCGTCTGGCCAGATTTAAGAAAGCTGTAGTGAACGACACCAGCACTAGTCCACCAAACGCTCACAAGTAACTTTTTTGGAGTCAATTTTCGCTTGGGGCATGGTTTGGCTGGTTCGGCAGGGTTCAGCCATTGCGATGAGCGCTTCCGATTATCATACAGGATCCACTTTTCATCACAGGTAATGATTCGATTCAAAATCCCTTCATTATTGTGCCGGTTGAGTAATGCAACGCAGCAGTCAACGCGCGTTTGTTGATTTGCTTCACTCAATTCGTGAGGTACCCACCTTTCAAGCTTTTTCACCTTCCCAATTTGCTTCAAGTGGATTAAAACAGTTTTATCACTAACACCGCAGCCTGCAGCTAACTCGGACGTGGTTTGCGATGGATCCGCTTCCACAATAGCCTTCAATTCTTCATTATCAACTTTGGTCTCCGGCCGTCCACGGGGCTTGTTCTGCAGGTCGAAATTTCCAGAACGAAAACGTTGGAACCAAAAACGCACTGTGTTTTCTATTGCGGCACCGTCGCCATACACATCATTAATCCTTCGAGCCGTTTCTGCAGCACTGGTGCCACGGTGGAACTCGTACTCGTAAATAACGCGATATTTCAAGTTTTCCATATTGTAAACTGAGTGACGCAAAGAAAAAAAAAACAATTGAGAAAAAAACAAATGAATTATAATTTTCGAAACAAATACTTGAGTAAATAGCTGTATAAATTTGAATTTGGAATTCCTAACCAAAGAAAAGATATTTGAGATCAAAGTTGCCAGTACGGCAAAACGCCAATTTCATATGTAAGGACCTAATATTATAATGTGTATTCCGAATTCGAAACAGTCTAGAAATGTGAATTGATGAAGATATAGGAATACTTGGACTTGGACTTGGATCTTCTGGCTTACAGAGGTTCAGCTCATGTGGCTATTCCTCTTACGTCTGATGGGAACATTATTGGAAGGTGATTTGGTGGGTTGTTAGTTTATGCGGGGGCATGATTTGTGTGGCCCGGAGTGTTCCTCTGAAGCATTTTCTGAAGCATTATAAACTGGAGCATTTTCTGCAGCATCCTTGAGATGATTCATTCATTAAAATGGCGCTGTATAAATTATCCAATTAATTATTATTATAATAGCCTCCAGACTGGTACTCCCGAAAAGCCTGAAAAAGAAACCATTACGTAGGTATGTACCATACACGTACCAATAACGCTGTGTGATTATTTCCGGATTTAAAAATTTTCGTATACGGAATAAAAAATAACCTTTTATAAATATAATCAAATAAAAACCTCTGAAGACATTGTTAAAGGGATTTATAAACCAAAAAATTACTAATTATAAGTCATTTTACAATAAATTTTATAGAAAAACTGAATTACGAATTTATACGCATGCAGGTGTTTTAAGAATTTGAAAACTTGTCTAGACGTTGCAGTGTTTCATTTTATATTTGACCTTTAAGTAATAAAAAATCTTTTCTGTTAAGTACCTACATAACAAAAAGATGAATGGTAGTACATTTGTCTATTATATATAATAATAATACACCAGATACCGAATAATGGTCTCTGAATGGAAATAATAGTATATTTAATTATTTTACTTTGAATTCACACTTGTTCACAAATTAAATAAGTGTATAGTTAATACCTGCTCTAATAAAAACAGCAATTTTCTATTAACACATATATTTATTCATATTAAACCAATATTTAATTAAAACTGGGTTAAAAAGATCACCTACCGTAGAACGGGGATACTTTTCTCCAAAATTGGCTCCACATTTGTAAAAATTGTTTGCATTTTTCAAATACTCGTATTTGGATCTGACTATAATATTTAAATGAATAAAATAATTCTTGGCTTTTAACTGAGATGATTTGAATTATAAAAATGAGCAGTTAAAACACGATTTTTAAATTTTTTATTTTGGAGCAAAGAATGCATTGAAAGCGGGAAACTTTGCTCCATGATTTCTTCAACTTAGATTCGCCTTTATTTCTTCCACAGAGCATTGTTTAACATTACGTTTTTAACATTTCTCCATCCAGAGATATACAAAGTTTAATAAAAACACAGTTTTAGCTATGAATCACATGTATTTTTATTGATACAAATTTTTAACGAGCTTTGATTATGGTTTATATTCGAAATTTTCTAAAAATATTATAATTTTAAATCTTATATGAGTACCTAATACAAAATCTTACCAATAATTATTAACGACACAATATTTAAATCACGATAAAATTAAAAATACACTAAAGAAATAGATATAAACCCACTCTGGCGATAAAATGTAATAATATTAGTTAACATTATCTCAGTGCCCCACAATTGGTCCAATTCAGAAATGGAGAAAAATTCTTGTCTTCCAATTTTTTTTTGGTGGGCATACTCGTATACACCCTTATACATATTTCGTCCCATTTGTAAGCCATTTCATCTGCAGACTTTGGCCAACTCCAGCTTTGAATTGACTTTTGCATAGCAGACACAACGGGACCTTTTTTTCTAATTTTGTTATGACACCCGGGAAAAGCTCTCCTTCATAACTAAAAACAATATATCTGCCCACTCTCTCTCACTAACAATATCTCTCACAACAATATCTCTCACTAATGGTAGCAATTTGAAACCTGGGTTTTTCTGGACTTTTGGGGGCTCATTTTCCAAGTCACTAAATCAAATTCTATTAATGGAAAACCATACTCTCCCATTAATATAATACACTCCGAGAAGTGGGTTTCTTCTTCCTCAGTAAATATTGACGGAAACCCAGGTCGAGACACTGTTTTTTCGAGACCTTTATTATATTTATAATTGTGCGTCTAGGTATTTTGAAATCCTCAGAGGCTTTCCTTTGAGTCAAGACCCCGGATCTTACAGCCAGGAGACATTTTTCCAACTTTTCTTGAGTATAAGCTCTATAATAACGGGAATCTGCTCTTTTTACATATGTTCTGAGCATGATGATCTAAAATAAATACGAAAATGTATAATAAATTGTATATTAGGGAAACATTGCTCCTGGAGCAAAGTATCCCCCGTAGGAGCAAAGTATCCCCTTTCTACGGTATCGCTTTTCATTTGTAGGGTTAAGGTGAACATCGCCATTTTGTAAAAGGATACTGAAATAATAAATTAAAATGATGAATTAGTGTGTTATACGCGTTTTTACGAATTTTATGAATATGTTAGAGATTAAGTTTGATATAATAAAACTGTATTACTTTTTTTGGGATCATAAGGATAATTGAAAGACTTATAACATATTTCTTGTTCTTATTCTGAAATGGTTGTTTAGAATTTGACAGTGGTTGAAAATATTTATATACTCGACTGATATTCATTTAAATCAAGTCTTAAACATCACTGCAAGTTAAAATTTTAATTCGATATCATTAACTTCACTTAGTGAATGCTTATTATCACTAGGGTTTCCTCATTATCACTTGGTGATTCCTCATAATTACTTACGTTCAATTTTTAAACCATCATCTTATAGTTTGATTACTTTTTATTGTTTGCGAATTGGTTTTAATTAACAATAATTAATACTGTTTAAATCTCTGGTGTTAAAGATTATACTGAAAACTCGATGTTCACCTAAAATATGTCTAACAAATGAAAAAATAGGATTGAATTTTGTAAAGACATAAAGTATACATAATTGAATTCAAACAAATGTACAATACAAAGTAAAGGCGAATATCAAACAAACATTATGTAAGTGTTTGAACCTAAGCGTTACACAAATTAGACATAATACATTCATGATGCACGCCGTATATTCAAGGTAAACTATTGAAGATCATTGTCACTTTCTATTGAACTTTAGACTATATTCAGCTGATAGTTCTACCACTCACGTGTTGTATTGTCAAATACGTAGCATTCAATAGCTGTGACCATATTAATCTGATACTATACAAAGAATTAGATACATTCAGATAACATATTCGTGAAAGACATTGGCGTTATTAAAATTTATAATTGACAGACAACTTTGTGATTTTCTATTATGTTTCTTTAAATACCTCGGGTAGGTGATCTAGAAAAAATTTCTGATGTATCTCTACATAAGGGAGTATGGTAGTTATCCGTGGCTCTATCCCACGGCATTTCTTTTAGGAATGCTCGGAACCAATTCTTTACAGCTTCGAAGAGATGGGCATCTCATAACCCATTTCTTTAAATTAATCAGGGGATATTTCGAGAACTCGGCCGTGCTAGAGGGTGTTGGTCTTTTTGTCCCTGATAGATTTCTCCGACAGCGACAGCACAGATTGTTTTACCAACCGGCCACCAGAACCAATCTGCCTCTGGTGACACCGGTGGGAAGAGCAATTAGTCTGCTGAACGCGGTCTCCTCGGAGATCGACGTCTTTATATTAGTGAAGGTACGTTCAGGGGACAAATACTCTTGACTTTAGAAAGTATGTTGTCTTCCTAATGTCGAACCATCTCTAATGCGTTCCTGGTACTTTGTTGTATTTTTATAATATTTTACCTGTACTCAATAGATGCCTTAAACATTTTTCCTATTTGCAATGTCTTTTGATTTAATAAACTGATTTGATTTGATTTGATAACCCCAATGTTTTACAGATCTTATATCATATTTTAGGTAGCTATTTTACGCTTATTTTTTGTACTATACGGCTTCAAATATCGAACACATGCTTTATTACGAACTTACTAATCATCACATCGTTTCTTCGGACAGTTACGGAAATAAGGTTCACCAAACTATTTTATTTTAACATACTACGCTAGTCTCTTCCAAATATAATACATACATCGTGTCACGCACACTCGTCGATTTTTCGGGTTTCATCGTTCCATTGTACTTAAATTATTTTATTATAACTCGAACTAATAACATTGTTTTCAATTCAATCAATTATCGCATCAAGTAACCTAGTCTGTATTTACTAAACTTAAGTTAAGAACTTTGAGGCTCAATATTCTATTGAATAACTAAAGTTTAAACCTCCAACTACATAAGTAATATGTTACAATTAAAAATACATAGATTAAACTAAAAATAAAAATGTTTTTAATTTGTTAATTTACTAATTGTTTTTTTAACAATGGTGAAAAACTCCGTATTATTTAACATTTATAAATACGTACGATTTAGAAACTTTTTTTTTAAATACTATATAATGGGGTTTCATAAAAAATGTTCATCAATCAAACCTTTTATAGCTCACTAGCAACGCGAAATTTCGGTTCGATTTATAGGTATATTACTTTAAACTGAAAATCATTGGTTTATTTAAAAAAAAAAACAGTTTTTCCAAGCAATATGAAGTCTTTAAACTCCCATATCTCCAAACTGTATATTTTGCACTTGTTTCGGTTTTACACTCACGGTGCGATATGTATATTATATTCTAACGCTGTTAGATACGTTTCCTTGTTATTATTAAGTTTGTTAGTTCAGTAAACACGATGTAATAGTGACTAATTTCTGGCCTCCGGCAATAATATTATATTCCTATTCCATTGCAACGGTAATGTTCATCACACATTATTCGCTAATGCAAAAAACTGCTTTTACGCGGATGATCACACTTCTTCCATAATTATTTTCATTGCCTAAGTATCAATTTAAAACATTCTTTCACATTCTTCTTCTTGTAATTAATCTGTTACAAGCGCTACATAACTATCGCGTAAGAAAAAAAAACTTTCTTTTAGATGTGCTTCGGTCAATTATCTTTTTTATAAGTCATTCGTATTTTAAGGTTATTTGGTAATCAGTGTTTATTTTTTTGTTGCATTACATGCTTTGACATATAAATATTTTTTTATCGTTTCACTAAAGATGGTTTATATCAAGAGCTATCCTTAATATTTCTTTCTTTAAAAAATTGGAGATTCTATCGTAGTGCATATGTAAATAACTTGTAACTAACTGTATCACGATTAATTCATTATATTGCCATTATTAAAAATACATTTATATGTATGTTTTAATAATTAATTATGCAGAAATATTTTACAATGATTTATAAGATTGTTTTTCATTAATCAATTTTCTAAGAGCAACAAAATAACAAAGTAATCACTTTATTCAAGCTTAAGACCACATTTGATCTGAAAATAATGTTTAACGCTTTGTAAAACCAACTTTTAATAAATATTTTTTGTCTTACGTTACGCTCAATAAAACATAAATACATAAATAAAAAAAACTAACTAACGCCGCCTCTCCGGAGGGTTACGCAGCAAAAATGGACCGCCACATTGTTCTGTCCTGACATGCTTCTTTCGATTCCCCTACATTCATACGCCGGATAATGCACGCACGTAGATTTCTCCTATTCCTTACGTGACCGACATTTAATAATTGATTGATTTAGGTAATCGTGCCACGTTTTCCTCGGTCTTCCTCTTTTTCCAGTTCCGTTTACGTCGTTAACGTATACTTTCTTCAACATCCTGTCTTCATTCATTCTTTCCATATGTCCACATGTGTTTTTATTTGTCCAAAAATAAAAATAAATTAAGGCAACATGTTTCAGAGAAATATTCAATTAACTTAGTTATATAATTTAGTTAATTATATAACTTGGTTATAGTTACACCTGAAGATGAAACTTATCTCCAAAACAAAATTTAATTATTTATCAATTTTATTTATTGACAAATAAAAATATATTAAAAAGTGGTCATATCACTCAAGCACTCAATTTTCTTAATTGAAAATATAACAATCGTTAGGCATTTATATATTTAAATCAAATATCTAGAAAATTTATTAAACATCTGAAACAATATCATAATTATATTTATTGTTTTTTGAACAATGATGTAAAAAGTAATATTCAATGTTGATGAGAACGTCTGTTTTCTAGAAGTTGTATTATATATTGTAATATAACATTAACATATTTCGCCTTACTAGCTTATTTAGAAAAGCTAAACATTTTCATTTATTTGAATAAAAATCACAAACATTACAGATATATAATTACAGATCGTTTGCAATTACATAATAAGAATTTATAAGAGAAGCATAAAAAAACCGAAAGAGTAAGAATTAGAAAGAATCATAACATTTATATTGCGATCCTGAGGCAATTCACACTATCACGAAATATGTCGACCTCCGAGGCGACCCAATTAAGCAATAAGATTGCTCTACCCACAGGCATAACCATTGGCAGGTTGGTTCTGCAGCGTGGCAAATAAAACAATATGTGCTGTCTTTGACAAGGGTAATTATCATGGACGAAATAACCTACACCACTCAGGACACCTGAGTTATGTATACGGCTACCAATCAGCTGAGAGAAGTGAACTTCCAAGTGGATGGTGTGTGACTCACATAAAAAAATAACAATTTAACCTATGTTGGCATATACGTGTGATAAAGTTTGTTTGTTGTGATGCCTGAAAACGCTAACACCCGTTGGCGAAACAGTAATGGTCTTGAGTAAAACAAATGTTTAAATATCGCAGTGCTTCAGTTCATACAATAGATGTTATTAATATTGTATTGTAGTTAAAATATTGTAACCGACTATTGCAATGCTTTGCATTGAAAGAGTTTAGTATTCCAGATGGCTATATATTCATATTTTTCTTTTCATATTCCAGGAAACAGTATCTATGACCCCTACCTACTTGAGGGAGTGGATGCAGTGAGAGCCTTTGCACGTATAAAGGCTCACGGAGAACTCTTCCACCACGAAATTCCTCACATACGAGCACTTCTTGCTAACCAGCGACTGAGGTTATCAAATGGCTTGCAACCCAACAGACTGGGCAGCATACGAATATCTTCACCGTGGCATAGATCATAAACCATGAATAGATCTTAAATCATTTACACTTGTCTAACTTAGCTGTTTAAATGAAATACTCGTACAATAGAACTCCAATTATCCGAATCAATTAAGACCAGACCCCATTCGGATAATAAAAAAATCAGATAATTGGATTTTTTTTTCCGAAAAAAGGGTCTATTTAAATTAATTACGTACGTATTTTTAAAGAAAAAGAGTTATTAATTAATTAAATGGAAAGACAATAAATGTTAAGCGTAGTTACAAGTGCTGTACATTAGTAGAGTATGTACATCTTCTTCTTCTTCTTTTTGTCCTGTCACAACTCCATGATGCATAGGGCTTCAAGAAACCTTCTCCACCCGACTTTATCGCATGCCTGATGCCTAACATCATCGTAAGTGAGGCCTGCTGCTTTAACCTTGTCCTGTAGGGCTCTTCTCCAGGTGGCTCTAGGTCTGCCTCGCTTCCTCTTTGCTCCCATAGTCTAGTGTGCCCTGAGCGATGCAGGCTGGGTTCCGTCTCAAATTGTGACCGATCCACTTCCATTTGCATCTAGCGACTTGTTCTCTAATTGGCTTTTCGCCTGTCATGGTCCAGAGAATGGCATTCATCACTGTAATGCTGCCAATAGATCTTGAATATTGAGCAAAGGCACCTATTTATAAACACCTGGAGTTTTCCAACAACGTCCGCGGTAGCTTTCCAAGTCTCAGATCTGTGCAGCACTACGCTTTACACAGTATGCACGTACCGTACTGTAATTGAAGTCATTATCAAAGTCTTGGGTTGGTTTACATAAATGAGAGGAAGCTTTTTCAGATTTTTAAATGCTCTTGGGAAAACTATTCGGATAATCAGTGATTCGGATAGTCGGATAATTGGAGTTCTACTGTACTACTATTTGTTTCTTGTGGGTAGCAACTATAAAGACAATATACTTATGATCCTAAGCTTGTAACTTTGCATCTCAAACAATTATGTAAGCAATATATAAAATTAAGAGACCATAATACTTAAACACAAAAATTTGTGAATGGAGTTTATTTATTAGATACATGTTTGGACGAGTGTTCAAAGAGTTTTTCTCACAGTTAATTCTCATCTTACTTACTTACTTACTTAGACAGCCGTTGTCGTCCACTGCTGGACATAGGCCTCCCCCATACTTCTCCCCGTATCCCTGTCTTGTGCCTTTCGCATCCAATCGCCAGCAATTCTTTTAACGTCATCGGACCATCGTGTGGGGGGGTCTCCCTCTGTGGCACATGGCAATCTGAAGAAGTTCTTTAATAGTAACATTCCCCAATGTCTGAAATGCAAAATGTATGATCAATGCGTACTTCCAGTACTGACATATGGAGCAGAAACGCTAACCCTCACAAAGTCGACCATAAGGAGACTCCGTGTAACACAGAAGAAACATGAAAGAGCCATGCTACATGTAAGACTCTCAGACTGGATAAGAAATACTGAAATACGTGAAGGTCGGGAGTAGCAGATGTCGTCGAAAGGGTATCTAAACTTAAATGATCATTTGCGGGACATGTTGCCAAATTGGTAGACGATAGATGGACCAGAAGGGTGGTGGAGTGAAGACCCCGCGAAGACAAAAGAAACTTCTTATCTACACATGTAAAGTGTAAAATATGACATATCGCTATTATACAAATTGATTGAATTTCAAAAAATATGTATTATCGACTATTGTACTTACTTTTGTATGACCCTTTGTACTTAATATGTTCTTGTATGAAGATATTACATGTTTCACCGCAGCTTGACTTGCCTCCGTAAAGGGACTTGGTATATACCTCTTCAACTCGACTTGTTTCTATAAAGAAATATTGTATAGACCTGTATTGTTTTGTATTCTCCTCTTTTATAAATTAGCACCTTATTAGCGATAATAAATCTTAACTTCAAAAGGTCAAAATATATTTAAATGCAAATGATTAGTAGTATTTTTAATTTTCTAACTGTAGTCACAGAATCTGAATTGAGAAAAAAATATCAAGGGAAATATTTTTAAATGATATATTTGTTTGAATCCCACAATATTATTCATTGATAAGTTTGTGTTGTGAATTCTTTTATACTGTTTTTTTATTTTTTATAATTGAATTTATAATTAGCTCTCGTTAATTAAATAATGCATTTTGATTAAATTGTACACTATTCCTTCTTCACATTCTTAAAATAAGATTTTTACAATTATTGAAACTAATAGCTTATTTTTAAATTGATTTAAATCAATGTTATTAAAATTTATTACATAATCTCCAATGTGAGTAGAAAGTAGCGCATTATTATGAAGAAGTTAGAAGCTAAAAATTCTATCCCCTTGATCACCACTTTGCTTAACTTATATATTGTGATTAATTAAAAATGATTCATCTAATTTTTCTATAAATATTGCTCTATCATATTTAAATTGTTAAGCAAATAATTTAAAATGTAAATATTTCCATCTTAGTTTCTATTTTGCTTTTGTGCAGATAGATAAACATATATTCTAACAATTTATTCTCATCAAAAAACAGCTACATACAAAATAAGGTGTATTTTAAGAGTCATGAAATATCCTATGTGTGAATATTTGATATTTTAAATATATGTGTGCTTAAGAAATTATTTAAATCTCCATTAATTTAAGTGTGCTTCAATTATTTTCATTAATGATATTATATATAATTATAAAAAAAAAACATAAACAATAAAATTATGTATTTTATATAATTCTAATATCACATGCATTACATATTAAATTATGAATATGAATGATAACATCTGTTCTCTAAAAGTTTTATAATATTTTATGGGAATGACATGTTTCGCCTTTCTAAGGCATTGGCAAATGTAATTTCTCTCTCCTCATGCTGCACTTGCTCCATTCTACTCCTGTCCCTCGCAGCATGTGTGAGGCTGCCCGTGATCAGCAATCCACCCCACTATCTTATATTTCCCACCCATGACATTCTTGTGTGCCGGCACCTCATCTTACCTCTATCTTCTTCTTAACTATCTGCTGCAATAAATGATACTTCGAGTTGCGCTTAATATGTCCTAGGTATGCAGTTTTTCTTCTTTTTATTGAGGTGAGCAGCTGACGATCCTTTTTAATGTGTATCAACACTTCTTCATTTGTCACTCTTGCCGTCCATGGTATTTTGAGCATTCTCCTAAACGTCCACATTTTATCTTCAACTTCTAGTCTTCTCATTGTGACCACTTTCAGAGTCCAACTCTTCATACCATATAGCAGTGATGATTAGAAATAACAATTAACAAATCTTGTCTTGAGGCCAAGATCGAAGAGTCAAAATAGGCTTATACTTTTTTGACACATTATATGGTTTGGTCATTCAACTTGATGCAGACATTTCTGACTGCTTCCGGTGTGAAATGTCATTTATCATTTGATAATACCTTAGCAAGGTGAAACATTTCATTCCCATATTATATAATAAAACCTCTAGAAAACAGATATTTTCATTCATACTCATTCATTATTGGCTTTTACAACATTGTTCAAGAAACAATAGATTATAAGTTGCAATAAAATGACTTTTCAAGATCTATCATGTTAATTAATTTTTTAGACAGTATTTAAACTTAAGTTTATTTATTTAATGCTTACATTGCTTATTACTCTCTTTTTGCCAACAAAGAATGAATGTATTTGTTTTGAAGTAGATAAACAATGTAATTTTGCATTAGTATAGAAAATAAAATTTAGAATGCAGGACAAGAATGTATGTGTCAAAATAAAAATAATAAATACATATACATAAATGTAAGGATAACATAAGTTTGGTAGCTTTTATTTCAAGAATATAAAAAGGTTTGCCATATTTGCCTTTTCTAATTCTAAAAAACTATATACGGAATAAGTGTGTGAGATAAAATAACATTTGTAAATGTTGGGTATGTATGTTATAATAACTAATACTAATCTATATATTCACCTTGATTATAAAAATGTATAATAATGGAAATAATGTATTTAAAAATACTAAACTAAGGTATTCAAACTATTGTTCTATTCAAACCATCCATAATAACTATAATTTGTTTAACATACACAATACAATTGGCATAAGACACTTACTAACATGAGACCGGGGGTTGGCTACGGGGGGATCGCAAGAACTGCCAACTCCATTTTAAAATAAGAAAGAAAAAACATTATTGTCAGATTAAATCAATCCTGACCTGCATTTTTTATATAGTTTAAACATGTTATGAAACATTAGACTTTATTGCTTTTCAAAATATCTCATAAAATACATGTGCATAATAAAAGAGACCTAGACATTTTCCAGTTAAAAATCTATCATTGCCTTAAAATGTTAATGTAAACATACAAATTGATTCCTTATATTGCATGAATAATGAGTATCTACTAATGATTAACTGACATAATTCATACATGCACATTTTTTTATATAATTATATCATATCATATACAGGAAAATCAGATTTAACCCTTAACGTCCACGTAAGTCACCTCTGACGAGACAACAGAACTTTGTCACTGTGGGCGCATGGCACATGTGAGGTGACATGATGAATCATGTTGAATCTTGTTGTCTGTGGAAACTGCGAGTAATTTTTTATCAGTTGAATATTACCAATGAAGCGATTAACATACACCCTGCCTTTTTAAAATTAAATATTGATAGAATAACATACAAAAGCCAGTGTCCCAGAAGGATTAATTTGGTAAGAAATTAAATCTTAAAATAGAAAAACTAATAAATCTTTTTTTTATGTATACTTCTTCTTGCTCAGCCTATTCCCGTTCACTCCTGGACAAAGGCCTCCTCCATTCGCTTCCATGTTACTCTGTCTTGTGCAGACTGCATCCAGGTTATTCTGACGTGTCTGTTCAGATCATCCTTCCACCGTAGTTGCGGTCGCCCTGCACTTCTCTTTGTCGTCCATGGTCTCTCCAAGTCAGCAATCTTCTTGTCCATTGTTCATCTGAGCTTCTGGCAACGTGACCCGCCCATTGCCATTTTAGAGTCGCCACCCGGTGGATGATGTCAGTGACCTTTGTTTTTTCTCTCACCGTATTAGGTTACTCATAGTTTCTCGGCACTTTGTTTGGACAATGTTACAGTTTCAAGACCTTAAGTACCAACTGGCAGAACGTAGGCTTCATAGACTTTGTGTTTCAGGTTGATTGGTATTTTCCGGTTTTTATATACGCATTGTATTAAATATCATAAATAACATTCATAAACATTGGATGGGAGTGTTGCTTCTAAAAAATATTTTTGTACACTAAAACATGTTAACTTTGAAAAGTTTAAACTAACAAACAAAATATTACAGATTTGCATTTCGTACGATGCCATAAAATATTTTAAAAATAAGTCCCTTATTCCCTGGTCCTTTGTGAAAATTATATGGAGGATTTTGTTGCAAAAGGTGAGCCACTGATATTGCTACTAAAGTATTTACCAATCAAATAAAATGGTTTTCTTATAGAGATAACTAAAATCAATAACTTGTGCATGTCAGAATTCCAAAACCATTAATTTATTTACAAAACTTCTTTCAACTGTTTATATAATGTATGTATGTACATAGATATGTAACGGTTTGCTTTTATTAGTTTTTAATAATAATACTATTACATGTCAGTCAAATAATTATAAAATATATTTTTTGTACTTAGTGTGTATGTAAATTGTATTATTTTACGTGAATAATAAAATATAAAAATCCTAAAATGCGTATTTTATTTACAATATACAACAACATAATTTTTTTCCAATTATGATTAGTAAGTTATCTATCGCAAATAAAAAATTATATCCAGACCAAAAATTATATATAAAAAGGCAGACCAAGGAAAAGATGGACAGACTGAGCGGAAGGACTGGGAAAAATAAGAAAGATCTGGAGGAAGGGGAAAGATGGCCAGGGACAGGAATTGGTAGAGGACTGTTGTGGAGGAGGCCAAATCCCACACCAGGGTGTAGCGCCGAGATGAAGAAGAAGTTGTCTATCAAATATTAAATGTCAGCAGCGTCCATTGACATGAGTGTATGACAAAATGTATGTGTGAGGGACCATTCTTTCTGCTTAACCTTTCGAAGAGATAAAGTGATGGTAAGTTAGTTAATCTATCATGATATTACTAGGTGTACAACTTTGCTTCTGCAGTTTTTTTTTTTTTTTCAAATTTCAAGGCTTTATTGTGGTTACTTACATATACGATTCAAAGTATTGTCCATTGTTGGCCACTACTTTCTCCCCATCAAAACAAGTGATAGTCAGAGGGAGCAATGTCTGGAGAATACGGCGGGTGGGGTAGGACTTATTAATGTTTCCAAGTATGTTTTGACGGGCTTTATGAGGTCGATGCTGCAAAATTACTTTAACGTCTCTATCGTTGTATTGTGGCGGTTTGTCTTTCAGTGCTCGGCTCAAACGCACCAATTGCTTTTGATACACATCGCCTGTGACTTTTTCAGTCGGTTTTAGTAGCTCATATTAAAGAAGAAAATAAGCAGACATTTTTAATTGAGAATAACTTTACGATGCAGACACAAATCAACTAATATTTCGATGACGTTTTGTTTCCAAATGTCAAAGTCTATTGTATGACATCTACGATCTATTTATTTTATTCCACCACTTACCGCTAAAGCCATCTATTGAAAAACGGCAGAAGCAAAGTTGTACACCTAATAATTTCACATGTATTAATAATTGGCCCAATATTAATGAGTTTTATAAATCCAATACCTTTCCAATACGAGCTTTACTAGGGACCTTTCATAATATTAATAGGAAAAAACTGTAATAAGTTTAAAATATTTTTATTCAATGTACAAAAATGAAGTAAAAAATGACAAAAATAACAGTGTTAAAAATTTTGTTCCACAAATAATAAATAAGATTTCTAAAGTGTGGACAAAATAAGTTCATTTTTGTATAAATATATATTTACTTACGATGATAAAGAACTCCACATATTTTTATAAATTTTAATGAATTAATTAAATAAATAATTTGTTTTGCATGTGAGTAATGTCATATCTAAACATTTTTTTGGAAAGTTAAAATTTCTAACTTGTTCGAAACGTTTCAAAATTAAATGGATGATGACATCATTAAAGCATACAATTTGATGGTGTGTATATTAATCTTTGTGAATAGTAATGATTGTATACAAGCTGTATAAAATGTCTAAAAATGATAAATACTGTTATTATATTGTTTCAATGTATACAAAATGAGTATAAAAACACTTTATGAACGATTTATCACTAGCATTTTGTTTCCATCGTTACTTTACGAGTATTGATAACTTAAACATAGATTTATACACATTTATAGAAGCTGACTGCGGTATGCGGCTCACATTCAGATCTGTGATCATTCCTTGAATATATTGGATTTTTGGAACCTGAGAGAGAAAAGAGTACAATCTTGGCTCAATCAAATACATATAATATATCCTTAGTTCAATTTTAAAAAAGTGGATTTATCTATGAAAAATGAGACCAAAATAGTTGTTTTATGGTCTCAAATCAGTAAATTTTGCTGCCAGTCACTAATTTCATGGTAGCTCCAGCGAGTATAAGAGTGTTTCAATTGTGAAATATAAATATAAAATAAAATAAAAAAAACTTTGTATTTAACCACGGTATGGTTATTATAATTGATGCCATCTAGTTTCGCTTTATCTATTTCAATGGAAAACATTTTTTCGATTATCCCTTTCTCTCTCACACCCCCTCCTCTGATTTCACCACCGTTTATTATTATATGTAGATTTATGATTTTATGATTTCGTTTAGTTGTTCTACTGCCCTGATGAAGCTTGGGTCCAAGCGAAACTAGTTGGCATCAAATATAATAACCATACCGTGGTAAAATACAAAGTTTTATTTATTTATTTTATATTTTCAAAATGTCTAACCACAAAGTGTGTGCTTCACATGAAAAAAATATATATATTTATGTAAAAATTGGAATTGTGATAAATTTCCGAAATCATTATATTCCTTAGTAGAATTCCTTATTGTCAAAGTAAGCTAAACAAAAATTGATCATAATTTTGATAATAAATTTGTTCAACATGACTAAAAGTAACACACAATTGTATACATTATGAAAAGCCTCGATTAGAGATTGAAATATTATAATAATGTTTTAGTTATGAGATAATGTATTTGATAATTGAGAAACAAGGAAGAAAAATGGCTACAGCATTAAAGTAGCGATTACTATTAGCTCCGTTGCACAAGTCACCCTGACAGAAACACATGTACACCTTCTTGTAATTCCACACAGTATAAGCGCATCTTTCTTCATTATCTGATGGCCCGCGCTGCATACACATCCGCTGGGTGGCTATTCCATAATCTGAAACACAATTAAAACAATAAATATTAAAATAAGAAAAGACTTCACCGTAGCATTATTTATTTGTTGTCCCTTAAACAATGGTGTATATGTGAAAACAGATATATATTTTTTTAACACCAATTCATTGCTTGATTTTGCTCCAAGCTTCATCAGGGTAAGAAAACAAGCTGGTTGGCAGTTTAAAATAAAATAAATATGTTTTTTCATCTGTTTCTAAAAATTTCAAACAAATTAAGTACTTCATACAAAAGTATAACGATGTACAACTCCATATAAAGTATTTAATACTGATAAAAAGCATCCCTTTTTTAGAAGTTTTATTACATTATAAGAGAGCGTTATGATAGGACATTTATAAACATAACATGTGTGTTTTCGTTATTACAACTATTTAATAAATTAATGTTGTTATTTGTAATTTTATGGTTGAAGTTCATTGTAAATAATGAAAATAAATAAATTAATTTAATATCTTTTTTAAATGTACATATGTTAATACATTTTATAATTACATACATTAACTAAATAAACTAACTAACTAACTAACCACCACGCCGTCTCTCCGAAGGGGTAGGCAGAAAGAATGGACTGCCACACTTTTCTTTCCTGACATATTTCTCTCGCTTCCTCAAAATTCATACATCGTGTCATGCACGTGTGTCGATTTCTCTGACTCCTCACGTGGCCGACATTCAATATTTGATTTATTTGATGGTGCCATGTTTTCCTCGGTCTTCCTCTATTTCTAGTTTCATTTACATTGTTAACATATACTTTTTTTACCAGTCTTTCTTCATTCATTCTTTCGATGTGTTCAAACCATCTTAACCCGACGATCGCCGTAAGCACACATGTGCGCTCTACGTAGACGATCGCCATAAGTGCAGCTGTGCGCGCTTCGCAATATTCGAAAGATGTATTTCAAAATTAATTCCGATTTTCTCACAACGACATCTATGAATATTTTAAAATATTAACAAACCAAAAAGGATCGATATTTTTCGATAGTTTGGGAACAAATACGCTGTTTCTTAAAACATGTGGCGATGAATGGGTTAATACTATCCTATCATTATTTGGTTCATAACTTCATTAACTAAATATATATTTAAATTTTTTTTTTTTTTTAAATATTTTTCCTTATTTATGACTATTTAATTTATATCCCCGGCAGCGAAAATTGCTAATCCTCATGTCTTAAGTAAATCCACACTCATGTTTTGTAGACAAGACCGATGGCAAATGGCCAATATCCCTCAATATTTTATTTAATAATAAGATTAAAGTTACAGCAATAAGTATGTACGTTTTAAAATGGTAATTAGTAGTGATTTTCCTCTCTTTAGGACTTCAGAGTTCAGGACTACTAACCAAGTCCATCCAAGGTAATCTAACCCTAATATATGTACCCTCATCTCAAACGCTATCAAAAAGTTTATAGAACTAATTATCAAAAGTCCATATGTATCACAATGAATCTATCATGGTCCTCCTTTTTCAATGATACTCGTATAGTCTGCACCGATGATGGTAGCCTCTCTCAAATCAATTTATCAGTGATTAAGACTTTGGTAATTTTCTAATCTTGTGTATTTATTAAGTTATCTGTTTGGCTCTAGTATTCGGACTGCTTATTCTTATTCAACTGTTCTTGAGGACACTTATAAAGGTTTGTGATAAGAAGGGTCCTACTGCATTTGAACAGAGATGGAGTAGACAGGATGGGAACAACTGATAAGCAATATTAATATATTTTGGGATGTTATCTCTAAGGCATAAGTTATCTTACATGGATGCTAGATCCACGCAGGGCTACTACAAATCAATAAATGTTTGAAAAAAGGAGACAACTTTCTCAAAAGGAATTATGAATGTGACAAATTGAAAATAATGTAATTTTGCAATAAGATTGATTATAATTATTTTTAAATAAGTAATTAATCATCTCATAAAACGGAGGAAAGATGGGACAATACCGTAGTTGAGTAATTACCTATCACAAGCTGATAATAAATTATTTAATCACAATTACGTAAATTGAAAGAAAAAAAAATACAATGTATTAATGGTAAAATCAGTAATAATAATTTTA
Organism: Lepidostoma basale; assembly: GCA_022606425.2. Taxonomy (NCBI): domain Eukaryota; kingdom Metazoa; phylum Arthropoda; class Insecta; order Trichoptera; family Lepidostomatidae; genus Lepidostoma; species Lepidostoma basale. Next base: position 6,659,420 of record JAHDVF020000814.1, on the reverse strand, counting down.
GGTAAACGTAGAGAAGTTTGTGTTTTTCAATTAATGTTTCGATTAAAAATATATGTTTTGTAATATGCTTGAACTACTTCCCAATTCAGCAAGCATGATCAAAAGTTTTATTTTAAAGATAACGATTTACCGTCATCCTTGTAAGTACTGCCGCCTTCCATTATCTTTCCACACCAACCAGAAGCACATGGAGCAGCTTCTACCCCTCTGGCAGAATCAGCCTGGGTGCTGTTCAGTGTGAAGGGATCCTTGCAGGTCCCCAGGTCTCCGCGAGACCGACATGCGAAACATCTCTTCAGTAAACCTAAAAAAAAATTATAAAAAAATGTGTAACTCTTCAATCAGCTGATACATATAAGGATAGTGATATCCCAATAACAACATGATATAAGGACAATACAGTCGATATGAGAAATTTATTTATATTTATAAGTGTCAGGTCCCCCCAACGCTGATGAACACTAAAGCAAAAGCATGGTTCTATTCGCCATAGTGATTCCTGGGAAAAGATGACCAGAGTGGCTTCCCGTTGCCTTCTCTGGTGGATTTTTCTGTCTGGGATACCTTCCCTTAGCTGGTTGAATCTGGTTTGGAGGCGCCAGAAACTCGCCTTTCATCCCCTCGTTATCTGCTGTGATCACATGGTAATGAGTGTGATCCCATTGCCCGGGGTTCGCGACAAGGACGCTAACGAGTTGAACTAGCCAGTAGTGTTGCCAGTGGAATGCAACTGGGCGTTTCGCAGCATTTTATAGAATCACACCATCCAGAAAGTTTGAACACCTTTATAATATTATAGCAATACATTTAAAAATGTAACAATTTAGATTTATTCGCAAATATTAAAAAATAACTTATTTTTTAATAATTACTTTGCGATTGTATAAATACACTAAGCCACACATTATTGCTGTTTTTTTTTATATCACATTTGTAAATACTTTTATTTATTGTAAACCAATGTCATTACTACCGTATCTTCATTGGTGCAATTAACACATTCACCCCTTTGTGGCAAAACAAAAAACAAATTACTAAGAATACCCTTTTTTATAGCAAAAAAATATACTTCAACAAGAAAAAATACATAAAATTACAATTAATGAAAGTAAAAAATAATTATACTACAGATTAGGTGTCTTCTGAATATTTTTTGAGAGTGAGATATCTGGTACCACAGACTTCAGGAAAAGGCATATCACAGCATATATATGAAACCATTTTTATGCAATATCTTTGTTGGGGGTGAAACGAAACTGAAATAAGTTGGTGTGTAAGCTGAAACTGTGGAAGAACATGTTGTTTTATTATCCCATCCAACCTGGTCCAGCACCAAAAAGTGGTCAGCAAAAAATTTAATTCATGGTTGAAATCAAACAAACCATGTGGAGTTATATAGTGAATAATTATATATATAAATTAATAAAATATTAAATTTAAAAGGTTTATGATACATTAAATTAATGCGATTCCAAACAGGGTGTACTTTACAGGTATTTTAAAACTATTTTTCATTGTTGTCAAGGCTGGCAAGATGTTAAGCAGGCTTAAACTACAAAATATTACCGCATGATATTTTATGGACATTGTTTATTTATAATGTTTTACGAATACTTAAAATTTTTACATTAAAATTAAGAAGTAACGTTTATTTGCATCAGTTTTTAAAAAGAGACAACAATGCACGATAAAGCTGGAAACTTCAATATGTCTGATTATAAATGTGTCCATTACCTTCAGTATCATTGATAATAAGTCCTATTAATACACTTAAAACTAAACATTTATACACCATCATGAACGATAATTGAATTTTTCAAATATTATTATATTATCACAGAAAAAAATGAAATCATTTTCAAGTCCGTGTCACAACACACTGGAAATCATCAGAAACTGTCAGAACTCAGAACAGTTATCGAAAGCAAAACTAAAAAAGAACGTTGCAGTTAAGGAGGTCGAATGTTATATCGTCTCTTTCTAACTCATTCGTATCGTAGAAATGCGGAAGAAGCAAATATTTATTTATGCGACTGTATTTAAGCTGAGGTCATTTGAAGTAAGGCCACTCAAACTTTCGAAACATAACTTTTTTTTTTTTTTTTACAACTCTTTAGTAGGTAGGTACTTATTTTTATATTTAAAAAAAATGCATCTTGATACAAACGTGAACTTATGCAATAAATTTAATTATTAGAAAATAAATACTTTCCTTTCTACGATAGCAACAATCCTTAAAATTGAAATCAAAAATTTAAGATGGCAACATTGGCGCATTTGAATTCCACAAAGAGGGGTAAGGGTTTTAAGGGTAGGGCCACACCGGAGTGCCTGGCGCGAACCCTATAGTATGGCCGGTCCCATAGTACGTCATATGTTGGTTCGCCAGGTGTCCACCTAGCCTCCGACCCTGGCACTTCGGTGTGGCCGTACCCTAACAGTTTAGTATAGTCAGTGCCAATATCGTCTCAAATTCACTGGTAAATATTTTCAATACGGCATTGAGTCAGTGCCGTCCCGAAAATGACGTTATAACGTCAAGACGGGATTGGTCCAGTCAAGGATCTTGTACTTTGAGGATACGGCCACACCGGAGTGCCTGGGTAGGATTCAAGACACAGTTCGCTTGTGATCACACCCTGTGGCGCGAAGCGTATAGTGTGGCCGGTCCCATAGTGCGCCATACATTTTCATTTTGACTCCTAATCTGGCACTTCGGAGTGGCCGTACCCTGAGAGTATCAGCCTGAAGGCGATTGCTTTCCCACTTCTTGGAAGTTACTTTATTGGTAACGAGGATTTGTTATGTATGGCGGCGTAATAAGGGAGGGTTTAGAAGGAGCGCATTAAATAGTTAAATTATTATAAATATTTGTTTATACCCGTCTATGGATTTGGCTGGGTGGTGGTTGGAAGGAATGATGACGGGAAAAGGGGAAAAGGTGACTGTGAGGTGTGACCCGTGGTGTTTCTCCGAAGTAGAATGTATTCTCGGCGCTCGTAACGGTAGCGAGTGACATGGATGTAGTTAGAAGTTTTCTTATATAGATTGGTTTGGGTGTGTGGCAATCCCTTAATATGTAATAGTCAGCCAGGAACATGTTTCGGAAAAGCCAATATATCAGGAGATAATAAAATTACTTCTCTCAACATAATATTATATACTTACCTTACAACTAAACCAGATTGATTGGCAGTGGATTGCGTGCAAGTGTTAAAATGTACTTACAACAATGCCATAATATCTGTGCAAATCCAAAACTAGATGACCAAACCAATCCATGCACAACGAAGAGACAAGGGGATGTGATATCTCCGAAGTTGTTCACTTGTGCATAGGAGGACATACATATTTAACCCCTATAGTGCGGTTTACTACAATTGCAGTGCAAAAAAAAAAATTTTGAATTGGAGAAGACTACATTTGCAACTCATATTTGAATGTATCTCATAATCCATTTTACTTCAGTTACTACTAAATTTTACCTAATCTTATAATGAACTGAGACTATCTGTCTGACCTCCAAATGTAGTCAGCCGTAGTTCGAGATCAAAATGTTTTTATATTGTAAATGAAGCCAGCCGTACAATACGGATTAAAACTCTGGACTAGATTGAACGTAGATTTATCATGAACGAAGATTGTATTTCTCACCTCTGTTTCGCAGAAGATATTGTCATTATGGCGGAGTCTGTGGAAAAGTCCAAAGGTATGCCAAATGGTGGAAATAATGCATCCAGACAGATAGGTCTTGGGATAAACTTGGACGAGATGAAAGTTATGTACAATGCACATATCGTCCCGGAACCAGTAACCGTCAATGGCTCGGTTCTCGAAGTGATACAAGAATATATTATAATTTGATCAAATAATACAACTAGGCCGGAATAACTTCGAGAAACAAGCCAAACGCATGCGGCCTTTGGGAATTTGCGCCATATTTTCGCCTCTCAACTACCACAATGCCTCAAGATCTTCTCAAAGTCTTCAACCCGTGCAGCTTGGTAGTCAAGATATATGGAGCTGAAACGACATTGACAAAAGGGTTTAGTGTACAAGTTCTATGTCGCCCAGCGCGCCATAGAAAGAACCATGCTTGGAACAATCAAGGTGACTGACTTGGATCTGAAGATAAACGGGCTGAAGATATGCGAGCTGAATTGGCGGTGGGCAGGCCATATTTGTCGGAAAATTCACAGCCGATGGTGAAGACAGGTTCTGAAGTAGAGACCGCGCACAGGATTCCGTGGAGTTGGACGTCCTCCTGTTTACTGAACCGATGATATTGTAAAGATTATTGGAGGTGGATGAATGAGAGTGGCCAACTACATTAGAATGCAATTCGTGTGATGGAATTATAGTATAATAGGTAAAAGGGAACGTATATTTTAGATTTTTTAGGCGCTGTTTGATATATTATATTGTATTATAAATTTGATAGAATTTCGTATTGAGAGTTTTAATGCAACTAGCACATATATCTACGATGAGAGATCTAGGGATCATCTATAAGAGTAGGCTGACTTTTCGTGCACATATCGAGAGGATTTGTGACACCGCACTAAGGATGTCAGGCTTCATCGTTCGGACCGGAAGAGTTTTCAGAGATCCCAATGTGCTCAGAACCCCATACATTGCATTGGTTTGGAGCAGACTCGAAAGTGGTTCTGTAATATGGATTACTCACGAGGCGAGATAATCCGTTATGCTGGAGAGGGTTCAGAAATTCCACGGCATTTCGTTTGGAAATGATCGGGACCAACTATCTGAAGCTTCGAAGAGACGGGCATCTAATAACCCGTTGCTTTAAATTAATCGGGGATATTTCAAGAACTTGGCTGAGCTGGTGGATGTTAGTATTTTTGTCCCTGGTAGATTTTCCGACATAGATTGTTTTACCAACCGGCCGACAAAACCTACCTGCCTCTGGTGACACCTGTGGGAAGAGCAATTAGCCTGCTGAATGCGGTCTCCTCGGAGATCGACGTCTTTCATACCAGTGAAAGAACGTTCGGAAGACAAATACTCTTGACCTTAGATAGTATCTTGTCTTCCTAATATCGAACCAACTCTCATGCGTTCTAGGTATTATATTGTATATGTTATATTTGTCCTGTACTCAAAAGATGTCTGAAACTTTAATATTGTTTATACTGTCTGTTGAGATAATAAATTGATTTGATTTAATTTGATTTCAAGACGAGGCCGAGCTGTTGCCCCGCCGCTGCGTATTAAAGAACTGAAGAAAAGGATTCCTGCTTTATTAGCATTCGTGCCGTGCGTTCCATTCACTGCGGAATTGGAAACAGATACTGTTACCACCATGCCTGATACTGCGTCATGTAACCCTATGAGTAATGGGAATGCCTCATCATGATGAAGGACGGAGAGCGTCAGCCGCTGAGATTCATGTATCTAATAATAATTAAATAGGCCAACACTTCCCAAGTTAGTAATAATGCACATTAAAAACGCATTAATCCAGGCCATTAATTGAGGTCGATTGAAGAAAGCATTGATATATAGTAAATGTATGTGTGTATAGATTATTCTCCCTGTATATGGATTCCCGCGAAATCGAGGGATACCATACTCAACCATCGAATCATTAACGGTAGAAAAAAACGGCCTACGGCCACACCTAAGTGCCAGAGTAGGAGTCAAAATGAACACCCGGCGAACCAACGTATGGCGCACTATGGGACCGGCCACACTATACCTACGCTCTGCGCCACAGGGTGTGATCACAAGCGAACTATGTTTTGACTCCTACCCCGGAACTCCGGTGTCGCTGTACCCCAATGGTGCCCCATTATCAAGCGGTAATTTTAAATAAAATCAATATTCACCAACTTTGAACCCACTTGGATCATCTGATTAACTGAGGTTCAGAACTATTTCTCTTACGTCTAATGGGAATATTGTTGGAAAGGTGATTTGGTGAATCGTTGGTTTAAGCGAGGGCTTGATTTGTGTTGTCCGGGGTATTCTTCTGAAGAAGGATCATCATGATAATTTGCTATAATACAATCAAACGAGATATTATTCAATAGGGTATCAACTTTACTGGCATTATAAAATAAGGCAGTCTCTATTTTAATACTGGCAATGAAGAAAATTTGGTTGAAATTCGTATGTTGGTATTCGTTGGTACAGCTTTCAAACGCCAGACGGTGATAGTATATTTTGATGATTTTACAAAAAAAAAACGTTTTTCTCAGGTGTACTAACATTGTATGGATCCTTAAAGTGTCATTATTTTTTCCGATTTTATTAAATATTTATAAGAATTCTGTCATTTTTCATGAATCTGTTGAAGTTTATTTATAATTTTCCCGCTTGTGCGCACTAAGCGGCCCTCTGGCGGCACAGTTGTAAGGTGACAACGTCAACATGGCGGATCGACTTGAATGTGAGTTTTGTTTTTAAGTTTTAAAATATCCGTTTTCCTTTCTCAAATTAAATTTCGTAAGTTTATTTTTATTTTGAAATAATACTCAAATCTATGTGATCGATTTAGAGGTCACGATTTCGTTCTTTTCCAAATAATTTAAAAAATAAACATCTCTGACATATTCAAAATTTGAAAAAATTCAAATATTATTTTAAACGTCATACTGATACCAGTGTTTTTAACGTTTAAATATGAACGAATTCATATCTAAGAGTCTTTTGACATGTCCAAATTCATTATTTTGTTTTCTTCCTTCTGTATTGCCGAAATTATGCAACAATTTGAGAATGTTTATATTATTTGTCCTCAGATGAAAGCAATTTACAAAACGGTTCTACAATGTTTAGCAACTGTAGTGCTAAGATAAAGGAAGAACCCGATGATATGGAAGCGGATGAAGATGACGGAGCTCCCCCTGCCTTTGGACCAGCTGCCCTAGGATTACACCGAGTGGGCACAACATTGCCCCCCAAACCTACTCCTACTCAACCATTGCAAAGGCTCAATGCCAGAGGCATGCCAGCTCGTATAAGGAAGAAAAACAGATTATTTTTCGATGATAATATTGTGAATGCCCCTCCTCCAAGAGCTTCTCCAAAAAGGGGACCCAAAACAACTCCAGCCAAAACACCTAGCAAGTTATCTTTGTCAGCATCAAAAAAGCAAAAAACTCCATCTAAAACTCCGCGTATATATAGAATTATGCAACAAGATAATGGTTCTAGCAAATCCATTCAAAGTTTATCTCCAGATAGGAAAACGGGTCAAAAGATCGGCATGCGACTTCGGAACCTTCTGAAGCTACCCAAGGCGCACAAGTGGGTGTGTTTCGAACACTTCTACAGTAATATTGATAAGCCACTATTTGAAGGAGAAAATGATTTCACTATCTGTCTGAAGGAATCTTTTCCTAAATTGTCCAGTCGAAAATTAACACAAGTTCAATGGACAAAGATAAGAAGAATGATGGGAAAACCGCGTAGGTGTTCCCAAGCATTCTTCGCGGAAGAAAGAAAAGATTTAGAAAGAAAACGGCAAATTATAAGATTTCTTCAGCAAAGAAAGAATGGTAACATATGTTGTAAAGATCTCCCACCTGAAATTCCTATGCAATTAGTTGTAGGCAGTAAGGTTACAGCGAGATTGAGGAAACCCCAAGATGGACTATTTACTGGGGTCATCGATGCAGTGGACACATCAAACAACACTTACCGAATAACATTTGAAAGGCCAGGTCTAGGGACTCATTCCGTTCCGGACTACGAAGTCCTGGCCAATGAGCCACCAGACACCCTTAACCTCACCAGCATAATTTCCCAACAAATGCGACTTCGCCAGGGTAAACCCGAGCTGAACATTCCGAACAAGAGCTTTTCTGGAAATACATCGGAAAAATCTTATAACGATCCCCTTTTAGGTTCCAAGCTGATGCAGAAAGCTGATGACGTGACAACTATCGGCGGTTATCCGGTCAAATTTTTAGAACATGTTGTAAGGATTACAAAAATTCTTAATGCCAAAAAAACCAAGATTAAAATGTTGCAAGAATTTAACAGCGAAATAGAAAAACGTAAATCTTATGGTGAACGGATGCCGGTTGATTTTGAGCGCAAGTATGCAGCTGTTGTGATTGAGTTAGAAAAAATGAACACAGATCTTCAGGAATATTTAAATGAAGTACAAATTTATTGTCAAGAAATATCTCCTGGTCTTTGTGAAGATGTCATGTTGGCCCCGTCTCATCTAAGGGAAAAGTGTAAAGATGAAGCAACTGAACTTGTCAATAAAAATAACATGGGTTCGGTTAAGAATGAAAAAATACTCGATTTGATCATTGACTTAACAGCCCTGATGCTGCAAGTGAAGAGTCTGTCTGATTCAGAACAGAATGCCTATGAGCTGAAAGTTCTTCAAGGTACAATGGATCAGATCAAATTTAAGCTTCAACCATCAGACCAACGTGTTTTCCAAAATTGTGTTGAAATTCATATGCAGCGGATACAAATGGGCCTTGGCCAAGTGGGACTGAGTATGTTCACCCCGGAAAACATTTAATCAACTCTTGTTGACTGTTTTCTAAGAAGACTGTTATTATTTATTAAAATCTATATAAAATGGTAATATGTAAACATTTATATTGGCAATGCCGACTGCTAGCATTGCAGATATAATTACACCTCAGATATGGCCAAAGGCGTGTCCGCAGTAATGTATATTCTTCCTTTTATGATTTAAGTGTGATTTTAAATAATGACAGATTTATGGCATTATTTCGGCGTGTAAATAGATATATTCAAAAATAGTTTTATTCCAAGACTAAAGAGTTTATGAAATTTAGAAATATTTTTCATTTTGTAGTAGACAAGTCATTTTATAAAAATTAATACTAATTGGTAGTTTAATAATTATTGCTAATTAGTGACGAGTCCTTTTTGAGCATGAAACATAATTCTGTAATGTCACGAGCATTTAAGAGTAGTTTTATTGTAAAAACAGTGTTTTTTTTTGTTTATTTTCATGTCTAAAATATTTGTTCGGTGCTGCGCACATCATATTGTTTTTTGTGTATAAATAACATTTATTAAAATATTTCTCTTTGCAAATGTCTTTTCCATAGATTATTAGTTTAAAATGTATGTCTAACACCATAATATTATATTCAATGTAATAATACATAATCTAATTATATTTTCCATGAATTTAGAAATAATTTATTCGATTATTGAATGTTTGTAGTTAAAAATTGCAATATAGTAATTATATTGTTTTAAATTTGAATATTTAGTAATAATACCTTAATAAATGCTTATAAATTATTCAGTTGTATGTCAAAATATAGAATTGTTGCAAAAAATGTGTTTTATTTTGTCATAGTCCATTTAAAAATAATCTAAAGTACGCAGATATTTAATATCGATGAAAATATCCATTTTCTTGAAGATTTATTCTATTTTATGAGAGTTACATGTTTCATCATATAAGGGGATTTAGTATTAGATATAATAAACCTATTAGAATACTTATGTTTTCCCCAATATTATATATTGATTTTCACGACATTGTTCAAGAAACAATAAATTACACATATATAATGGTAATTTAGAAAGTTTGATAGGAATAGAAGCCTTATTCAGTTGGTTCATCTCGTTTGATGAACCAACTGAATAAGGAATGCTCTTCGTCACTATGTAACTGGCAAACGGAGGAAAAATACAATAACATCAATCCCCAGTAATGGGGAAAATTTCATTAAAATGGGAAATAATTCAAGAAAACTGTTTTTATCTAGCAAATATATTTATGTGAAAGCTGTAAACTGCAAAAGTTATAAAACATACACAAATATATAACAATCATTCAAAATCAAATTATACTTTAGAAGAGTTTTACAAACTAGGATTAAAAAAAAAGATGAGTTGTAAAAAAGAATGAGTACAAACCATATTATTTATTTCAACAATAAATGGTCAGTCTCGCAGGTTTGTCATATAATGTGCAGTAAAACCTTGATATAACGGACCTCTATTTAATGAACTTCGGATATAACCGACAAAAAATCCAGTCAAATATAAAAAAATCAAGAATGTCTTGTTAACATTATACATGCCTAAATTCAAGTGTCACCCCATGTAAACCATTTTTAGTGGCCATGGTAATCATGTCATACGTCTGACACTAGAATTTGAGACATTGCCGAGGATGAAAATGAAGATAGCGAAGAAGAAACAACATTGCCAAAAATGAATATATCAGTGGTAAGATCACATCTTGACGATCTAATAACTATTCGTTTGTACGTATATATTCATCAGATACGAAGTTCAACTATATTTCGGGCATTTTGAAATTTTGGAGAATTGATTATAAAAAAAACAGCAAACTTCAAAAGTGCAAACAAAAATTGATCCCTTTTTCAAACCAGGATTACCGAAAGCAAGCGCTTCGATATCAAACAGCAATGTCACTTTACGACGAGTGTCCGAAGACAATAAATAGAATTTTGTTTGTGTTTTGTTTATATATTTTAAACCCATTTTTATATAGCGGACATTCAGCTTGAATGGACACTCCCTCCCCCCAATTAGTCCGTTATATCGAGGTTATACTGTAATTAGACATGAGATCACTAATTTGTATCTCATAAAAAAAAATTATTATATAAAAATAGCTGATCGGTCTTAATTTAAAAATAATATTTTAAAAATTAGTTAACATATCCAAAATGATTCTGTTGGGCTATGACTGAAGAAAACTATTCTTTCAACACTTAAATTCCCATTTGGTAATATCAATATCTCAGAGGACTGAGATGGATTACCTTAATTATAATATATTTACACGATTCAAGGTAATAGAAAACCCAATTTTTTTACAAATAAAATTTATAGTTTATGCTAATGCTTCAATTTTCTTTTATTAATTGTCATACTTATTAGTTGATAGGTTAAAACAAGTGGAGAATGTTTTATGATTCTACATATAAATCATTCATTTCGTAACTTTCATACTGGTTTATGATAATACTTAGAGGGTATTTATTAATTTTTTTATCGAAAAAATGTATAAAATAAATAAAGTAAAAAAATTAACCTGTATACATACTGCATAACACCAAATCATATTTCCAACAGAAGTAAGAGGAATAACAATTAGAGCTGAACCTCTGTAAGCCAGAGGATCCAAGTCCAATAACTTGAATATACCAATAGGCCTGTTGATGATATGCCCACACTGTACACATACATATTTATGACAATATGAACATATATGTACATCTCATTAGCTAAACAAAGACCAGTTAAACTTTTAAAATCCTCTTTCTGAAAACCGGGATAAAGAATCATGCATGTTACTTATACATATTTAAGTGTATGTAGAATAAAAAATGTGGATAAAAATAAATAGCAACAATAAAATGAACTATACTTGTCTTCAAGTTACGTCTTAGTCAATTTTACAAAAAAGATTCATGTTCAAAGATGGAAGTAAAAAGTTTGGAAATTCTGAAATAAAAATTGATTTAGTTGAGAAAGTAAAATGAAAAAATAAAATATGTATCACAATATTTAAAAAGTTCCTTTAGTCTCCACAACAATATTCTCCAAATGTTCAAATTGTTAAATACAACACTTTATTATTCACAAGTTCACATCTTGAATGCCATTTGTCAGTAAGAAATGTATAAAACGGCTGTATTACTTCTTATACTTCTCAAGAGTAGCGAGGAGATCATCGGCTTCTTCCGAAGTCTTGACTCTCAAAAGAATCGGTACAGGAGGGGGCTTGGCTTCCGGGGTAGGAATGGTAACTAACATTACATTATTCTTTCCCATACGTTTTGTTGGAATCGAGGCAGATAGGACCATGTTTAATAATAAATTTCCAAGGTTGGTATCAGCACGTAATATCAATTGATATTTCTCACTTCCACTGATAGGTTTCAGATATAGATTTCCAACACCCCTGTCTCCAAAGTTTCCATCGTTTTTAACAAATAATTTGCATCTTGTTGTAAACACTGAATCCTCTTCCACAACAGGAGTAAAAACAACTTCAGGTGGTTTTTCATCTTCATCTTCCTCCTCAATTGGCTTGTTCTCACTTTTTTTTTCTTCTTGTGCCAAATTGCCAAATGAAAAAGGTTTTCCAGCACCAAAAGAGAAGGTACTGGCAGCTGTAGTAGTGGTAGAACTTTGCTGTCCAAAAGAGAATAACGATGGTTTAGGAACTGAAACTGGAGTCGAAGAGAAACCTTGGGAAAACATGTTATTGGGTGAATTAAATTTACTAATATCAAGTTTGTCACCACTTTTAGGTGTTTCTGAAAGAGTGCTTTTTCCTCCAAGGAATGATAGAGTTGAAGGAGGTTTGTCACTTTTCACAGTGACTTTGTCTGGTATTGATTCCATATTTTCATTTTTACTTATATTTAATCCTTGACTAGACTTTGTTGAATCAGTTTTATATTTATCAAAATCTTTTAAATATTTTTTGTAATCATCAAAAATTGGCGTTAGAATGCAATAGGGGTTCTTTTCAATGTGAGATTTGATCCATTCACAGACCCCCTGATTTAAACTTTTCAAGTTAGCACAATATTCATCACTGTGATTCACACTAGCTACATTTTTGTCCTCAATCTTCTCTATTTCTGCTTTTTTCACAACATCTTTTAGTAGTGGCGGGGACTTCACCTCGGCTGGTTTGTTTAGATCAGCTTTTCCATTCGCTACATTGGAGAGAAAACTGAAGGGTGCAGCAGAAGTAGCCGATGGTGTTTTACCAAATCCTCCAAAGTTGCTAAAAATGCCTTTCTTCGGCTGAAAATAGACAAATTGTGATAGGTTAGAAAATTTCGATTGTTTCACGCAAAAAGTTTATCGGCGTCATTTCACGTTAATAATCGAAGGTCGGCACAGAAAATGAGAACACAGAGCTGATAGCGTTGTAAAATTATTTCACGAAATAATTCATATATTTTACCTCTTCACTAGACGTTACATTAGCCCGTCTTTTGGCAGTCCTGAGAACTCTTTTTTGTAATTCTTCATTAGGTGCAACACGAAATGAGCTCATCTCTTCTGGTTCATCTACTTGATCCCAATTATCAGCATTAAGTTCAGAAGTAGCCACTCTTTTAGACATATTGAAACTGCAAGATTACACGAAACGAGTATTAGAGATGTGTCACTTGAATTCGTACATAATATGTACACTATATTATTATTTATAATGGTACTGATTACAGATTATCTGTTTGGGAATGATTGATAGTTATTTTAAATATGTTCTAGATGAGAGAGAGAGAAAAAGAAAACACAAACATTTTTATATATAAAGATGTAAACAGAAACAGATAGTAAAATTCAAATATATTATTCGAAAATTCAATTTGCTCTATTCAACAAAAATGACAAGCCGATCACCACATGCAGAGAATCACAGAATAAAGTTAATCAGCCGCAAACCGATCACATTTTGATGGCTAGTGTTGTGCACATTCTTTCGATATTAACGAATAATTAAGTACCTACCTAAAACGAATAGTACACAAATTTACATATAATTTAATAGAAATATGAGGAAATGCACGAATATTTTAATGAGCCAGTGCTATTTCATATAACGAAGGCGAATTGCATATAAATTATAAAAAAAAGTAGCCATAATTTGAGCATCATTTTAATATAAACTTGATGAATTGCGATTGGTACGATTCCATGTCACGTATAATGCAATAATAATCTATTTATAATGTAATACTTTCAATATTAATGCTAAAGTGTTAGCACAAATAACATTATCATTCTTTATGCATGAAGATTGTAATTTTTGTGACTGCATTCAATAAAACACGTGAATCAATTAAATAGTTTTTGTATTTATTATATATTAGCGGATTTCAGTTGTTAGAAAAATATTTATTTTTGAACTTTAATTATAGTTTCGTTACAGTCATGGGTATATACAAATTACAGTTTTATTTATAAAACAAATCCTATTGATAATAGAAGTGAAATTTTACATTTTATAAAAACGTCATAAATTAAAAAAATATACCGATTCTGTTATAACGGACGTTTCTATGGACATTGCAGTGAAGTTTGCGATTTAAGCGGCAGCCGCTGTTTCCTACTATATTCATTCCGTACGTAGAACATTGTCGCTAATGACATGTAGTGAAAAAAATATTGCAAATGTTTAGATGGACGTCGTATTCGAATACGATAACAAAAGAGGAAAATATTTTGTTCAGTTTATTAACTTATTATTTTTTACATGGCAGTTTAAGTTGAACAGAAATGTGTTGAGGTTTTTACAAATGTTTGTCTTCTAGTTCTTTTCATTGTTACGTATTTTTATAAATATTTTGTATGAACTGTTCGCGCTCATTAAATGTTCATGTACTGTGTTTTTGAGGTTTGTGGGTGTCGTACTATTGCAGTTTGTGTGTGTTTTTAAATAGTTATTCGCGTGTTTAAAATTGTTTAAAGTTATGGAGGTGTCAAATGAAATAAAAGAAGATATTCGAAAGACGCAGAACGACCTGAAAAATGCGATAAGGGTTCATCAGGTAAGTTTTATCTTGCTTTACAAATTTTGTCTCCGGACCTTGAGTAATTTATTTTATATTTATTAAATAACTTCCTAAAGCCCACATGAAAATAGATTCGCAATACATTTATCGTCCTTGTATATCAACTAACTTTTCTAATTCACTTACATGTCTTTTGAGTTTGTTAATAATTCGCGAAAACAGTTTTTCTTGATTATAAATGCATTAAATGCTACATGTTTAACACGTTTTATTATTTTTCAGGCATGGGTCACACGTTTGAAAGAAGATCAAAATGTACGTACATAAAATTAATTTCGAATTCTTTTAGACATAACTTCGAAAATAATTCTTACGTAGTTTTTGTTATTTTTCAGAATCCAAATATCAAAAAGAAAATAAAGGAAGCAGAAAAGGATATTGTAGCCATCGGACATACTCAGGTGAGCTAAATTATTAAAGTATTTGTGTTCTTTGTTTAATGAGAAATTTATTTTTATCCTAACTAAAACTCAAAGTTTTAATACATCGTTTAATACGCGATGTTTCTTTGTTTCACAATGAAATATTTAAAAAATCGGTTTCTTTTGTTTGTTCATTTCTTTGAAGTAATTTAGTAATTGTTTTCAAGTAAAAATTCAAGTTTTTCGAATGATGTTCATTGAAAGATTACGCAGCGAGTTCCGAGCGGAGAGGCGCGCAAAGTTGGCGTAACAAGCATTTGATGCAAGGTGGTTATTGATCTCATACCAACTTGGGGTGTGGGAGGGTGGCGGGAGGTTGTTAAGAGATTCGTCTAAAATTAGGTTTACTCGACATCTGAAAACTCGTTTGTTTTTTTTAATAATACGCATATTTGCTTCATTTTATTGCTAAACGTTTATACTTGTTATAAAAATGTTTTGGATTAATCATTCATTATTGATACGTAAATTTGCTTCGATGTGCGCTCACAAGTAAATTTTAAATTTACTTTTTGTACGTAATCAATAGATCAAGCTGTCAAATTTATGTTAATTGCATATTTTTTCAATCTCCGTTCAACTTATTTAATATTTTTAATACAATAGTCCAGTTTTGAACTATTTCGGTCTGATTTACGTAATAGCGGGAGCCGGGGTTTATTTTTTCCTTGTCGAAGTTCCCGGTAAAAGTTGTCAAGTTGGAGAAAGTAATGGAGATTGTTTATGTACGTATAAACTAATATGAGTCGCTTACGTAATCTTGATCATGCACATGTGTATTATTAGTTGTGTTTTGTATAGTATTTTGACTTATTATCGGAGGCGCATTTTTTTAAATCGATGTTTTCAAAGGTCTGCGAAGTGTATTTGAAAAAAAAAAAACATTTATCATTTCTATCGCATGAACATATAAATGTGTTTTTTTTTTAACAATAAGTTTCGGACAACATATTCCAAATCAACTAAATATTTTTTATGAACTAAAACACCTTTTTTTTCTCCACGTTTTAGTTTATTTTCTAGGCATATATCGAAGATTTTGCACCTTTATAATCAATATAAACTATATCGATCTTCCGATGATGAAGGTAAAAACCTTCTCAACACGTCGATCAAAATTAACTCAAAAGTGGAAAAACAATGTTTTCCTTCCTAAAAAAAAACGTCATTTTTGAATTTCAGTGTTAAAGCCTTAAGTTAATTTAATAACTAACTAACTAATCTTCATACCGTCTGCCGAAGGGGTTGGTAAAAATAATGGACCGCCACACTTTTCTTTCCTGACATAATTCTCTCGTTCCTCAACATTCACGCATCATTGTTTTAGGCTTGTGTTAACATATTTCTTTTATTAAATTAAATATTTGTGTAGTTTTCGGGATGAATAATATATTTTATTTATTTAATAGATTTCATTTAATAGATAAAAGTAAATACCCCGTTTTACACCTCTAAAGTCCAGAAACATAAACTTTTATAAATGGCTGCCAACTGGTTAAAAAATATCGATTTTTACTCTGTTTTGAATTCAGATTCGAAGGGCAATCACCTGTTATATCAGTTGTTTCAATATTGAAATACAGTAGTGATCGAAAATCAACATAAATTACCGTTCGATAGGTACTACTTTATCATAGCAATGTTACGTATTTCTAATTTTTGTAATAACCCACTCTAGGTGGATCTTCAAACTTTCGTATACTCGTACATCAAATTTTTAACGATTTTTCTTTGCTAATAATATAATAATTAGATTTAATGTTTAACGTATTCAAATACGTTTATGTTCAAACACACGGTGTTTAGAAACCGTGTGTTATTTTTTTTTAGTTGAAACACAATTATTATATTATAATTTATAGGCTTAGTCTAAAAATGCAATAAATTACAATTAGTTACAGTAAATGACAGCAAAGCTGATGTTTTTGTTTATACGTTGTTTGAAAATTAGGGGGTATTTTTAAATTAAGCGAAACATTCCAAAGTTTTGACTTTATGTTTTATTACGGTTCAAAAGATATTTTAACAATCATATTTTACCATTTTGTACGTTTTGATATTTAAAAAAGTATTTCCGCTTTATCGTTAAGCTTTTTAATTAATACGAATGAAAACGTCTGTTTATTATATTTCATGGGATTGACACGTTTCGCCTTGTTAAGGCATTATCAAAGGCGAAACATGTCATTCCCATAAAATATAATAAAACATCTAGAAATTCATTCGTATTCATTATTTGAAATTGAGTTTTATATCATTATTCAAGAAACAATAAATAAGTTAAACTTTTTTATGAATACAAGCGTTTTTTTCTATGATATTTATTTACACAACATGGCTTCGTTCGATGTTTTTTTTTTCATATGACTAAGCTCAGAAAGACATCTTTGACTAACCGAAAAATTTATATATGCAATTCATTTGATTGAAATATTCGCACGACACCCGTTGGGTTACTTCATTATTATTGTTATTATGCTATCTGTACCAGTGACATTTGTGGTGTATTTTTTTAGCTTCTTAAACTGCTGGAATATTGTTGCTCATCTGAATGATTATATTTGCCGAGAGAAAGAAACTGACGTACGGCAGTCCCTTACAATGCCAAGTCTATTTTTATAACTGCATCTACAATAGTTTTTATGTCGTCCGCGCAAGTTAATTGACATCGGTGTCTGATGTTAAAGTACGTCCTTATTTTCGTTCAGTTGAGAAATGGGTTTTCAGAGTTATACTCGTGTTTATAAAAAATAATATTTAGCACGCAAATATCAATGAAATATGTTTTTTTATCATTTCGTATTTATTAGTACGTACAGACCTAAGTGTAGACAAAACTATGTACATTTGGTAGAAATTAAAATGTTGATAACAGGAGAAGATGTAAACAGACTGATGTTATACTCGTATGTGCACTATAGGCATTATAAATGAAAAGGTCATTCAAAGTACTTTGAATATGAATAATTTAATAATTGTGACAAATGTGTTAAAGGAAAATTGGATTAAAAAAAGGACAAATGCGTACAAGATTTTACTTAATAGTTATAAAATATTAATTGATACGAGTACGAGTAAATATGATTTTGATATTATTGATATTACATAACATCAGTAACAACAAACCATTGCGCCGTTTCTCCAAATGGGTAGCCAGAGAGAATGGACCGCTACACTACTCTATCCTGACAAACTTGACTGGGTTCCTCCGCGTTTATACAGCGAGTCGTACATGCACGTCGTTTCTTTCGACTGCTAACACGGCTGACGTTCAAAATATAATTAATTTGACCGTGTCACATTTTCTTCGGTCTTCTTCGACTCCGTGCTCCATTCACATCGTTAACGTATATTTTCTTAAACATTATTTTTCCATTCATGCGTTCCATATGTCCAAACCAACGCAGTGATCCTTTCATAATACTTTTTTCGGCTCTACATACCTTCGTGATATCGGCATTTAAATATTTGAAATTCTGGAATACATCATTTTACACACATACGTCTAAGGGATCTTATCTCTATCGCTTTTATTCTGCTCTCATCCTTCTTTTACCAGTTTCGTGCTTCACGTCCATGAGGGTTGGAACCGAGACTTAGATGTTATATGATAACTAACTAACTAACTAACTAACTAAACATCACGCCGTCTCCCGAAGGGGTAGGCAGAAGGAATGGACTTCCACACTTTTCTTTCCTGACATATTTCTCTCGCTTCCTCAACGCTGACTCCTCACGTGGCCGACGTTCAATATTTGATTTATTTGATCGTGCCACGTTTTCCTCGGTGATATATGATAACAACAATAGAAAAACCAATGGACTGCCACACTGTTGATCCTGACACACCTCTCTTACTTCCTCCACATTCATACACGCACGTCGATTCTTCCAACTTCTAACATGGCCGACCTGTTTTTTTTTAATTATTACGATATTTGATATGTAATAACGAAATTTTTTATTATTATTTAAATTTAATTTATTTTGGTTATTCTTTGTCTCAATTTAGGAGTTTAACACTACCCCAAATCCCTTATGTTATCTATTCCTTGAAAAGTCGTCCTTATCACATTGCTTTGTTATTTTTACATTCAACAGATTACAAAACTTCATGTTTAGATAGCGGAGAGCGATAATACACATTACAATAAAGTACGTACGTCAAGAAAGTGATTTCAATACTAAATGTCAACATTAACTGCCGATCAATTTGTTTATACATTTAAATGCTTTGGTATTTAGAATACATTTAAAAATATTATTGTAACAATTTACTTCAAGCGGAGTGGCCGTATGCTTTTGAGAGTCGCGCCATCGGAATAACAATCTAATGTGAAAAAAAAATTACAATTAAAACACAGTTTTTTCCACTTGTAAAATTATTTTTTCAACTTGTGTCAATGTCCATTTGTTTTGTCTTAAAATATAGACTGTCTCTTTACTTAATCAATAGCTACAGAGCGATAAAACACCCTCAACTCAAAACTTCCATCTAATTTTGTTTTTTCAAAATTTAACTCATTGATATTTCTATTGTTATGTGTCCGGTACTCTGCCTAAGTTAACTAACACATGTTATATGTGTTTCTAGGTTCCTGCACTGATTTTTTAACAATTTTGGTTAGTTTATATCGTTCTTCCGATGATGAAGGTGTAAACCTTTGAAAAGTAAACTCAAAAGTGTAAAAAATCGTCATACTGGGATTCCACAGTGTTAACGCCTTAAGTTTATCTAAAATCTAAAACAAAATAATAATTTTATGAGATTTTTGCGGACCAGGATAAGAACATGTGACGGGTCAACGTATTTTTTTTTATAATTATCTTTAGTTTTCAGGATCGACATTTTTCATGTTAAGAAAACAACGGGCAAGAGGTATAATAGATCCACTAAAAGGCGGGCCACACTGTTTTAAACAAGCTCTCCACATCGGTCTCCACCGGCGGTTTAAAACTGTGTAGACACTTGTTTGAAACCAAAATTCGTTTGACCTTCAACAAACTTTGTGGGCGGAAGCGTGTTTAAACACGCATTCCACGTGTTGAGAGCTTGTTTTAAACCAAGTGTGGACGCTACACCAACCGCGGGCTCCACAGCTCTCCACCAAGGTCACCCCTGTGGAGAGTTTGTTTCAAACAGTGTGGCCCGCCTTTAAATTCTAATAATTCCGTATTTCGGTCTCCTTGTCATCGGTCAATTCTTCTTTGTTTTAAGATACGATAATTGTCCCGTGTGCAATAACAAAATCCCGACGTTTCCTCGGAAGGCTAGGCAGAGAATGGACCGCCATACTACTCAATCCTGACGCACCACTTTAGATTCTACCACATGCATGCGACGAGTTATACACGCACGTCGTTTGTTCAAAGTCAATCTTTACAATTTCATTAATTTGGTCATGTCATGTCTCCCTCGGTCTTTCTCGAGTCCGTACTCCATTCACACATATACTTTCTTAACTATTATTTCTTTATCTAAGCGTTCCATATGTCTAAACCATAACAGTGATCTTTTCATAATTTTCTTCATAATACTTTCTTCCGTTCTACATTCCTTACCTCGAGTACCTACGTATATATAAAATATTTGAGAGCCGCTAAAATAAACCTTGGTTCAACCAAGTTTACATTTCGTCACCTGAGAGTAAGAAGGTTCCAACTGACAAAAGTAAAAAGCTGAGAAAAATGAAGTCAAAGTTTTGTTGGTTTCGGCTGTGTATCTTGGAATAAAAGGGTTTTATTCCAATTTCCAGAGATTCTTTTACCGAGAAACGTGTAAATTTTGTCTGGCAACAGTTGGAATAATAAAGTTCCAAGTTTAAATGAATCCTTCTTCAGTGAATCGTGTGTTTTGAATGATCAGATGGAACTTGATTCTTTTCGTAACATCAAAATGACGATACTATTACATGTTTTTTTTTAATTGTACGTATAGATAAGGTTAGTAAGAATCCTTTTCACGAAAAAAAGCCAAATGTGAAATTTTGTTACTTGGAACCCTCTTACTCTCAGGTGACGATTTGTAGAGTTTATCGGAAATAATTTTCGATATCTTCAATTTAACAATGTATAAAGAAGTATTAACAATGTGTGTAATAAACATTTATTCGAATTAATATTTTTGTTTTTTTATTTTTGAACAGTGATATTACAAATATATACATAATTTAAATATTACACTTTTGATTATTGGCTTAGTGCATAATGGGGTCATATAATGAATACCTACGAATAAAATGGTTATTACGACCTAGAAATTAAACGCGGATATTTCTCTTCGTGACCTACTTTGCGTATTGTACTTTCATTGCCGCGCTGCACTCGCTTTAGATCATTTCTAGGGAATGGCGATCTCTTGTTTAAAC
This sequence comes from Lepidostoma basale, assembly GCA_022606425.2. Classification (NCBI taxonomy): domain Eukaryota; kingdom Metazoa; phylum Arthropoda; class Insecta; order Trichoptera; family Lepidostomatidae; genus Lepidostoma; species Lepidostoma basale. The sequence goes on along the minus strand of JAHDVF020000814.1, from coordinate 6,638,078 downwards.
GGAAGAAAGTTAATTATCACTTTTACTTTTTGTCTTTGGCATCTATTATAATATTGTTTTATCTGAACAAGGTCGTGCCCATTGCGCAACTTCTCCAACAGGTGGATGTCGCACTGATGGTTCCGTGTAGTGAATTATACTCGTATATCCCGCCAGTACTTGATGGCCGTCGATATATTGGGGTCACAAGAAAATGAAATACGTTTGAAAATGATAATTTTTGTCACGATCATGGGTAATATAAATATTAACCTGTAGATTTTACTTTATTTGGACATCGACATGAGCGATTAATCTCTATTTCTTTTTGTTTTAACGCCTTCTAAACGTGAATTTAAAAGGGTGTTTGACGAATATAAGATTGTTTCTGAATATTGTGTTTAATCATGAATGAATATCATTTTACTTAACTACTTTTCGTTTTTAAATAAATAGTTTCGTATTAATGAAAACGTCTGTTTTATAGAAGTTTTATTATATTTATTGAGAGTGACATGTTTAGCTTTGCTAATGCATTATTAAATGTGATTTGATAATGCACAAACGAGGCGAAATATATATCTCCCATAACTTCTAGAAAACTAACGTTTTCATCGATATTACATATTTAATATGGGGTACACCACATTAAATTGTACACTATTGTACTTATTAACTAACTGACCATCACGCCGTGTCCCCGGAGGGGTAGGCAGAGAGGGTGGACCGCCACACGACTCTGTCCTGACATACTGCTCCAGATTCCCCTACATTCATACATCGTAACACGCACGCTCGTCAATTTTTCTGACTACGAATGTAGCAGCTTTAATAATTGATTAGTGTTTTCACGCCATGTGACAACAAGAAATAATAAATGAATGGTTTGCTGTGTATATTTGATTTAATAACAAATTATTTCTTCTTCTTCTTCTTCTTCTTTTGATAGATCTGACGATCTGTGACACAGAAATCTTATCTCGTCGGATGATGAGAATCGGAAATTATTTCGATGACAATAATAATAATACTAACTTTTAAAGCGCCGTTTTTGTGATGTAATCACCTCAAGGGCGCAGACGTGTTTTAAATCTAACTAACTAACCATCACGTAGTCTCTCCGAAGGGGTAGGCAGAAATAATGGACTGCCACACTTTAACCGATGCGGCACTCCATCCTTCTCTTTTCGCCACCGCGGGAGACGCGGTGTGATGGGTTGCGAACCTCATCGCCACTAATAGGCATCGATCGTCCAACTTCCACAAAATAAATAATATATAATATAATGATATAAAATAAAACAACAAAATAAAAATGACACAACTAATAAGTTATTTTTTATGGTGCACGTGTCAGCTGGACGATTCGGACTTGTGTGTTTATTTAATTTAAAAATCTAAATATCTAAATATGATCTCTGCATCTGATGTTCGCATTATATTAATTTATCTTACGATGAAAAAAACAAACGAATCGTTATTGATCCAAAATTGTATCCGAGTCCTTGACCAATCAATAGTTGTGTTTTTGCATTGCACTACTGAAATACTCGTATGTCGCTACCTGTTGAGCTCGCCGTCAGCGCCATGTTCCGTGTCTCGGCGCACGACTACCGAGAGAGGCGCGCTGCCTGGCGGCGAGAGTTATCGGTTAACTTCGATTACAATACCTTTAACCGCCGATTAAACGTTCGTAATGAATTCGGTACCTGTTTGGCTCCCAACTGCTTTTTTATGAATTTTACAGAAGAGCAAAAATAAGATTTTTACATTATTTTGATTATCAATAATTGAAATATTATAAATAATAAAAATATTATAACATAAAAAGTACCGACCTCTACCAAACCCATAATTTCTGCAAACAAGCTCAAATTTATACTATTTGTAACCCTACCACAGTTAGTCGTTTTCATATTGCTCATATTTAGCACATTTATTTATTAATTCTTCCTTCTTTAATGATCTACATATTCTTAACATTAATATCGTCTTAACTTGTCTTAAAGCCGTGCCACACTGTTTTAAACAAGCTCTCCACATCGGTCTCCACCGACGGTTTTAAAATAAAAAGTCCACAGAAAACTAAGTAACTCCATCTCGCTCGGACACTTTTAGTTTAAAGTATCCGAGCGAGATGGAGTTACTTAGTTTTCTGTGGACTTTTTATTTCAAAACCGCCGGTGGAGACCGATGTGGAGAGCTTGTTTAAAACAGTGTGGCACGGCTTTTAGGTTGAATTTTTACTGTTACTGTATTAAAATGTAATGGCATTAATTCCGTCAATATCAAAACAAATAAATATGAATAAAAATGTGTTTTCTAGAAGTTTTGGATAATTTATGGGAGTGGCATGATTTCCTTTGATAAAATAACATTTGATAATGCTCTAGTAAGCATGTCACTTCTGTAAAATATAATAAAACTTCTTGATAACCGACGTTTTCGTGAATATCAAATATTTAATATGGAGTTTTACATCATTGTTCAATAAATAATAGATAATTTCAAATTGAACACCTAATTAATCTGTTATAATATATGATAATATTATTTATTGCGATATAGATTTATTACAAAATTGAGGCATTGATACGTAAATATAATTAATTCGTTGGTACTTTTGGACTAGTAGATTATTTAGGTATTTCGATTGTCTAATTGGTTCCATTTTTAAAATCGTTCCATCACTAAACCGCGCAATGCACAGCACAAGTTTCCCTTTCTTCGAAACTGTGTCAATGTGAGATAAAGTGATTTTCGCACGTAGCGGCTGAACGTGCCTCGTCTCGCGGCGGACTACTTCTGGCATTCACCGGTTGCTCGAAATCACGCAATGTCGATGAAATTTCCCTCACTAGACCCAGAACGTTATAATTTCGCACATTTGTATTTTGATATGCATCTTGCATCGCCCATCCAGCCAGGGTAAAAGTGATAATGAATTCCTTAGAAAGTGAAGTTGGCGATTGTGAATAATTTGTTAGTCATTCTTAATATCTTACTAAACTTGAAATGTTACTGCATTAGCTTGATGCCATTTTTATTGTGTTATTATGTCATATGGCGTTTTTTTTAATATCTAATATTTATGGCTTCTTTCGCGAAGTTTTTATTTTATTTTATTGGTACACAAACAAAGCGTTTATGATAATAATAAGTAAAAAATATGCAAGTTATTGTAAATTGGACACTTCAATTAGAAGTGTACACCAAATTCACAATACACCACTATTTAGTATGATCCATTGCCATCGGGTAAAATATGATAATGGAAAAAAAAGTAGACAAATTCAATTCAAGGATCTGACTTACCTGTTTAAGAATTATATATATTTTTTATATTAAATTGATTATATTTATTAAACAAATGATAATGTAATAAAAATCACAAGACCGGTTTTGGTTAACATTATAATAAGTACTATATACTTATATTGAGTTTATTCGGTAACATTTAATCTATATTATTTTTAATCATTGATATTCGAAATATCAAAAAATATAAAAAGTTTTATTTATTGTTTCTTGGACAATGATCTAAAACTCCATATTAAATAATTGATACGAATGAAAACGTCAGTTTTCTAGAAGTTTTATTATATTTTTTTATGGGAATGATATGTTTCGCCCTTCTAAGGCATTATTAAATGTTTTTCACCCTTCTAAGACATTTGATAATGCCTTAGAAGGGCGAAACATGTCATTCCCATAAAAAATATAATAAAACCGACGTTTTCATTCGTATTAATCATAAAAAGTGTTTTTATTACATTTTAATGATGATGAAAGTAAAACTCGTCTGTGGGTAACTATTACCTTTTTTATTTATTAAAAAATGCGTTGTTATGTTTTGTCACCATATTGATTTCATTCTTCTTCTTCCGGTGTCATGTCAGGTCTCCACGACGTTGACTATCATTCGATAGTAGGCGTCTCTGTCTGGCAGCTCGAAACAGCTCCTCAACGCTCCTCAAACCAATAAGTCCCCTTTATTATGAAGCTAATAGATTTGCCTTCTGCCAACAAAACAACCCGTTGATTTCATTAGTATATCAAAATTCCAAACAAATAAATAAAATTACAATTTTTCCTACATAAAAATCTCGTTATTCAAAAAACATTTTGTTGTATTATTTGAATTGGTTTAATGAAGCCGGTCCTGAATACGATTGCGTATTGCTATGTTTGGTCTTTATTATTCACTCCGCCCACCGCAAGTTCTCAATAAAATTATTTATAGCTCAAAATATAATATACTGGAAATGTGCGAATGGAAGTTAATAATAGAAGTCGTTGACAATAAATTAACAAAATGTCATTGACTAAAATAACAATAATTTCTTGTTGTACTCTATTCAGGAATTAATTATTTTCGTAGAGGGTTTTACTTTCCGTGTAGATTTGTGATTCTGTCTGAGAATTTGTTTTCCGTGCGGAATGGATCTTGGTTTTCTAAAGTAAATCGAAATATTTTCAGGTTTCCGCCGGCGCGGCAAGTTGAACGACACAAATGACCATTCAACCAATGATCCGAAGAGATTTTACTTGTTGATTATTTTTTCCAGCAAAGTGATCCTTCCAATCATTTAACTAGACTGGTGGTCGGCAAACCATGGCTCGTGAACCAAACGCGGCTCTTCCGCGAAGGACATGATTAAAATACAATTATTTTTATGTTTTAATAAAATTTGAATACAAAATTCAATCAGTCTTATTGGCGAGAACATGGAAGTATCTGAATTTGTAAACAATAACAAGTATACCTGATTTTGTCAAACACTCCGAGGAAATGTATGGTCATATTCTTAGGATATTATATATCGGTCTCTTCCATTTTTCTCCAATCGTTCCTGTTTTGTCACTTCCGCATCCAGGTCTTCCCAGCATTTCGGTCAATGTCATCAGTCCATCTTTAAGTGGGCTCCCAACACTCCTGTTTCTTGTTCAAGACCTCCATTGGAGTATTTTTTTTTACGTATACAACAGGTCGCTTAAACCCAATTACTGTATACAATTAGTTTTTAAGCTGATGTAATGATTCTCGTGACGTGTAATAGGTAGCTAATTTATCGCCATTTTATTGTCACGAGAATTCTACACCAGAGCAAAGACAGTGTGACAATCACACTGCCATCGCCGGGAATCGAACCCGGAACCTTCGGTATGACAGTCAGAGCTCTTACTACTCTGCCACGAAAGTCGTCTGTATTCTGGGTACCCATCTGGTACTGCCCTTTCTGGCTATATGTTCAGCCAATTGCCACTTTATTTTAGTTGTACAGCGTACGATCCACGATGTCGGCAAGTTTGGTTCAAGACTCACGCTGAGAATTTGCTTCTCCATAAATCGTTGTCTGTATTTTAATCTACGGACCCATAAGGGAAGTTGTAGGGTAGTTGTATTTAATCTGTATATTGTGAGTCTAGCTTTAATGTTAATCAAATAAACGGGGATCTTGTAAAGATATTTGAATCTTAAAAATAATTTAAATGGTTGTAATGCTATTTGGCTATTTTAACTCTTAGACATCTAAGCAAAAGTTACTCTATCTGTCATCGCTACGCGGCATATTTTCGTCGACGCATTTGGAATAACTTGTCATCTTTAGAACGATATTTTCTTACAAATCAAATTATAGCAATATTTGATTATATCAGTATCCTCCTCAAACATTTAAGAATCAATAAATACACTCTTGAGATCCTGATGCGGATGACTTATCAATCTGACTAAAGTCGGTCGTAGCGGCCAAAGAGTAACTAATGAGTTGGCCGACCACTGAACTAGACGAAACTTTCGGTGGTATTAGGGGCGATTTCTAGACAAAATAAACAAGTAAACTTTTAGTTGCAAACTTTAATAATTCAATCATAGACTTCCTCATCATTTTGATATTGAATGAATAGCTTTAACAAGAAAATATACTCGTTTTTTTTATTACATAATAATTTTAAATTATTTTATCAATATTATTGTATTTATAATAAAATGAAAAAACAAAACTTTATTATATAAAAATTCCGAAAATAATATTGATTCAGTTCAATTCAATTAGTAAAAGAGTATTTTCATACCATTTTCCACACAATGCTCTTTTTAGGTCAATTGGAAATGCCAGAAAAATAAATTGTTTGTTTAAACTTATTATTACGAGAAATCTGAACCAGACTTTGTTTTAAAATACTGTGCAAGTTTTTATATGGCTTACTTTGAAATTTATAATTGAAAAAGTTTACACCGAGCTTAAATATGACCACCTTTGAAACATAACAATATAAATGAAATGTACAAGGGTTTGTGCATAAACATATTGCTAACCAATTATTTAAAAATGCTACATAATAAATTTATAGGTCCATTGAAAATAAAATTGTAAAAAATCTTTTTAAAATGTATATTTAGTTAAAAATGTTAAAATCCACTGATGTTTGTGTCTTTGTCTGGTTTCGGCAGCTCGCTGCCATCTTCTGGTCTTCATACCGTCAGTGGATTCTAACTAAATATGCATTTAAAAAAGATTTTTTACAATTAAATTTTCATTAATTACTAATAATATAATTTAAAATGATTTTGTAATATTTTTGTGGTCTAATTATTATATTTCTTTATTTTTACAGAAAAAAGTAATTGATCGTCTAAGGCAGGAGCTGGAGCTGTATCAACAAAGACTAAAGGCTCGGAACAAGCAAATCAACTCGGAGTATGACCACCGCCATATCGCTCAGCAGTTGCGGGATTACCAGCAACAGAATCGGACCAGGAAAAAATCTGTCTCTTTACTGAAGCCATCTGTCCTTAACGAAATAAATGTCAAAACAGACAACACTGTCAATGGTATATCAAAAGTTGACGATGATTCCGATGAACCTATGATCGTTGAACCTGAACAGACTAACGGTGTGAAGGTCAAAGAAATTAAGGATTTGGATGATGACGAGTTTATTAGAGCTACTGAGAATTTTTCTCTCAAGGACCCTGCTGCCCACAATACTCTATCATGCCCCACGATACAGGATCGCAGAGCGCATTTAGCTAAAACTCTAAATAAAGCCAAGCAAAGGATATGGTAATTTACACTTGTTGCTATGTTCATTTATAAAATTTTAAGAATTCTTATTGCAGTGCAATTAGGGAAATTGTGAAATATTTTGATACCATAACCTTTTAACACTTTGATCACCACGGCGGCCAAAAAAGTATGGTTATATAACTCATTTAAACGTGAATATATTTTATTTCTTTTAGTTATTCAGATAACTGAACTATTGAAAATTAATTAAATGGAACTTTTAAGGCAATCATTTTGTACAGTTCACAGTTTTTGAATACTTCCTGCATATAAAAATTGACAAAAATTATTTAAGTAAACGGAAATTTTGCTTATTTTGCATAGACTGTTATTTACTCATTTACACATGTACATATGTGCTATTTTTTGAAAAAAAAATTGTTCACACATTATTAGTCTAGCAGTAACCTTCAGATTAAAAGGAAGTTACGGGCTTCTGCATATATAAAATACATAATGCATGCCTCTGTAATTGTTAATAAGTATGAATTGCAATATAAATCCAATATTATATCTAGAATATAAAACCTTTGATGTTTGATATGAAGGTTTTATACAGTTTATTTTATTAAACACGCACTACTAATTATTTATGAATAGTGTGTATGGTAGATGGCTACATATGCCAAGTTATATTTTATCAAGTTTGACCCCTTTTCTCTTTGAAATAACTTCCTTATACCTTTTATCTCATTCATAACTTATAAAGGTGTGTATTATAGTTTAAATAAAAAACTTGTATTTTTTTTCCAGTCAACCTGTTCCAGATTTGATTCCTGTGAAACGTTCTCCATCTCCTAAGAGTTCTTCTCCCTCTCCTACCCCCTCACCGCCACCCTCTCTGCCACCCCCAGGGGAGGAACTCTCTCAGGAGACATTCCTCCGGTGTCTGGGCCTCATCACACCCAAGCAGCGTCTCCTCCTTGAAAAGAAGCGCAGTGAAAGGAAGAAGAGGTCCACCACAAGCACAAATAAGAATGATTATATTTATGGCAATTTCGATATGCAAGCGGTATGTATTATCCTCTGTTTTTTAATAATGCTTTTAACCTATTTACCTATTATGGATTAATGTAGAGCTTTGAATTATTATTATTATATTATATTTTAATTAACATCTGGTTAATTCATTGATTAATTGACAGCATAACAAGAATAATAATGATTATTTAAAAAAAAATCATTAAAGTTATGTTGCTAAGACATTGCAAAATAAAAAATACTTGAACTGTCAAGAAATAAATAAATACGTTTCAAATTATAATAATTTTCTCAAACAAAGTTTTTAATAACTACTTCCACTTTTCTCTTTATTTTGACATCGACCAGTTTCACCAGACTTGGTAGCATCGACAGACTTATTCATTATTAAAAAAAGCATCATTTTATTTCATTATTATTTAAAATGAACATTTCAGTAAAACATTAGATTATCTTAAATTACGTGTTTAATTTAATTTTTTATATTATTGTAGGTATGGTAAATTAATTTATGTTTTATTTTTACTATTTATAGAAAAAACGCAAGTTGAACTTTCCATACCTGCAGCAGAACATTGCGCCTCCCACGACACGCTCGCAACAGCGCTTGAGGCGGCAGCAGCGCGCCTCCCCTCCCACACCCACTAGCACCTCCCCGCCTGACTCGCCACCCCCTATCCCCGGTCCCACGCACCCCTTCCTTTCCCTGCCCAGCGGAACCACCATAGTGCCAGTCATCTCCCCTGATCCGATGCCTTGCTGCGTTTGTAACCAGAATGGTAAGCAAAGCAATACTTGACCATTCCCTCTGATTGAAGCCAACATTTTAATTTTCAAGTTTGATAATTCTAAAAGTACAGTGTTTTTCATTAGGAATTCTCGAAGCTTGTTAGGTTATAGCGACCATGTTGTTAAAGCAACATCTGTAAAATTTGTTATGAATTGTTCAGTAGTGTATGGCAAATCACCATGGAAATTCATAGCCTTGAACAATTTTATAACCTAACCATACAATTTTATTTTCATAATCAGTGCTCTGTATAAGCCCAAAGTTCATCTTTAGCAAAGAGGAGTCTGGAGGCCCATTATTGGATGAATGAATGTGTGAACAACCTAATGATCAGATTTGGAACGATACTAATCCACACAAGATGCCTTAAACATTTTCCTGTTTGTAATGTCTTTTGAGTTAATAAACTGATTTGATTTGATTTGAAAGATACACCACCACCAAATTCATAATGAGAAAGTCACTGTTTGGTGCGAATTTTGATGTGGCGGAATCATCGGTTCATACTTCTTCCAAAACGAAACGGGCATTGCCACAACCGTCAACGGCGAGCGCTACAAATCTATGATAAGCAAAATCTTGTGGCTTAAACTGGATGATATGGATACCGAAAACATATGGTTCTAACAGGAAGGCGCTACGTAGCACACAGCGCACGCCACAATGGAAATTCTACTCGAGCAATTAAAAATGGAGCGTACCTATTGAAAGACCCTGTACGTTTTCTTTGGAGGGTATAGCTGTTTTTTGTTTGTGTAGCATGATATCTGTTGGGTTATGATAGATACTGTTAGTGGCAAATAAACCTATTATTTGTATCATTATAGTTTTTTTAATACATGAAATTTTCAATGTACGCACTCGAATTAACTTGAGGGGCTATGAACGGTGAAAAAGAGTTAATTTGAACAACCTTGTATTTTACATTGAATGTCTTTAATGCACAACTTGAAGACGAGCAATGACAAAAATATTCAGACAGAAGCGTGTTAATTTATTTATTTATTGTTGGTCCACAAACAAAGAATCTAATGTACAATAGTAATAAGTAATAAAAATATATATTAAATCAGATTAGATGCCTCAATTGGATGTGCACACCAAGTTCATAACACTAGTTTGTTTATTATTGTGCGAGTATTTTTTTTAATCTTAAAAATGCCAACACTTTGTTTTTTGAAAATATACAGCGCTTAAGAAGTTAATAAAAATAAGCTTTTAACTTCACTTATATAGTTTTTATTTATTTATTTATTTTTTATTATTTTTTTTTTACGTATACAACAGGTCGCTTGAACCCAATTACAGCATACAATTTGTTTTTTAAGCTGATATATTGATTCTCGTGACATGTGACAGGTAGCCAATCTATCGCCTTTTTATTGTCACGAAAATTCTATGCCAGACCAAAGACAGTGTGACAATCACACTGCCATCACCGGGAATCGAACCCAGAACCTTCGGAATGGGAATCAGAGCTCTTACCACTCTGACACGAAGGTCGTCTTTTTACATTCTCTGTGGTATATTTGTATCTTTTTGTTTGTTACCAGTTCTGGAATGTTATGTAATAATAATTATTATTTCAGATGTACCATCATTGTTGCGCCACTGCCGAGGCTGTAGTAGCTACTTTCATTGGAGCTGCTGCTCACGGTCCACCTCTCCCCCCGGCCCTCGTCGCTCTGCTCCTTGCTGTCCTCAGTGCGGCGACGTGGTCCGGGAGCCCCGAGCCACATCCATGACAGTCATCGGTTATGCTAACAAGCCATCCGAAGCTGTAATTAAAGGTATGAATATGATAAATTGAATATTGTAGCTTATTTTTAACTCTTTGGTTGCCGGCACCTGCCAAAATAGCTACAATTTTATAGAAAGTAATTGAAAAGTATAATTTACAAACTGTCTGTAAAATAAATCTTGTGATTTATCAAAATTCAAACAAATCTGTTTACTTCATTGTCATAGGTGGAGGTGGTCATATGTTTCTGGGCCGAGGCCTAAGAATATATGGACAACTGCACCTCTTGAGCGACACAAAATCTTACTACTGTAGTTTTGTAGGCACGGTATAAAAAAGTGCACAGCCAGCAGCCACCGTTTTTAAACCCACCGTAAAATTTGTAAGCCGTGCCATTAATTTACCTTTATCTCGGCGTAAAAAAAATATTCCTTGCTAAGTCCCGACAATACGAGGAATGTAATAGGTTGATGCAAAAGTTTTGAAGTTTTTTGTATGAGCGCAGCAAAAAAAGAAAATTCTCGGGACTGACAAATAACTTCTTTTAAAATGATCCTATTGGGCCGGGGTGCAGTGAAGAGCCCTTATATTTTTTCAAAATGTCGGTTGACAAAGTGGATTTACATTATTGTTTACTGTATAAATTCCGTAAAGACAATACTGCGGCTGTGGCAACCAAAAACATTTGCGATGTGTATGGAATAGATGTCATCAAAGTTTGACTGACAAAATGGTTTGCAAAATTCCGATGTGGGGATTTTTCATTAATAAACCACGTAATAACACTAAATAAGTAAATAAACGAAGGCTCATTAAAATGAATTGGGATATCATTAAGCAACCACCATATTTTCCAGATCTGGCTCCTTCTGATTATCATTTATTCAGATCACTACAATTTTTTTTTATACAATAGAGCAGCTAAAAACATCTCTTGATACATTTTTCTCATCAAAGTCAACGGAATTTTTCTCCAATGGTGTCAATAAGTTAATAGAAAGGTGGTAGAAGGTTATAAGAACCGATGGAAATTATATAATTAATTAAATAAATAATAATGATGTGGCCATGAAGTTTGCAACCCATTACACCGCGTCTCTCTTGGAGGCGAAAAGAGAAAGATGGAATGCCGCATCGGTTAAAGTGTGGCATTCCATTCTTTCTGCCTACCCTTTCGGCGAGACGGCATGATGGATAGTTTTATAATAATGAAAATTATTTTATTTTATTATAAAAAGAGGGTAAAATTTTTGCATCAACCAATATAATAAATCTATGTGATTTAAACAAAATTGATAGACCTCGGACCCTCAGTGGCTGGCTGTTCACTGTTATATTTTACACCGTGCCCATTAACTACAAAAGAACAACACTTTTCTTTTACATTTAATGAAATCTTTTAATTGTAAAAATGCTTTTTTATTTAAAATATATACAAATGTAGCACTGACTCATTCCCTCACACTCTATCTAAAACGTATATGATTCTTTTATAAATCATGGCTTACGATCCGTCGGATCTGGGATTTCTCGCTAATGTAACGATAGCCGATATATTGGATTTCGGCAACCAAAGGGTTCATTTTTACCTAAATCTAATCATGTTATCAAGACTTAGTTGTCATTGTTACGAGTGACTAGATACCGATTTTCATAAAACAGAACAGTAATTTGAAAAATCAAACATGTATGTATCCTATATTTATATTCGTTTGATTTTTCATTTTGCTATGTCATGATATGTCATGATAAAGTGTCTTTCCGTGGCTAGTAAGAAGAGAGGGAGAGAATGACCCCCCAAACTGTGGCACGAAGGCCCTAGACCTCAAGGAGGTAGATGCCTACCAATGAAATACCTGGCTCCAAGTGATACAAAGTCAACCCCAAGACTTGAAGAAGAAAAAAATAATATTTTTTAATGAAGGTTAAAAAAGTCCACTGTTATTCATAGTTATTTAGCTACTAATTGCAACCCGTGAAGTGTTCACGGAAGTAAAGATTTTCTACTCTTTAAATACTTGGTTCACGGTACAATCATGTGATTGAATAATTGTTCTTTTCAATTTATATTTTTATATATAAATTATTTTAACCTTTTGTCATTATGAATGAATTTTATTTGCAGAAAAACTTTCAGAAAAGAAATTGCTTCAAGAGCGCAACCAGCATTTACGGTCCGAGTTGAAGAAACTGGACATGCGAGCGGAAACCTTGAAGGATAACATTGAAGCCAAGAATGTGGTGAAAACAAAATTACTCTCGGAACAAATCGAGATTCAGAAGAATTTACAGAAACTTCTCGAGTTTGTTGAGAAATTTAAGGAAACACCTTTTGAGGTTCGTCGCATTATCAAAGAGGATTCAAAGAGCAGCGATTCTAACTAAATTTTAATTATTTTATTTCGTTCATCTTATTTTAATTACTTTCTAACACAGATATATACATATTTTAGCATGCAGAATTTTGGTATTTACATTAAAGAAGCTAATTGTACATCATTCAAATATTTTTAACACAAGCTTCATTAGTTCTTTTTTTTAATTAAAGCAATGTGAACTTTGTCTTCTTCATAATTCACATCGGAATCTCATAAATAAGTTTTTTTACCTCCTGATTATAGCAACTTATTTGTTGTACTTAACATTTTGTTAGATAATGTAACAAATACAGAATAGAAAGGTTCCTCACAAAAATGCTCACTACTTTTAAGTCATTGTATTTTCGTATCAACATTTTACTAATCATTTCATTGTTTAAATAATATTATTTACTTTGGCGCTACCTCATTACAAATTTACCAGATAATAAAAAAAGTCACATTTAAATATATCACCATATTTTTCTGATGTAAATTTACACATATGTATATTATTCAGGTGTGCAGTTAAAAAAAATACAAAAAAAATAGTTAATTAGGAGAGTATCTATGTAATTTATTTGTTATTTTATCTGCATACCACAAGCAAATTATGTATTTCAAATACTGTGTGTATTTATTACAATACTTAAAATTGACTGATTCTAAACGAAATATAAATAAATATTTGATATTTAATTAATGTTTAATCATAATTAGGTAGACTCGCATGTACAAAAGTAAATGGCACAAAACCCCATTTTTCAGTTTACTTGTTAGTTTTTTATTCAACTACAGAAGAACCCTCTCGTCCGCCCTTGCCTGATCCTCCACTCCGGTTGATCTGACTGTCCTCGAGCCGAAGTTGTCCCGACTCGTCTATGTATAAGTATTATTGTATTGCTCTTCTGTGTGGTTTATTGGAATATTTTTAATGTAGAGAACAATAATAGTCATTTTTGAGCTCAGAGTTTTACTGTAAAATCACACTGCCAATCCCAAAGGTGACGGATTAGAGAGGTTCTACTGTATAATCAAAAGAATGTGATCCCAAAATGAACTGAAAAATAGTTTCGATTCTGGGGATTAATGAATTAGGTTCTTAATCTCTCTCCCTTTTCTCCCCAATTCGTTCTTTTTAATCGCCAATTATAATTGTTGATCACATATATTTTTAATTAATGAAATCATTGTAATTATGCTGCCTAATAGAATTAGGTTTATCAAATCTTTGATTTTGTTTTATTTTTACTACTGTAATCAATTGCCAACTGGTTGGCGATATTGCCCATGTTGGGAATCACCGGATTAAATCGATGAAAAATAGAAACATATCAGTATCAAAAATATTTATTCTAAATTATGAGGCTTGGCTTACATTCATTTTTTACTTGTACATTGATGAAATTAATATATGTAAAACATATTTATATGATATTGTAGAATTTAATTTGCAGAGGTTGAGTTAATTTATCATAATTTCCGGGTTGTTTTTTTTCTTCTTACTATTATTTAAATATTAATATAGAGATATATAAATGTCGTGACTAATTTATCTCTTAGAAAGCTAAAATTGAATTAATTTGTCCATATGCTCTTGTCAATTTCTGTAAAATCACACCAGTCTTTTTGTAATTTTGATTGGCTCTGTAGGTTTCTGAATTTTAATATTGTATTTGTATATCTTAATGTGACAATTGTGGGGGTTAAAAACAAAAATGCTACTTTCCAAAGGTTAACTTATTGATAACTTGAAGGCTTGATTGATATTAACTCTTCTTTGCAATGATTTATTTCCATTTTTTTATGATCACACACAATTACAATTATTTTACCAAGTTTGGCTGTTTGCGTGATTTTTTAAAGAAAAAATATTGAAATTCTATTTCCATTATTTATATGAATGTCAGCTGACTGATGTTTCCACCTAGGAATTATGAAATTTAAACTTATTTATTCAATTGTAAAAAAAATGTGAAAATTGTTATATTTGATAGTAATGTGACTATGTATCATTATATTTAAAGTTTTCTCTTTTTATTCTTGTTGATGTTTTGATTGAGATCTTGTGGTTTCAAAGTTTTGCTTTTATAAATATGATCTAAGACTGCTTAACTCTGAATTTTTTAATAAACAATCATTCATACACTTTAGCATGCAATACAGGGACTGCCGTAATCAGCTTATTGAACACAGAAAAAATAACATTGTTATTTTTCTTGAAAACAATAATTCTTACTCTCCATTTATAGAATATTTAAATAATGATTATTTTGAATATTTTTTCAGGAGGGTATCTTATGTTGAATGCTTTTACTGAAGGGGAGATTGTTATTTTTTCTAATTAACATGAAATTTTTAGCGAAATATTGTATTTTTTATACTAATAAATCGTCTTTACTTTCCTTTTGGTTTTTCCAAATTAATTGTTATTATAAATTTTTACTTTTTTTTTGTTGCTGCAATTTTCGTATTATTTCATTTACAGTTTTACATATGGAACAAAGATAAATATTAATTATGCATAAAATGATATTCTCTAATAATTAATACGAATGAAAACATCAGTTTTCTAGAGGTTTTATTATATTTTATGGGAATGACATGTTTCGCCCTTCTAAGGCATCATCAAATGTCCGAAGGTATTATCAAATGTTCCTTAGAAGGGCGAAACATGTCATTTCCATAAATTATAATAAAAGTTCTAGAAAACTGAAGTTTTCATTCATATTAATTATTTAATATGGAGTTTTACATCATTTTTCAAGAAACAATAAATATTCTCCAATATTTTTGTCTTTGCATGATGACATTAAATATATTAACTTGTTTTTAATCCTGTTTTAAGTGAAAGGTTTTTTTCGCTGTAATATTTTTTTGAAATTCTTTTTTTTTTATAAACGGAACATTATTATTATAGAGTTTTTATTTGAGTTTCAAGACAACCTTTCAGGTTGCAATATTCAATAATATGTATACTTCTTGATGTTACATCCCGGTGTGGAATTTGGCCTCCTCCACAACAGTCCTCCAAAGGTCTCCATTCTCCAGGTCTTTCGGTTTCTTCCAATCGTTGATCCTTGTGTTTTTGCTAAGGTTAGCTTCATTGGGGCTTCCGATTTACGAGTTTTTATATAATATCTGTATTATATACAAAAAAAAATTGACAAAATTAGCCAGTAACATCTAAAACTCTTTTAACCCAGAATACTTTAAAACACATCCGCTTTTATATACATTTTTCATAATATTGCATTGTGAACACAATTATTATATTTAAATAAAAAGATTAATTTATAATTTTTCTTAAATAACATGAAATGTTTTTTTTTTCTTTCGTTAATATATTTTTGTTTCATTGTTTTTTAACATCATAGTTTGCCTAATCAAATGTTCTAAATGAAGTTTTTGGCTTTTGTATTTCATTTTGAAAATACTTTTTAAAAGTACTATTTAAAAAATACATATATTGACTAATGGTAGATAAATTTGTTGTTAGTATGTATTTTTGTAATAGCATTGTGTCACCTAGAAAAATATCTATTTAAAAAAAAATAAGGTTTAATAAATTTCAGTGCCAAAGTTTGCAATTGTTTTGAACAGAATGTGAAAACATTGTTACTATTTTTAAAATTATTTTGTGAATGGTTATGACCTCTCTCAATGCGCCCAATAACATCTTTGTAATTATAATTAGGTATTCTCTCTATTTTGTGAACTATTTTCTTTATTCCACAAAGATCTTTTTTATTTCTTGTTTTAAAGCTATCAATTTTATAGTGTGCAGTATCTATGCTATTTAAGTCACACATAAGTTTAAATAACTAAATTATCAAATGTAAAATCATTACTGAAAATACCAAAAATTATTTCACTTTTATTTATTTTATAAATAATCACTTTGCGTACAAAATATGTGCATGAAATTAAACATTTTAGATGAATTTTTAACATTAATGTTACCTATCAAATTGTAAATATTTAATGGAATCTAATCAAGAGGTCCCATATACACATTATTTTTAAACAAATTAATCAGTATTCCCAACAAGTATCTATTACTTGCTAGAAAAAATGATTTGTTTGTTGAAGACAATGAAGACTTCATAGAGGCTGCAACTATGTATTGAATAATGATTTTTCCTTGTGCAATTGCTCTCTTGACTTATATAATATGAAAAATATTTTCTGTTTAAAGTAGTCAATTATATACTGTATAGTATTATAACATTTATAACTTTTTGATTAACTTTTTATATTAAAGAAACGGGATTTTTTTGGCAATGTTAATTTCAACAATTATTTGTTAACATCAGATATAACGAGGTGTGGCAATTAAATTCCGAGAATTTGTAAATAAAACAGGCAAATAAAGTTAGCAACCAAATTTTTTTAACGGCCTTCACAGTTGTCCCCTCCTAACTCAGAACAACGTTTTCAACATTTCTCCCATGATTGGAAGCAGCCTTGATAGTAATTTAAAGTTAAGCCTTTCAAGACGACGGTTGCAGTCTCCTGAACGGCCTCTACACTGCCATGATGGGTTCCTTTGAGGTGACTCTTCATTTTAGGGAACAAGATAAAGTCACAGGGCACCAAGTCAGGACTGTAGGGTAAATGCGGGGTAACGTTGGGATACTTTTTTTCGCCAAATATTCCCTCAAAATCAAGGAGGAATGAGTCGGCGCGTTATCATGGTGCAATTTCAGGTCGTTTATGGAAAACACGCTGTCGCAGCCGCTCCGAGACTTCAACATAGAACTTTCCAGTCACTGTCTGGCCCTCAGGAACGTATTCACGGTGAATAATGCCATGAATATCAAAGAAAGTGATCAGCATTGCCTTCAGGCGTTGTTTTTGACATCCTTGCTTTCGTTGGGCACTCCCCACCCTCTTCCACCCACTGTAGGCTTTGTCTACGTACTCATCTCCATACACCTGCCGTAATTTTCGTAGGATTTCTGCAGGTTATACACCAGTTACGACCAAAAATCTGATCACAGCACGTTGCTTAAAAACTGAGTCAGTCATTTCTCCGACCGAGTTAAAAAACTTGTATCCGGAAAACACCCGTAAAAAACGAATCAGACGCCCGATTACCATGAAATCTTCACTGCGACTGAGTGAAAGGACCTATCTAACCAGGCGCATGCGCGCCAGTCATGCAGTGTTGCTGGTTTGCACGCCGCAATAAAATTCTCGAAATTTAATTCTCGAAAGTTCACATCTGGACCATTATTATTTTTAAATGTGTGTTTACTCAATAAATAAATTTTATATTTTAATATACTATACCACATACAGCGGGTGCTATTTTACAAATTATGTGAAATGCGCACAGTGTAACATTGAACATGAGCAGATATTACAATGAAATATAAAATTTGCATATCTTAGTTGACATTAAAAACACATTTTAGGTTATTTTTTTTTGTGTTCCCAAAATGTTCACAAATGTATGTTTGGAATTATTGGCCCTCTTTTCTGTAACAAAATATTTAGAATTTTTTTTTATGGAAAACATGTGATTTTTATCTTTGTAAAAAATATTCTTTCTATATTTTGCTCATACATTCATAGATGTACTTTGTTGAAGTTATAAGTATTTAGTTTTTTTTTAACGTTAGTTTTTAATATGATTGCTTAATATTTTATTGAAATGTACATAATTTGTTAGTATGTAGTTGTTCTATGTATCAGTTTGATTTCTTCAATATACATAATAATTTATGATTTTTTTAATTTAAATTGTAATTTTGTGCCATAAAGGTAATTTATTTTAGTCGAAATGTTTTGAGTTTTTATTGGATTTTAATACCAAAAGAGGCCTTAATAGTATGTTTTATATTCAATTCTTGGTAGTTTATTGTATTATGGTCTTATTGTTAGAAAAAAATATGTAAATAAATTTGATTATTAAAAAATTGATGTATTAAATTGTAATTTTATTTTCCGTTTTCTATCAAAAATTTAAAATTGTGGGATTTCTAAACAAAAAGCTTGAATAAGTTAAAGCATTCTCTTTAAAATTTTACATGTAATGTTCATGTACACATGTTTTTTATTTTCTTCTAATATTAAAAAAAAAATTAATGAATTGGTCAAAATTTGGTTTTATGCAATAATTACGGCATAAAACCAATTTTCTTCTGAAACTC
Source organism: Lepidostoma basale (assembly GCA_022606425.2). Lineage (NCBI taxonomy): Eukaryota > Metazoa > Arthropoda > Insecta > Trichoptera > Lepidostomatidae > Lepidostoma > Lepidostoma basale. Next base: position 6,618,999 of record JAHDVF020000814.1, on the reverse strand, counting down.
TTCGAAAAAAAATGTAATTCGTTTATCAAATTATTCCGAAGAATCTTTAGATGCTTTTCATTATATATCTGAACTCTGTATAACGGACAGCCAAAATACAAGGAAATCCACACTTCGCTCGGCGAACTCCTCGGCAATAGGAAGATAAGTTGAGCCGAAGCATTGCCCCAGTACAAATTTCGGGAATCGAGTGTTCGCGGTAGCCGGTCCATCAGCTTGGAACAATCTCCCTTCACACCTCAGATGCATAAATGATCCGACAGATTTCAGATCTAAACTGAAAACTCATCTTTTTCATATTTCATACCCAATTTAAACATTTATATTTTGTTCTATTATACTTTCTAAACGATCCCGAAAATCAGATGCAGCGTTCACAATTAGATTTTTAGATTAAAACACGTCTTAATGCGCCCTTGAGGTGATTACATCACAAAAACGGCGCTTTAAAAGTTAGCATATTATTATTATTATTATTTATTATTCATATTTATAATATTATTACATTTTCTACAGCGCCCTTGAGATGAGTAATTCATAACAATGGGGCTCTAATAATTATCCAATTTATTATTATATTATTATTGTTCAAAAGTTAATAGAGAGAAGAATGAAAACCGAATACTATGAAATTGAAAAGTGACATCTATGAATACTTATAACTACTATTATAATGTATCTTTCCTCGCTGTTCAAATTTTTAACAATAGATGGCATACAATGCCACGAATTATCCATCATTTGCCATCTATTGTTAAAAATTTGAACAGCGAGGAAAGATACATTATAATAGTAATTAAAAGCATTACCATTGTAACGAGAAAATAAACTGCATTATTTCAAAATTTCAATATATAAAGTAAGTTTCCTTACAACATATTTTTACGGTCTGAAAATATATTCGAATAATATATTTTTTAAATTATAGAAGTTAAAGGGAATACGTAATTTGTTAACATTAAAAAAGTAACTAACTAACCACCACGCTGTGGAGAGGCAACGGTTATGACTGCCACACCGAAGGCCCTGGGTTCGATTTCCGGCGATGGCAGTGTGATTGTTACACTGTTTTTGGTCTGGTGAAGAATTCACGTGACAATAAAATGGCGGTTGAGTAGCTACCTATCACATGACATGAGAATCAACCTACAAGCTAAAAAAAAAATTATACAGTAATTGGGTTGAAAACGACCTGTTGTATAAAAACCAGTGTTCGCACTCGAACGTCCTATTTTTAAAATTAAATTAAAAATACCTACATTATGTATTTTTAATTTAAGGTACCTAAAAGCATGGGTTCACACAATTTTAACCCATTCATCGCCACATGTTTGTAGAAACAGCGCGCCGGTACGCCACGTATTTTCTCCTAAACTGTCGAAAAATATCGATCCTATTTGGTTTGTTAATATTTAAAAATATTCATAGATGTCGTGTTGAGAAAATCGGAATTAATTTTGAAAGACATCTTTCGAATATTGCGAAGCGCGCACAGCTGCGCTTATGGCGATCGTCTACGTAGAGCGCACGCGTGTGCTTACGGCGATCATCGGGTTAAACATATCTGCATACAGGGGCAATGCAAAATCATAGCAGAAAACCACCGCCTTATGAGACAATAACCAAAATTCACCCTCCCATTCGCTGATACTTACATTTCGGTTGTTAAATCTCTATCGGCCATTAGAGGAGCTCTTGAAGGACATTTCGCCGGGTAAGTACCGCGCGGGAGGCACCCAAACGGCAAATTAGGACCCGGCCTCTGGTGTGCGGCTCGCCAGTTAGCAAATCCTTAATCTCCCGCAAATGTATCGACTTGTATTCAGATCAACCACCGCTGGGGTAATGGCCGATGTTATGTGTTCGATTAACCCACATCGCACAAAAACTAAACATTATTTTTTTATCGATTTATTCGAAAATTTAACGGAAAGGAGTGTTTTTTTTAGTTTTTTTTTTTTAAATAGCGCATTATTTAAGTGGGTGTCCTAGACAAAATAAGAATTTAAGAAATAATACGCCATAATGGATCGTACAGCTATATTAAAGTGTCAATGGACTGGACATATAGCAAGACAGGACAATAGCTGATGGACACCCAGAATACTTCAGACAAATAAAAGGAGTGTCAGGAGGCCATCTAAAAGCTGGACTGACGATTTTATCCGAATAGCTGGAAGGGAGAAGACAGGGACGAGTGGAATAAAATGTAAAAGGCCTATATCCAGCAGTGAAGGGAAGAAGGCTGAAGATGGAGAGAAGTTTATTAAAGTAATCATAATGTATATCTTCATTATGGCGAAAACGTTGGAATAACTGATCGAAATTAACCCTTTGCATATCTTTTAACATCAATAATTTATAATAATATACAAAGAAAAAAAAATATGAGAATGTTAAAATTATATGTAATTTTTTGGTCAATTTTAAAAACAACGTATGATGTCAAGTCATGTCGCATATATGAAATACTATGCCTAACCTAACATAACCCAACTCAAACTACCTATTTAATTTATTTAAAAAAATAAGAAAACAATAAATCGTAAAGGAATATTGTAGCGTGCAATTTTCACACTTATTACGGATATATTAGTTCAAATAATAATTAATACGGATATCGAAGATTATATTCTCTTTAATATTTTCATCAATGCGATTTATTTTTCAATTGCTAATTTGATGCATAAGCATTATTTTGGAAGATTAGGGGAGATGTAGGCAATGGGAGTCAGTTGGCAATGGGAGTCACCCCTTTCATTCGAAAACAATACGCGTGATGGCGGTTTCAGTGACGTCATATGCTAGCTGTTTGCCGGTAACATCCGCGGTATGCAGCTTAGTCAGTTCGCATCACGTGCTAGAGAGTGGTAGACGTAACAAGTTTTCGGGCCCTTCTGATCTTATTTTTCGAGTGGACAAATCCGAAGGTAAGGATCAAACTAATTGCGCTTGTGATATGTAATGACTAAAGCATTTTAGATCGTGATTTCAAACTCATTTTACCACTATCACTTTTACTTTTATGTCAAGGTAGGTTTTTTCTCTTTTTTACCGATGTAGGCAATCGGAGTCAGGTGACCCTTATTGTTAACATTTCCTGTCTTCGATAAAATAATCTTATTTTTGGTTTGTAGATACCGAACGTTCGTCCTAGAAAGACAAATAAGGCTAACTGGTCTATAGCTAACCTGAAAAAGGCCGTGGAGCTCATCGATGAACAAGGTTATTCAATAAGAAAAGCCGCTAAAACAATGAACATCCCATTTTCGAGTCTTCAGAAGAGGTACGCGAAGAAAATAGATAAAGAAGAAAATTCTGCAGGAATCGAACAATACTTCAGCGTCAGATATGAACACTGATGACTTGTACCAGGACGACAAAAACGATGATGCAGAAGATTCTGACAACCAATGTCTTGTATGCGGCGAATTCGGGCGAGATAATAAGATGTGGTTCCGATGCACTTCATGTGGGCTTTGGGCTCATTCAGATTGCACTGGGTGGGACTCAGCTTGCAATTATGTGTACGATTTGTGTTGACCCCCATTGCCAACATACTGATCACCATTGCCAACAGATGTGGGCAATGGTGGTCAAACCTGTTTTTTTTTTAAATGATTATTGTTCCAAAAGTAAAAAGCCAAAGTGATTAAAGGTGATCTCAATTAATAGTTTAATAACTAAAGTTTATAATAAGGCTTAAGCAATAAATAGTTAACTAATAGTTTTTTTTTTTCAATTCTCGCTTAAGTGACTCCCATTACCTACATCTCCCCTACCATTTTATTAAAGTTCCGTTTTTTTAATTTAAATAAAAATACGAATTAACGATTTTCTAAAAGTTTTACTATGTTTTTTTGGAATTCTGAAATCCACTTTTGACAATTCCAAGGCGAAACTTGTCATTCCCATGAAAAATAATAACTTATTGAAAGCAGACGTTTTTGTTAATATTAAATGTGGAGTTTTACGTCACTGTTCAAGAAAAAACAAGTGCAATTGGTAAGTTTGAATTAGTATAATATTGATGATCGACGTTCGGAATGAATTTGTTTTTACAAGTAAGTTGTTCATAGGAATCGTGGCAAAAATGTTCACACCAGACGAGTACCTACTCGTAAAGCGAATGCGATTTCAATGGGTAGGTACCTATCTTCTTTTCTATTACTGTAATGTTTTCTATTGACATTATTTAGATACTAATTAATCGTCCTTAAAAAATCGATTATTAAGAACAGGGGTAGTGCAGTTGAAATGGAATTGATAGTAGGTATTAGATATAACGGGGCAAGTAACCAAATCGAGCCCAAACTTGGTTTCTCCTAGGGAGGGGGCCTCTGGGTATAATCAAACAGTCATTGATATGGGTAACAGTCGAAGTAAAGAACTTAATGTCGGAGTACCTACTTTTGTAGTTCGATTTCCCTCGGAGCTTTCAGCCTAACTTATACAGTCAAATGTTACGGAAGAGATGCTTCACTAAAATATCGATTTAAAATAACATCGATTTAAAATAATATCGATTTAAAATAATATCGATAAAAACTGTTGAATAACAAAACGGTTTTTCCAATTACGTTTAAGTCGAAAAAACAGTATTTTGATTCATACAATATTGGGATTACCTATAAATGAACGAGTTGTTTCGTAAGTATGAAATGTGTGTATTAATTAATGAGTACATTAATTTTAGATCATGCGAAATGTATACAAGAATATTCAGAACGGTATATAAAAGTGGTAGTGGTGATAATTTGACAAAATATGAACTATGTAGTCACTTTTTATATACAGTTGAACCTCGATTATCCGCACTTATTGGGGATGAAGATAGTCCGGATAAGGACAAATTCGGATAATAGAAAAAAATAATAATTGACAGGAAAAGACAAGTATATTCAGTATGAATAATTTTTATTTATTTAGATTTATAAATAACTTTATTGTAAATTATTTTTTATTAAAAAAAAATCAATTATCGATTTCTGCTCAAAGCTAGCTTTTCTTTTTGAAGCGAAAATCGCGAATACTTTTAAGACATATAAGTTGTCCTGAATTACACTATTCTTGACTCTCAAACCACTTCATGGCGACATCTAAACACTGAAAAGCTTCAGAATGTGTAGGACCAATATCTCCCTCCTCGCAAATCTCTTCTACGTCTTCTTGATCGTGTTCCTCTGAGGCAGATATTTCTTTAATTATTATTGTAGTCACATTTCAAATATCTTTTCGAGAGATTTTAGTATGTAACTAGAATATAATGACAAAAAATGCTCCGCATACCGTGGAACGTTGGGGGGAGCTGATACGGCACCTGAAGAAGAAGAATTGTTTAAAAAAACTGGTTCCATTTTTAAATGAACGTCAAATTATTCGGGTTAGGCTCGCATTGAAGATTTATTTAAGGGTATTGATCTAGAAAATCCTCCAAGTTCGGGCGGGCCGCTCGAAGGCGGGCCCAGATATGCCCGACAGATCACACCTCTGGGATTCGAACTCGGGAAAACTGCTATTACAGCCGACGCTGAGGTCTTTAGTAATTTTCGAATCTGCAAGTTTTCCACCGCCAACAGATTGTACTTTTTCTGCGGTGATCTCGCCTCTTCCCCCTTTACAACACTTTCTCGACAAGCGGGGATGGAGGGATATTGATGACTTGGATTGCGCTGCGCTGCTAACTCGAATTCCTACAGTTAACTTCTGCTTATCACCGCCTGCCAAAATAAGTTGAATAAATACACAACAATTCATGTTTTCTAGAAGTTTTATTATAGTTTATGGGAATGACAAAATTCGACCATATGAAATGTTTTAAATTTAAAGCACTGTTATAATGCGTATAAAAAAAACCCGGTTATTTGAAACATCTGATGATGCCAACATAGGTTGGCGAAACAGCTGTCGCGACAATCGCAAAATGATAAATTGGGATAGTATAATAACAATTTAAACTGTTAATGAATAAACTTTGTTTTTTGTATCACAATTGTATTTTATTTTACGCGACAGCTGTTTCATCAACAAATGTTGGCATCAATTTCAGCAAGAACTTCAAAATTATATCAAAGAAATTATTCAAATTGACATACATAGGAACAAATACACATAAAGATTCGAAAAATCACAAAAAATGATATTTGATATTGTAACACCTGATGATGATTGATGAAACAGCTGTCGCGTAAAATAAAATACAATGGTGATACAAAAAACAAAGCTTATTTATTAACAGTTTAAAATGTTAAGGTATCATAGTGTTTCGGCGAAAACAATGGACCATTTATAATAACAATGTTTCGAAATTTAATTATTAAATTTAAATTGTGCCTAAAATTGTAGACTTGGTTTTATTTTGAGGAATATTTATGAAAAGGGATACGTGGACCACCAAAGATAACCTATCTGAATCTTGATGCAAGTGTAAAGGGTTATCATAGTTAAGAAGTTCAAAGTGCTTATCCGTTAATCAAAAAAAGCGTGTTCGTGATTACTTTGTGGAGACTACGAGTATAAATAAATATATTATTTATTCAAGTGTATGGCTTTTTGGCCAACAGATACTTGTTTAACAGAATATTGTTGTTGAATTGTTTATTGTTATATAGTTTAGATAGCCAAAAGATAAGATCTAAAAGTTAATAGTTAAATGAAATACCAAAAAAAAAAAAAATTAAAAAGTTTTGTAAATGTCTGGAGATGGGGACATATTATTTAAAAAATATTTTCTTTGAGGGTCACGATAGGTCCATTGTATTCAGGTGGGATGAGATGAAAATTTTATTATAAAATATTTTTAATAAAACATTGCAAGAATTTAACTTCTTGGCAATTATGATTGTAGCTCTCATGCTCAAGGTAGTGACAGTGTAGGGATGTGTGGGGATAAGAGGGAACGATTTGTCAGAAATGCGCGAATTTATCTCTGCTAGAAATATTCAAATAATTTAAAGAGTTGTTAGTTATTTTTTTTATTAAAATTTCAATTATTCCAGTTATTTTTATGTTAACGTACTATTCGACTGAACTCACAAAGACTTTCATAACTATATTGGTGATTCAAATAATAAAACATTCTTAATTTTAAGACATAAATATCTTAATAACCATTGAAAAACATTGTATTTTTATCACACTTTAATACACTTACAATCGAGTTTCGGACCGCAAATACCCTTCCTCGGTATAGAAAGCACGTGGATACGTGCCCAATCCATGCTAGGCGACCAGCTCTCACGGTGCTCGTTATAAGGGGCTGCTGGGTCATCGTACGGATCTCTTGGTTGGTCATATGCCTCCAAGTTTCCGCTGCAACACCGGGTCTGGGTCCCAGGATCATTCTAAGTGTTTTATTCTTAAACCAGTAGATTCTTTGTTGTTCTTTTAGAGTCATTATCCATGACTCAGAACAATATGTCACCACTGGCTTGATGATAGTGTTATAAATACACAGCTTGGTGTTTCTGGATAGACGCTTTGACTTTAGGAACGTCCGCAAGAAGGCTGCAGCTCGTAGGCCTTTTTGAACTCTGTGTTCCAACTCTGCGTGCATATCGTTGGCTTTCTTCATGACCGTACCGAGATAAGTGAACTCTCTGACTTGCTCTATTTTATCTACCTCCATGCAAATATCTCTCAGTGGTGAGGCTAGGCCATTATTACTCCTGGAAACAATCATCCACTTGGTCTTATGTGCATTGACCTGCAAACCAATTCGGGCTGCTGTATCCTTTTGTATATATTTTTAATTTTTTATATGTATATTGTTTATATATTATATATTTTTTATACAACATTTTTGAATGTATACAAATACTTGTAGACGAATACTGGATTTTACCCATTGCGGGTTATCAATTCAAGAATTAATTGTATCTCAATAGAGACGAAGATGCAAATTGGAAACAGAATATGGTGATCGAGGTGTTTACAGGACTTATGACCTGTCATTGGTTGGGTTAAGCGCACGCTTTATGTAATACAACATTCCCCATTCCACCTTTCTTACGACCACCATGTCTGCCAAATTTTTGGAAGTTGTATATATGTTGATATGTAACACCAAACTTCACATGTTAGTTTCAATGTACATACTAGCGCCATCTATGAAGATTGGATTTTTTAAGCACTAAGCACAAGCAAACAAAAACTGGTCCAAGTTACAGCATATAAATTGGAGTGACATCTCCAGGCTTTATCCAGCAATACGTTAATGGCGGTAGCCTTTCACATTGCGTTAATAAAAAGATCTTCTGATAATTTCACACTGTTTTCAACATTAATCAAATACATTTTCATTCAATGTTAATATTTACGTCGGTAGATTGTATATGTTCCCTCAGTACCCAATAATAGGGTTATTTATGATATTCGACATGATTTCGAATTCGGGAACACGTCACCAGCAGCACAAGCGCAGCCCATTTGCGCAAATGGCGGTCGATCCTCGTCCTTTAATCCTTTGAATAAACACATTATTAAAGGTTTGGTTGGCCGCTATCGTCGCCTGCGCACCGCGACAGCCGCCCTCTGCGCATTAGCGGCGCGTGGCGCACTATCGCACTAGTCCAAGATCCTCTATTCTTCTCTTCCATTCTTCCCTGTCTTGTGCGGCTCTTTTGAAATCTGCATATGATGAGGAGCGCACGTCCACCAACAGGTCCTCCAGGTACTCTCGGCGTGGGTGTCTCCTAGAGTTTGTCACCTCAGTCATACCCTCCACTATGGTGGATGCAAGAGGCCTTCTTGTCATATTACATGGCCGATCCATCTTGCACGCCTTTCGGACAAGGTCCTGAGGAGGTGCCTTCCTCCTTCGATTCTTTGGAGAACTTCCTCATTTGTAATACTACTATTGTTACTATACTAACGAAATGACACAAATTTGCGTAGAATATCAAGTTTAAATATACTATACTCTGATTTAATTACAATATAAAAGTATCATAAAAATCACAGACATTTATGTTTCATTTTATTGAAGATTAAGGCGTTAACACTATGGAATTTCTTCTGTATTCGCCTTCCCTAAGACGTGTGTGTGGTAGAACGATATACTACAGAATCTCAAATGATGATATATATATAAGAAAGGAATGTAGAGCGGAAGAAGGTATTATGAACAAAATTAAGGAAGATCGATGCGTTGGTTCGAACATATAGAGCGCATGGATGGAGAAATAATGGTTAAGAAAGTATACGTTAATGATGTAAATGGAGTACGGAGTTGAGGTAGACCGAGGAAAACATGGCATGACCAAATTAATCAAATTTTAAAGGTTGGTCATGTTAGAAGTCGGAAGAATTGACGTGCGTGTATGACTCGCTTTACGAATGTGGAGGAACCTAGAGAGGTGTGCCAGGAAAGAGTAGTGTGGCGGTCCATTCTCCCTGCTTACCCCTGTGGGGAAACTACGTGATGGTTTGTTGGCATTTTTTTACCGGTTTACAGGTATAAAAAGGCTTGAGAACACTGCCCTAGACCACCATCCAATATAAAGTGATAATTATATCGTGATTTTAATTATTACATTCAATCAAAAACTAGTTTAAAATGTGTAAACAAACATAAGAATAACATTATCGTACACCAAAATAACTTGCGTATACGTATTGTATGTAATAGTTGTTACTTCGTGGAGGATTATGAAGGGTGGCCACAAATTAACATTACTTTTTGAAAAAAAAAATAAAACTTCATAGATAATTATGTAGTATTGAAAAAAGTTATGAATGAAAGGCGTCAGTTATAATCCCTACTGAACTATTAAATACCAATCGTGACTCTTATTTATGTTATGTAAGTTTTCTATGCATGGCATAGCGGGGAAGATATTAGATATATTTTAGGTCGCACCAAGATTTTACGTATAGAATCGATACAACTAAACTTTTAAAACAATAACCTTATGTTTTTTTTAATTATATAAATGACCGGTTTCTTAATCTTAGCTGACATCGACAGATCCTTCATAAATCGAACCCCATCTAACCTTATTTTATTTTCTACATCTAACCTAACCTATTTGGCTTGAATAACTATTTTAACCTAACCTAACATAACTTTACATGGGATGGTCGATCCAAGAAAGACGTCGATATTCGTATCCGCCAGGCTAAACTTGCCTTGAACAAAAAATCAAAAATATTCGAGTCCAACCTGAACCGCCGAAAACAACTTTTAAAAACATTGGTGTGGAGTGTTTTACTGTACGGCTGCGAGACTTGGTGCCTGGGCGAAAGAGCTATCAATTATTGAAACAAAACCCCCTTTTCATAAAGTAGTAATTAAATATATTTTCATTCAAGAAACAGCAACAAATATATTTTTTTTATGAAAAAAATATATCGGATTTGAGTAAGACATTTTAGGATCCGTGTTTCTATTTCGATTGGATTTCATAATACATATTAAAATCTATACTATTCAAATGCAAGAAAATAGGGATCATAAAGATAGTTCGAGACAGTCTACCGGAGGGAGCCCGATCACCGAAAAGATGGCGAGATATTGGCTGTCCACTTCCCAGATAGACAGAGATGCAACCAATAACAGGTCATCAAACCAATAAGATGAAGAAGAAGATTATAATATGATATATTTTTATTACAGGGCGCATAATAAGATAATGTTTCTATTCCATAGATGACAGTGCCTACTCAAAGAATAAAAAAAATATGTATTATTGAAATTCGAAAATTGAATTATGTATCGTCCGTAGTATTCAGTATAATAGGGATGTAGCTACTATTCGGCTAGGTACCTAATCGGGATGATATGGAAATGATAGCGGGTAACTTTGGCGGTGACAGGCACGCGCGCGGCGGCCGCCAGCGACACTAGGCTCGCCCCTCACGCGTGGCCGACCTGACGATTCTCTGTGTTTTAATTTCATTTGCCGCCCACCCCATCCCTACGCCCGCTGCATCAGGCTAGGATCTAGTCATTCCAATTAAAAAATTACTACTTATCTAAAAATCTGTTCCATTTTTGATTTTCATAATTTGCCATAGATGAACTGGTATAAAAAGAGAGGAAAATTTATTATTATTTTCGACAACAACTCGTAAAATTAACGCCTATCGATTTTTAGGACATTAATACATGTTAAAAACAAGCAACATTTTACCACCAATTCCAATGTGAGCAGAAACTTGCTCGTTATTATGAAGAAGGAATCAAGTCGTGTACAGAATTGAATCCAACCCTCCTGGATCAAGAGCCAGACGTTTTGTCCTCTAGACTACCAATTGATTACTGATTACTTTTATGTTTGTTTGTATTTTTTGGTAATAATATAAATAATAAGTAGGTAATAAAATGTTATTATTATCATTGATTTAATTTAAGTATATGTTCTAGAATGCACATACACATAAAGTTATGGTGTTTGAAAAGGAAGAATGTATGACGGACTGTGACATAAGTGCGAACGGTGAGAAATTAGAGCAAGTTACCGAATTTGTTTATCTGGGAAGCATGTTTACAAGAGGTGGAAGAATGGAGAAAGATATCGGAATAAGGGTTGGAGCTGGAAACAAAATAAATGGTGCACTCAAAGTCATTACTGCAAATAGAAATATATCGACTGAAGCAAAGATGGCAGTGCACAATGGAGTTCTAGTGCCGACCATTTTGTGTGGAAGTGAGGCTTGGAGTTTTCAGAAGAAAGATGAAAGTAGGAAAAATGCCGCAGAAATGAGGTCACTATGAAGAATGTGCGGAAAAACAGTGTATAATAGAATATCTAATGATGAAGTAAGAAAATAATGTAAGGCGGATGAAAGGGTCACTAAGATGGTTTGAACATATGGAACGAATGGATAAGGTTAAAAATATATATACAAGTAGCGTGAATGGAAAAAGAAGTCGAGGAAGGCCATGGAAGACATGGCATGACCAAATTAATCATTTGCTGAAAGGCGGCCATGTTCAAAGTAGGAATAATCGACGAGCATGTGCATGTGTGTGCATGTCACGATGTAGAAGAGGCGCGAGAGTTATATTAGGATAGAACATTGTGGTAGTTGATCCTCCCTGCCTACTTACCGGGGAAAACAGCGTGATGGTTAGTTAGTTCTAGTATAGGTACAGTATTACGCAGTGGTGTTATCTTAAATAGCCAGATTCCAGGAAAATCTGATCTGGGATATTACGAGTATGAACACAGCTATTCCCCGAAGACAGCGCTCCGTATATAACTAATGAGCCTAAATGATGAATCCGCCCCTGCGCCCCGCGACGTGGCCGTGGGGCCGTGTCAGTTGGCCGGCCTGGTGCGGAAAAGCGCGGGAAGAGAATTTAAAACAGGCAAAATGGCGGCGACACTTCCACGTTCCAATTGTTGCTCGGTGTTGCGAGATATTTAAATGGCAATGGCGTTTAATTTTTAAACTGGCTTTTCCGTTTTCCGAGCCATGAATTTGCAGTTTGAGGAGTGAAAATTATTTTGTTTTCCAGGCCAATTTTCCGACCGATGTATTTTTAATGATTAAAATATTTTTTCTCATACATTACGCAAATAACCGCTGGTAAATACGGAACTGCCATATCACGCGTTATACTTAATTGCTTTAAATAATAATTAAATAAAACGATGTTTTTTAACTACTTCCACTTTTGTCTTTATTTAGACAGCGACCGGTTTCGCCAGACTCGCTGGCATCGACAGACCAGTCTGTCGATGCCAGCGAGTCTGGCGAAACCGGTCGCTGTCTAAATAAAGAGAAAAGTGGAAGTAGTTAAAAAACATCGTTTTATTTAATTATTATTTAAAATGAACTTCCATCAAGAGATTTCAGTAAAATCATTTGATTATCTTAATTGCTTTATATTTTGAATTCTTGGTTTGATTAAGGAGGATCAAAATGAAACTGGTTAAAGTAAAATTAAGTTCCTTTATTTTTCTTCTTCGCTTCTCTTCGCCCAACTCGTCGACGAATTTCCTCAACGATGCGAGCGGTTTTTTGACGAACAGCAATGGCGATAGGAACGACGGCGCTTCCATCAGGCTCTGTTCGTTTCCATCGCTGCGAAGGTGCTGTCTTTCGGGAAAGGCTCCACGATCATGCAGTCGTCGGCATTCTGGAAGCAATACGATATGATTAGCTAATTTGGATGGAGAATATGAAACACTAAGATGATTTGGACACAAGGAAAGAAGGAACAGTTATGAAATTATATCTAACTAACTAACTAACTAACTATCACGCCGTCTCCCCGAAGGGGTAGGCAGAAAGAATGGACTGCCACACTTTTCTTTCCTGACATATTTCCCAATTCGATTCCTCAACATTCATAAATTGTGTCATGCACGCGCGTCGATTTCTCTGACTCCTCACATGGCCGACATTCAATATTTGATTTATTTGATCGAGCCACGTTTTCCTTGGTCTTGCTCTATTTCTGGTTCCATATACATTGTTAACATATAATTTTTTATCATTCTTTCCATATGTCCAAACCATCTTAATGATCCTCTCATTATTTTGTTGATACACTTCTTATATTTTCATTCGACACTTTATCATACACAGAGTATCTACACATTCGTCTAAGGGATCTCATTTCTACTGCATTTGTTCTACTTTCATCCTTCTTTTGCCAGTTCCATGCTTTGCTTCCATACATAAGGGTCGGTAGAAGAACACCATTGTGCACTGCCATTCTAGCTTTTTTGGATAGGTTTTTGTTTGCGATGACAACTTTAAGTTCACACTGCTTGCATTTTTATAATCACTCTTGCCCCATCCATACATACCATACACATTATAGATTCGTTCTCGCTCGCGTCCGTCTCGTGGTCGGCGTTGCTCTGCGTTCCGTTCGTCTTCGGGTGGAGGCAGATCTTCGGGTGGATTCTGAAATAATAAAATTCATATACAAATCTCTTAAAGGTATAAATGCTGGTGCTAAGATGAGCGACGGATAGTGCGGACGAATTACAAGTCTCGGTGTCGAGAATGTACGAGGTATGCAAGTCAAATGATTTAATGATGAATGTCGGAAAGGGAAGAGCAAATGACAGTTTGTAATATGATATTTTGGTCAATTTGATTATTGCCGCTCTTTAGGATAGTTATTTGTGACAAAAATTACCTTTTAACTGTTTTGGTGTTAAAATTATTACAAGTTTTTTCGTTTATAGAAAGAATTTTGACAGGTGTAAAAATTTCATTTGTTTCAATGTTTCATTTGTCCCAATGACAATTTGAATAAATTCTTCAATAATATGTTGAAGTTCTTGCTGGTGTTGGATTGTTTCAAGTGCCTAATTACAGTAAATAAGATAAAAATGAAATAAACACAAATGTCCGGATCGTCCAGCTGACCATCTGCAATAACAATGTGTGTTCAATTATTTTCCTTTGTTTTTTTTATTTGATATCCTTGTATTTCAGATAATTTGTTTTACATTTGTTATGTAGACGTTGAACGATCCAAGCGTGCGCGGGAGATGCCTGTTGGTGGCGACGAGGTTCGCAACCCATCACACCGCGTCTCTCGCGATGGCTAAAAGAGAAGGATGGAGTGCCGCATAGATTAAAGTGTGGCAGTCCATTCTTTCTGCCTACCCTTGGTTAGATGGTTAGTTAGTTAGTAAGTTATTTTTCTTCTTTTTATTCTTTCTTCTCGGCGTTACAACCCGGTGTAGGATTTGGCCTCCTCAAGAGTCCTCCTCTGGACCCTGTCCCTGGCCATCTCTCTCCATTCTCCAGATCTCTCTAATTTCTTCCAGTCCTCTTTCACGCAGTTGCCCATCTTTTGTTGCATTCATCAGTTAACCTAAGTCCCACATGGACGGAGGACGGGCTTAAGGATTGCATGAGCGAATATAATATAACAACTTCGGGCAAGAGGTGGGTCACCTTCTATGTCTTTATTTAACTATATGTTTGTTCATTTGTATGTGTTTTAACAATCACTGTATATTTTATATTTATTTATTTATTTACTTGAAATAGTACACATGTACACAACACATGTTCTAATAAAAACAATTAAATATTCAATTATAATAATAAGGTAACAATATAAGGTTACGTTTTGTTTACATGTTTATTTAATTCTATTTAAATTTTTTTTATTCTCTGCACTATTTTGACATCCCCCGGTATATCTTCATAAATTTTAAATGCTTTATACATAAGGGAATTCTGAGATTTATTTATTTTTCTAAATGGGAGCCTTAGTTTATTTTTCTTTCTTGTTTCATATTAAAGGTTACTTTTTATCTTCCTTAAAAATTCTTGGGAGGTGTGCCCATTAACAATTTTGTGAATTAGTAATAAAACGTTGTATGTAATTATTTTTTTAAATGACGTAATTTTTAGCTCTTTAAGCGTCACTTTAATCCTGGGATATCTGCTTCTCTTCAAAATTATTCTCATTGCCTTATTATGGAGTATGGTTAATCTTCGCATATTTTCTTCATTTGCTAAAAATAATATGCTGCTACAGTAATTTATATGAGGGAGAGGGAGAATGATTGAGTTATATACAG
This sequence comes from Lepidostoma basale, assembly GCA_022606425.2. Taxonomy (NCBI): domain Eukaryota; kingdom Metazoa; phylum Arthropoda; class Insecta; order Trichoptera; family Lepidostomatidae; genus Lepidostoma; species Lepidostoma basale. The sequence continues at coordinate 6,603,493 of JAHDVF020000814.1, read as the reverse complement.
GCTTTTATAATACACCCTACAGTAAATATGGTCTGCCTCTTGATCTGCTATTTTCGCGCAGCACCAATCTGGACGTGAGTTTTGGTGCCTACCCTCTGGCATTCTTCTAACAAATTGGTAGCGTGATTTCTTCATTCTGCCTTAGGGACCATGTTTCACAGTCTTAAGTGACTACCGGTCCTATAAGTAGTTAGAATAAGTAGTATTTTTAAATTTGGAATATTTCCTGAGACGGTACCTTACAGTACCTACCTATTTAATATTTTTCTGTGAAATTAATGTTAAACTTATTGAGCGCTGAGGCATTAACACTGTGGAATTCCATAGTAATATACTTAGGAAATTGAACAAGACAAAACAGGACGAACATTTAAAACACTAATCAATGAACACAAACAAGTTTTCACCAAACTTACTATTTTTTCTGAGATGGCTAACCATTGTATTGAATTTGGCCACAGTTTCGATAAAAATGACACAAAATTTCTACACACAGTTAATAATAGCAATGAATTAAACAAACTTAAAAATGAAGAAATCCTCAAGTCGGTGAAATTGGGTGAAAACATAATCAATTCCTCATTTTACTCCTTTCTCCTTAAATACGTTGTCTACATTTAATCTCCAGAGCTCCCATTCCCAATCAAATGCAAATTAGTCATTTACTAATTTCCATATAAATTATGTCTTTTCAAATGTATGTTATTTCTAAATTACAATTTTATATATATATATTTTTTATATTATCATGATGCGTTATTATTATTTAATATTATTTATTAGTTCTTACTGTTAAAAAAATAATTATTAGTACTTATAACAAATAACCCAGGTTAATATTTGAATTTGAATTATTGTATCGAATTTGAATGCGTTTTTATATTAGTCTTTCTTTGTTTAGTTTTTATTATATTTTTACACCTGAAGATGGAGGTATCCTCCGAAACATGTCGTGTTTTTCAAATATTTTTTAAAATAATTAGTGGATTAAACAAAGTAATTTTAATTTTTTTTTTTAAATAAATGTTACATTTGCATTTTTACACATCGCCTAAAATTTAAATATTCGATCTTCGTATAATTTAATACGACTTTTAAATCTATTGAAGGTACTGTCAACATTCTATTATGGAATCTGTACCAGACAGATCACAAACGCTCTCAACGATACCGGCTTAATCCGGTACAATCATGATAATAGTCGTTTTTATTATTGCATTTGATCCCTCAAGGGGGCTGCCGGGGGCCCCCTCGCGGCTTTAGGTTCGATGTCCGACGAACGCCCTTTCACAATGCAGCTCGTACCTACGTACTGCATACATACATCTAAATGCCAAACCTGATTGCAACGAACCCCTGTATTTATGACAGTACGCCACTGAGCAATTAAGTTTCGTAATGTGATCACGCGATTTTATCAGCTGATTAAAGAATCGTCATTTAGAATAGAAATTTTGATTTAAATGGACGTTTTGAGAATATGTGTGAAATCAGAGATTAATGTGTGAAATAATATTTTAAAAGGGAAGTGGTACACACTAAAAAGAGAATGATAAAACATAAAGTTATTTATGAAAATGATATAAAAAATAAATAGAATAAGCGATTTAATTTCAAATAAAGATTGTTCCATTCATTAATTTTTTTATTAAAAAAAACACTTTGTTTACATTGAAAATATTTTTATTTTAATTAATACGAATAAAAACGTTCGTTTTCTTCTTTCTGAGACATTGTGTATCATTTGATATTGTGAATATATTTATTATATATTGTGATATATTATTCAAAAAAACATTTTATAGAGAATAAAACATCATATTAATTAAAATGTAACTAATTCACGACTAAATATTCAAGAAGAAAGGAATTTGTTTTTTAAACATCATCGACTTAAATCTTCTGCCATATAGAAGTTCAATTCTAAAGGCTATTTATTCTACTTAAGTCTCTTGTCGGAACAGGAAATATTGGTTGATGTATCAGGAGGCTATGTGTGTCAAGGAGTGCTCCTCCGATAGAGGACGATAGACGATTCAGGGTCTTATCATAAATATGTAATGCTTTTATTTTTATATCTTGTATATTGTATTTTTATTTATTTATTGTAGGGTAATATACAGTGATTGTTTACGAATATATAAATAAATAAACATACAGTTAAATAAATATAAAGAGCCCACCTCATAAAATATAACAAAACTTCTAGAAAACAGACGTTTTCATTCGCATTAATTATTTAATATGAACAATTGTTTGACATCATTTTCCAAGAAACAATAAATACAATAATATAATTATTGATTATAAGGGAGGATCCAGAAGCTCCTATTTGTATGCAACTACTAGTAGTATTACATAATTTTTTCATTCTATTTGACCAAAATAAAATACCTTTTAGTAATTTACTTACGCACTCATTCGTCTGTATTACCATTAATTATTTTTTAGGAAATTGAAAATAACTTTGTTTATTATCCACAAAATATTAAAAAACACGACATGTTTCGGAGGATATTAAGGTATTAATTATTTGTCTGTCATTGTCTTTATTATACTGATTTAGATCAGTTTATCGCCGTACATTTTCATTTTCCATTACGTTCTTTATAACGATTCTTTGGCATTTATTCTACTTCAACTAAAAGTATTTTTCCTAATCTTTTTTAACAGATTGATGAAAAGTAATATTACAATAAGTTGACAAAAATCCTCCTACATTGAACTGCACTCTGCCCATTCAGTCCGTGGGAACCACGGTGACCTGCTCTAAGCATGATTGATAGTCAAAGGGATGCTGCGAATCGAATTTGTTCTCACCCCAATTTTTCGAATTGCGAATGCAATTCTGAAATACCGCGCATCCGAGATAGATTAAAATGGTATCACTTTGTTGACCAGGAGAAATCGTTGAATCAATACACAAAAAATATTTTGCGTGTTACTTATTGTATAAATAATTGAAATACAATAATAATATTTTTTATATAGATAAACTTTAGGCGTTAACACTGTGGAATTCCATAATTACGCGTCAATTCCAAACCCATCAAATATTTAATTAACTAACTAACTAACCATCACGCCGTCTCCCCGAAGGGGTAGGCAGAAAGAATGGACTGCCACACTTTTCTTTCTTGACATATTTCTCTCGCTTCCTCAACATTCATACATCGTGTCATGCACGCGCGTCGATGTCTCTGACTCCTCACATGGCCGACATTCAATATTTGATTTATTTGATCGTGCCACGTTTTCCTTGGTCTTCCTCTATTTCTGGTTCCATTTACATCTTTAACATATAATTTTTTTACCATTCTTTCTTCATTCATTCTTTCCATATGTCCAAACCATCTTAATGATCCTTTGATTATTTTGTTCATGACACCAACATTCGCACCGCATTCACTTCTTATATTTTCATTCGACACTTTATCATACACAGAGTATCCACACATTCGTCTAAGAGAACTCATTTCTACTGCATTTCTTC